>PVIJ01001096.1:71676-184637 GCA_004024925.1 Scalopus aquaticus
GGGGGGGGGGGGGGGGGGGGGGAGGATAAGGGCACAAAATGGAACAGAGGAGAATACAGGGGACCATGGAGATGGATCACGGGTGAATTGGTGGTGGGCAGCCCAAGGGGAATACAAAATGTAAAAGACATAAATAACAATAAAAAAAAACATAATTAAAAATAAATAAATAAATAAAATGGACTTCCTTTTAAGCTTACATGGAACATTTAATTATGATGAACAGCTGTACAAATTATATCTTTGTAGAATGTCAATAAAAAATTTGAAAATTTCCATATAGTTGAAAATTAAGCAATAAGTTCTAGATAGAACATTGGTAAAATAAGGAATCACACTGGAAATTAGAAAATATTTTGAAACAAATGATCAAAAGGAGTACTCCACAGCAAAACCTATAGGCTGGACCTAAAGTGATTTGGAACACAAAACTGATGGCTTAATAACAATACAAATTTATTTGCTCTACCTTTGTACATGTTTTAAAAATAATAATAGAAAAGAAAAAAGGCTAAAAACAATATAGTCATATATTTCAAAAAGTTAGAAAAACTTGTAGTGTAAGGAAGGAAATAGTAATGTTAGGGACAGAACTAACAAGAAATTAAAAAACAAAACAGGGAAAATCAGAAAGCTAAAGTTAGGTTCTTTGGAAAAAATAATGTAATTTAAATTCCAGACAAAAGACAGAGAAAAGGATAAAGAAGACACAAATAACCAATACCAGGCAAAACTATATATACTACAGATACTGCAATAATCTTGAGAAGGTGCAATAAACAGCCCTATGCTAATGCTTTTCGCAGTTTAGTTAATTGGACACAATTTTAGAAAAATACAACCAATAAAAATTGGCACAAAAAGAAAATAAATTCCTAGTTTAAAACCTTCTCAAAACAAAACTACCCATCCAGATGACTTCACGAATGAATTCTTCTAAATATTAACAGAAAAAGCAATGCCTATTACATGCAAATTCTCCCCAGGAATAGAAAGCGAGGGAACATTTCCACATCTTTTAATGAGGCCAGTCTCACCATGCCACCAAGATATGGAACTCTGAAGCCAAGAGTATATAGAAAAGTCCCAGAGCAAACATCGTCATGATAAAATAGTGAAAGCTCTCCCTGCAAGGACGCAAGGTGCCCACTATCACCACTTCTAGTCAACATTTTCCTGGAGCTTCTAACCAGAGAAATAAGACAAAAATAAGGAATGATGGAGAATTAGAAAAGGAAAAAAAAGATCTACAGAGAAAGTATTGGACTTAATAAATAAATTTATCAAAGATCTTAAAGTCAATATGAAAAAAGTTCTTTTCTATAACAGCAATAAACAGAGAATGAAAATGTTAAAATGATACCACTTACATTGGCATTAAGACCATCACTTAGTAATAAGTATAAAAGAGATGGGCAAAATTTTACACAGAAATTATAAAACATTATTGAGAGAAATTAAATAAGAACTGGACAAATGGAGGACTATGCCTTGTGCACAAGGAGAAAAGGATATTCTGAGAGGCTGGTAATATTTTATTACTTTACCCAGGTGCTACTTCATAGGTATCAAATTATGACAGCTGAAGGTACAAATGTATCATTTTTGCATTTTTCTGCTTGTATGTCACACTTGCATACTAAATTTACAAAAAGCCAGTAGATAAATAAGAGGTCTTTGTTCTACATTATTAATAAATAGTTGTAAAAATCACACAGTTATATTTTCCCTTGTGACTTTTTGTAGTCCAGTTGGTGTATTTTGCTGTGAAATGTGTTTCTAAGAATAAATGATCATATTGTACCTGTAGAAAATGAGTTTTGACTATGACCATCAGAAATCAATTAACTTGAACTTCACAGGAAGGGCCACACATATTGCAACCTAGCTATCACCTTTAAAATTATATGGAGGGGCTTGAAGTATGATTTAGTTTAGACCTCTCTACTACCAATTGGCTACCATATTGTTTGATTAGAACAAGCTATGTGGTCAAAGCCTGACATCACCCTGTAACTAGACTAAGCTCCAGTAGGACTAGGTTCTTCTTATAATATGGCTTCTAAAAGCTGGACTAGTGGTTCCATTCATGATCTGAGAGGTGCATGAGGCATTTGTTTATGCACCGCCACCCCCCAGAATGGCATTGTACCAAGATAATTAATAAATTTATCATGAACATGCATAGATAAGTTGGAAAGAAAACAGGAATGGCCGAATGTTGTGACAAAAGGGTTTGAGCAATTTGAATCTGAATTCTTATCTTAATTTGATCCCCATGGTGCAACGTGTGACTCTACTTAGGCCATTCCCCGGATACGTATCCTGCTTCTGCCTCTGTCCATGTCTAGATTCTTTATGGCTGTGATACTGATAAGGAAAAGATTGTTAGTGATTTTTTACTTCTCTAGACATTTCTTCAAAGACAAGGCACATTAGTTTTGATTGAGCCAGGAAGCAATAGAGAAATGAGGAGCAGATGTTGATTGTTGATTACCAGTTAGTTCCATTTTCCATCAGCTGGCAACCTTCACTCACTTTCACTTAGGCTATATTTACCCATAAAGCCAATACATTCTGTTTAAAAAAAATTAGCTATGTAAATTACAATAAAACATCTGGATATTAAGTAAATTTGCCAGATGTTTTGATGGTTTATAAGTAAGAGCCAGAAAGGAAAAAAAAGGGTCAAGAAAGTGGGAAGAAACTTAAAATGTAGCTACCCATTTGTATCCTCTACCTCCTCAGAGTCCATAGGCTAAGACACCTGGAGAAGTATTATTGAGGTAGTAGAATTAAAGGGATATTAAATTTGGAACTTGGCCCTAAACAAAGAGGTGTGACCTTCATTGTATTGAGGAGAAAGGGAAGGTTGCCTCAGACTTCTATTTTGTATCTAGAAATTATTTCTCAATTGCTCATCATTTTTGAATTATATTTATATGGCTTCTCAGATCCAAGCCAAGATATCAATTCTCTAAGAGAGCTAGGTGCTTGCCAAATTGGAAATAGATTTGTTTTCCATGCTGGAATTACTGATGAAAACTGCAGGCATAAGTTTCTCCCCCCTCCATGTCTTTTTTAAAGGTGATATATGTCTTGTTTTGTTCTATTTATTTCTTTCTCAATATAATATGCGTCATTGAATAATTCTTGCAATTCTGGAAAGAGCTCAGTTTGGGAATAAGTTTGTGCTTCATTGTAGGCTTTTTGCTTTTTAACTTTCTCATGTTGAGAAACATAACCTTTTCAAGCTTCAGTTTCTACGTTTATAAAAAGAAAATAATAATCACCTAAAATTTTTTTGATAAATTTTTTCAGAAAGTCATTTTGAGAAAGAAATGATTTAAATACCTACCACCATTTTAAGTTGAAACTCTTCTACTATTTGTGATTTGGAAGTGAGGAAATTACTTCTTAGAGGTAATTACTTCTTAGTCCAGATCTACACATAAAGTTTTTAAAAGGCTAGCTGTATTAATGGGAAAGCAAAGAGAAATGGGAGCAGGATGGGAAATTATCCTGCACATCAATTTGTGAGTTAATCCGAGGCACTGAAGTAGAAAATATTCCACATGTATTTTCACTTATTCATTTAACAAATATTCACTGAATACCTATTATAGTATAAGTTTCAAGTATTGAGGACACAGAGTTTAATCTTTGGTCTCATAGAATTGATATTCTAGTTGGGGGAAATGGATAATAAGCATTATAAATAAGTAAACTGTATAGCAGTTAAAAGATGTATACCTATCTTGTAGTAGGTAAGGGATGAGAATGTTAAATGAATGAGTTCATTTGGCGACTTGCAAATATTCTGAGCTTTATGAAAGATGTCACATCAGTCAGACAATGGTAATAAGAATGATGACTACGCAATGTGAAATCTTGGCAGGGTAACTCTCTAAGTTTGGGATTTTTGCCTACTTGTGGTACATATTATACTTTGATAGATGAACTCCCATTTGGACTTTAGATATAATCCTCTGCAGAAAAGAAACTGAAACTGTAATATGTGAGTTAAATGAGTAGGACACTCCTTACCCAGAGCCATATTTCAAACAGAACATTCCTTCCCAAGCAAACTAGCATTAAAAGGGACTTGCCCCCATAGTGCTATATTTCCAGACATCATGTTCTGATTCTATGTGTTCTGAAATGATTGCCCTATAAAGTGCTATAGAAAGAAAATCTATTTCTAATAGTGGTTAAGTCTTTGTAGAAATATTTCAAGTTTCCAAGTTTTTCTTTGATATAAAGAAATAATTAGTTGGAAAAGAAATTAATGCCACAATGAAAGGGTCTATCAAAATACCAGAATAGGTTGCTTGAGAGTAACATTTGCTAGAGGTCTTTGAAGTGTATGGAGGAAAGGAGCTATATAATTCAAAGTAAGTTTTTTATTATCAAGCAAGAATTTCAGTATCTATGCTCGGCAAATGACCTTGTCTCTTACTACATACAGAAGATAAAGGAAGAAAAAAAGCATAAAATACTTCAATTCCAACTTCAAGTTCTTCCCCTAAATATTAGTCTATTTATAAAAATGTACCTACATTCTCCATCTATCTGTCTTCTTATTCAATGCCTGTGTCTTTTCCTGAATGTACCTTTTCCCACTCTTTCCAAAGTGAATAGCTTCCCCAGAACTCTGGATCCTATGCCTTTCAGCCCCTCAGGAATTTTCTCTTCCAATCTTTCATCTTCTTTTCTTCTTATTTTTTCTTCTCCACCTCCAACTTTTCATTTTCTACTGCTGACTCATTTTATTCTACATACAAACACACTTCCATTACTCTCATCTTAAAAACAAAAAACTACCACCACCACACCCACCTCTCACACTGCTCAACACTCCCTTCAGGTACTGTTTTCTTTCCAACCTCTCTCCTTAAGCTCATTGCAGAGTTCTTTGGAATTGTCCATTACCTTACTTCCCTTACTATTCTTAGCACAGCCCAATCTGGCATCTGGTTAATACAACTTTTTCACAGGCTCAGCGATAATCTCTCTTGGCTATGAAATAAAAAGGATGTTTTCCAGTCCTTATATTACTTGGTCTTTAGTAACATTAGATTAGTGTGACATCCTGCAATAACTGGATGCATGTTCTTTGCAGGTATACTGGGAGCAAAGGCATATATTAGAAGGTTATCAATACAATCTCTATCAAAATTTCAATGGCATTCTTTAAGGAAATAGAACAAACATTACTAAAATCTCTATGGAGCCTTATAAGGCTTTAGATCGCCAAAGCAATTCTGACAAAAGAAGAATAGGAATGAAGTTATCTCATGCTGCCTAAGTTCACCTTATACTATAAGGTGATAGTAATCAAAACAGTATGTTATTAGAATAAAAATTAAAACAGTATGTTATTAGAATAAAAATAGACATGCAAACCAATGAAATAGAATTGAGAGAGCCTACAAATAAGCCAGTACATAAATGGACAGTCAATTTATGACAAAGGAGTCAAGAGCAAACAATGGAGAAAGAAAAGTCTCTTCAACAAACAATGTTGGGAAAACTGAACAGCTACAGGCAAAAGAATAAAATTAGATCATTATTTCACAACATATACAAAAATTAATTCAAAATTGATATAAGACCCTGAAATAATAAAATACATACAAAAATATAGGTGATATACTCTACAATGCATTAGATATGTTTCAGGACTCAAATCCAATGGCAGGCAAAACAAAAGCAAAAATAAAAAAAATGGGAGAGCACTGAACCAAAAAGTTGCTGCACAGTGAAGCTATCATTAAAATGAAAAGGCATCCTACTGAGTGGGAGAAAAATATGTGCATACCATATACCTAAGAGGGGCTTAATATCCAAGATATATAGAGGGCTCATACAACTCAACAACAACAATATGATTAACCCAATCAAAAAATGGGCAGAAATCTATGAGATACTTCTCCAAAGAAGACATAGTCAATAGGCACATGAAAAAAAAATGTTCATCATCATTTATTATTAGAGATATACAAATCAAAGCCACAGTGAGATACTATCTCACATCTGTGAGAATACCCTGTATCAAACTTGATCTTAGCCAAAAGACCGAGAAGCGATGGGAAAACCCTGTATCAAAAAGACTAGAACCAACAAATGTGGGCAAGGGTGTGGACATAAAGGAACACTTGTACACTGTGGGGAGGAATATAAGTGCCACATACCCAATGGGAAGTAATATGGAATTTCATCAAAATATTAAAAATTTTTAAATGCTAAAATTACCATATAATTCAGCAATTCCAATTCTAGGTATCTATTTCTGAAGAATATAAAAGCACTAACATGAAAAGACATATGCACCCTTTTGTTCTTTGCAGTATTTACAGTAGACAAGATAAGGAAACCAGCTAAGTACCTGTTGACAGATGGTTGGATTAAGAAGATAGATGTGGGGTGTGTGTGTGTGTGTGTGTGTGTGTGTGTGTGTATTCCATTGTAATGGAATAGTATCCAGCTATAAAAAAAAAAACAGACAAAATCTTCTATCGGGGACAACATGGAAGGAGCTGGAGGAAATTATGTTAAAATAAATCGAAGGAAAAGGACAATTACCAGATGATTTTGCTCATAGGTGGACTATAAAGAAACAAAGCAAAATAACAAAGCCAATCCAAAACAAACCCTTGGATTCTGATTGCAGAATTGAAGTTATGAGAGTGGGAAGAGAGAAAGGAAGAAAAGTAGAGAGAGGAGCCAGTGGACTGTGGTAGAAGGTTACCGCCACTTTAATGGTGGGTAAGGTATGAAACTGTACCCCTAAAACACATAGAGCACTATAAGTCAATGTTGCCTCAAAAAGTAAATAAATAATAAAAGCATGTAAGTGTGTCCTCCCTTGGCTTCGGAGACACTATTCATTCCTGGTTATTTTTCAACCTTTCAGAACTCCCCATCTTTATACCATTGTTGGTATCTCTCTTACCTTCCCTTTAGGGGCTGGTTCGCCCTAAAATGCCTTAATTCCACAAGAAAGCTGTTTTCTCTACCCCCTTCCTGCAGGCAGGATCTGCACAGGGATAAAAAGACTGTTGCTTAGAAGCATCTCTCCCTTTGGCCAATGCTCTATTGTCACTATCTTGAAATTTCTCACAAGGGCCCAAGCCTTTTCATTTGGCACTAGATCCCAGAAATTATGTATCCTCCAGGTGGTCTTATCTACAATCAAGAATTCCATTACTGCCTGTGACTGATGAACTGTCTAGGTGGTAAACTTAGTATGGAATACTAACCTCTTCCTCTGAGAAATGTATCATAAAATTCTAACTCCTCTAAACTTCTTATGAACCCTGGCAGTATGCATTATCTATCCCAGGATTCTGGTTTTTTGCTCCAAATGTGCTTACCCTTTCTTTCTGCAAGTAAAGTCACAATTTTCCCTGGGAAGCACTCTTGGGCCTGTTTCAGGGGATGAACAAAAGCCTGATTGTGTCCCTGAAGTGCTACAGAGCAGAGCAAGGCTCTGATGACACTGGCTTGGAAGAAGTTCAATATAGGTTTTACTCATCTGTCTCCATCGGGGGTATGGGAAAATCTTTAAAATGCTTCTGTGAAATGTCTGCTGAGCAAAATGGCTTCCTTGTGAATCCATCAGCATGGATTAGTTGTTAAATGTGCCACCAGTTAACCGAAAAAATAGCAACTATAGGAAGTTACTTGATTAAAACTAACAGAAGTCTCAAAACCTCTCCTGAACAATCATGTTTCTAAAGAATGTAAGTTCCAAGCCACGTTTATGACCAGTTAGTTACCAGATTGTATTATCTTTTGAAGTTGCTCTTGGTTATCTGAACATGTAGGAGGGTATTGCTTCCACTTCTCTATTTTATCTGAGGATGGTACCATGCTATCGAAAAGGAAGTCAAACAGAAGAAAATAAAATACAGTCTTGTTTTATGCCACTGGTGAGTATTACCTGGAATCAAACGTCTGTTCTGGCTGATCCTGACTTTTGAAATAGCATTAAAATTTGGGATCTGTATTAATATGAAAAATAAAGACACCTTTTTCATGGCATCAGACCAAAAGAACAATGAAAAGTCATTAAAAATTGCATTATCTGGTATTGCAGAATATTTAGTGCTGTTTTCATATTTCTCTACAAATGAATAGAACATACAGTGACAATGATGGAGTAGCTATTGCTAAAATATTCCTGTTTCTCAAATAAAATATTGCACTGATAAACTCTACCCTGTACATATTGTGAGAGGCAAGTTAACATAATTTGAAGAGACGTTAGGAAAGATAATGAGCCTTTCGTGTTGAGGAAATGATACATTAATGAATCCCAGTAGCTGTTCTTTTCTCTTTGTTCCTGGAATATTACCCCAGAAAGAAGCCACTTCATCCCTACCCAATTCCAATTTTTAAAATAACGATTGTGTGAATGGTATTCATTCTAAAGAAAGGAAAGAAATAACTTCCATAGCTCTTCTTTAAGATCTCAACCTTGCCTGCGTCTGGGGGTGTCTCTATGGATTCCCACCTACCCCCTGCCCCCTATCTCCTGTTCAGTGTCCTGACCTGTTACATCTGGGAGATAATTTAAGGGAGACTTACAGGGTTTTACATTTTATTTTCTTCTATAGCCAGGTAACAACAAAAGAGCAGACATTGTAACAGCTCATGCTCAACTGAAAGATGGAAACACTCACAAAGGTTTTACAGATGGTCTCCTTGCTCACATTATACAGGATCTCCAATTCCCTTCTAATACATATCCTTTCTGCCAGCTGTACATCTCACGCCCAATTATAGAGATGGGGCCATTATAAAGACAGGCAAGTGATGTGGGCTCAGATATTTATTCTCAGTGTCTCCCCCTGGTTCTTTCACTGTCTTCTCATGAGCTATTGTCTTTGTATTGGCATGCAGAGGTCAAGCACACTGTCTATCAGACTTAAAGGCATTCATACTGCCAGGCACTCCCCATACCTCAGAGCTGGGGGTGCCCTCCACGTTCCTGTCTCTCTTTTTCTGATGCATCAAAGCAGAAAAGACTGTTTACAGGCCACCTGGTTCCTACACAGCATGTTGTGGCACAGGAGCCACTGTCTCCTTGTGCCCTAATCAAACACAAACTCGGTAGGGCATGCCAAATTCATCCAGGTAGCGCTCAGGGAGGGAGAGAAGTTGGTCTCCATTATGGAAGCTTTTTATTATGTCTTTTATGACACACTCTGACATTAGAAGAGGTATTACTTATCAAAAGATTTGCACTCAGAGGCCACAAAGGAGGAAAGAAGTCCCCAGCCAGGGCAGATTCTAAAGTTGCCTGTATCACAAGCTGGAGGCTCCATGCAGCTCCCTGTCACTGTCTTGGCACCAGACCCTGCCCACCCACATGGGGTATTCTTCACACAACTTATGCTCCTGGAAGCAGCCAGGTCTGCACATTTGTGATGCCCTCTTAGTATGTTGTCTCCATCTAACCACAGTCTACACCCTTGAAGGACTAAGCTCTCCTGGGAAGCCACCTGTGATCCCCCAATTGAAACGAACATTCCTGTTCTTTTCCTTCTTGTACTCAAGCGGCTTATAGAGCTAAGCTCTCATCAGGTAGGTCATTCTCCCTGTGCCCTAACAGTCTGGCAGATCCTGAAAGGATGAAAGAGAAGGAAGAAAAGAAGAGAGGGAAGAGAGAGGGGAGAGAGATAGCAGGCACAGGGGAAAAATGAAACTAATGGATAGAATTCAGGAAGAAAAATGTAGAAGAAAGAAGGAAAAAATGGAAGGGCATGCTGAACACTCAAATGTATCTCAAACAGGGTTAAATTCTGAAGTCCATTCCTAAAGAAACTAATAAATTCACCCAAGTGAACAGACAGTGGGGACTATTAAAAAAAAAAGTGCATCTATCTAGCAAATCAGTTTTATACAAAATAAAGATAAAGAAAATATCTTGAGATAAGTATTAAAAGTCCAATCCAATCATTAATTTCTCTAGAAAAATATAACCCTTTATTAAGATCACAGTATAATTTTAACTAAATGCTAATTGCTATCTTTAATTAACAGCCCTAAGGAAATAGACAATTCAGAATTCATTTCGAGCAAGGTAAGTATTGTTTTGATTTTCAAGGTGGTGAAACAGCACTCAGACTTGATGTGAATCTTTACCTACCACTGTTTCGCCATCACTGCCTGTTCACGGGACTGAAGGTCTTGGCTCCTGGTTGCCCTCCCCATTCCTCACCAATTCGACCAGGACTTCAGAGGGGAGTGATGGAGTGAGTGGTGACCCTGAACCTGGGACCTGGTCGCCTGGCCACAGAGGCCATCTTGGGTTCACGTGTGCGTTCCTCTAGTTTGCATCTTTACCCAAACTTCTGGCTTGTTGACCCTGTGATCCTGGTTTCTGATTAGCAGCTCCAGTTTCCTGATGCAAATAGAATCCTGCTGAACCCAGTAACCTGTATGGTTGAAAACGATGATGGTTTTTCTAAGTCTTGTGGCAGCTTCTCTCTCAGGCAGATTTATCTGTTTACTGGACAAATAGCCACAGGCTGGTGTCCGGCTTTCAAGCACTTCTCCCTGAGACCCCTAGGAATGTTATCTGCCTGAGAAGCAGAGCTACCCCCTTCCAACTCGCTTTCTCTGATCTACCCACTGGAAGTGCCTTAATCGTCCCTGCCTCCTACCCCTCAGGCACTGTACACTGGCACTCAGCACTAAGAGGCTGGGCCCATGCTGAGTCGCTCTCTGATCATGGCTCTGTCTGGTCCTGTCTGCCTCAATCCACACATACAGGGCTGTGAGGCTTCATCTTGAAGCAGACAAGCTCGTCCAAGCCATGGAACTCTTAGGAAATGTCACAAGAGGTTATTAGCCACATGGTTTGTCAACATTTATAAAAAACATGTCCATGCCATAACAATGTGCTCCCAACACCCCTTTCCTGCATTGGTTTAGAAATAAGATCCAAAAGAGTAAGCTAGTTAAAAGAAAAAAGAAAACACAGAACAAAACTGAATGAGAACTGTAGGCGGAATACCGTCAGTAATTAAAAACTTAGTAAGATATTAGGGCATTCATGAAAACATATGTCCTTACCTTAGCAATGTGCCCCTAGCTGTTCCTTCCTTCATTGGTTTTGTAACAGGTGGCTGAAGCCAAAGACTGGTATAGGTGGTGCCCTCTGGAGTGGGGTGCTGGTGAGGATGGAGAGTCCCAGGGTAAATGTGAACAAAGTATTGATGGGGGTGGAGACTCTGATAAGAAATATAAGGGACTGCAGAAGCAGCTCCCTGGGATTCAGCTTTTAGGATTTCAACAATTTCAGATCTTTAGAAATTCTGGGGTCAGCAATTTCTGGCCCCACCATGCTACTCTTCCAGAAGACTGTTTTGGGCCTCTGAAGAATATGGAGATGCTTCCAGCAGCCAACCTCAGAGATGAAAAGTTTGAAAGGTTTGCTAGTAGGCAAGCAACTGAAACTGTTCCCAGTTTTGCTGCTGTTACAGCCTGGTAGGGAAGGCAAAGACCTGGAGCCGAGCAGGGCGCCTCACTGAGCTGCGTGAGTGTGGCCGTTTATCAGGTCATTAGGCTGCTGCAACTGCAGTTTTGAGTCTCATTTGTCTGGTGCTATGCTGAGGCATCTCGGCAGTGCCGGTGAGCTTCTCCTGCTGTGTCTTCTGTTGTCTTCATGAGCTGGGTGCTGGCCTCAGCCTGTCCAGCGGCCACATGCTCCATGTCTGCAGTGGCGGGAAGACACCATCTTGGGAGTGTTTGTGTTTAGGACTTTAAAACACTGGACACTGCTTTGGGTGGCCTCAATAACTCTTTGTTTTTCCCTGGTTTGTTAAATAAATCCCATTATTGTTGTTCTCAGAATCTGAGTAGTCTTGCAATTGTGCGTGTGGGTAAAGAACTCAAACAGTGACCAGTAAACTATTTGGGCAGTGTCCTTGGCCAGTTTGAGTGCCCCTTGCTACCCTGTATCAGTTTAGAAACAAGATTCAAAAGAGTTAAAAAATAGAAAATAAAAAAGAACAAAATTGAACGAGAACTGCAGGCAGAACACTTTCAAGGCCTAGTCAGTAATCCAGAACTTTAGTGTGGCATTAGGGCACCATTCAGCTCATATAGATACAGGGATAGATATAATTTGTTTCTCATATTGGCGAGCATCCAAATGCTCAGCATGAAATATATTAAAATCAGCTTCATATTGTACCTGATACTGTAAGTGAACTCTAGTGCTTCAAAGTACACAGACTGCTACGAATGCCCACATTCACTTGCCTTCACCCTTGTCCAGTACCCCCAGGTCCCCACTGCCTTCTGCTCCACTCCCTGCCCCCTAGCACAATCCTACTTAAGAAAACTCCTGCAGGAGAGCTTGGCCTGCTGTCTTGCTAATTTATCCTGGAGCGCCCTTGTCACTCCGGGTTTGCCTGGTCCAGGGTAGTGCAGAAGGTTTTCTCAGAGTCCTCCCTCCCTGCCACCATCCTTAGAAGGTGGTCACCTGCCAGCCCCGAGACTGACCTGTCCCTCCAGGGATGAACAGTAACCATGGAAGCCCCTCTCTCCACCCCCTTTCCCAGCACTGCACTGACACCATCGGCCCCTCGGGACTGGATGGTTTCCTTGACTGTTAACACAGGTTGTTTTTAAGAGGACAAACCCTTTCCTCTGAACACTGTCAAACACATTTGAACAAACAGAACAGCCTTTAAACAAAGTTAGAGCAAGGTCTCCTCACACCTTAGAAAAGCTGTTTGGCCTTTGGATGATTCATTCCGCCCACTGCAAAGGGGGAGTTTATAATAAACAGCACCTGCCTCCGGAGGCCCCAGTGAGGCTTTGCTGGCTGTTACAGCATTTCTGTTACCACAGCGTGTGTGTATTTTGTGCTTAACTAAAGAACAGATCTGCAAATCTGAGTCACCCGTGTGAGTGCGTGCCTGCGCTGATAAAATTATATGCAAACCATGTCTTCCTGGCTTGGCAATTAACTAATTAATTGAGAGCCAGGGTAAACAGTTGAGTCTAACGTCTAAACTGCATTAATTACTGTTTATGGAACTCCATGAAAAGCCTACGGGGAAAGGTGCAGCTAAGTGGAGGCCATTATTATCACCCTGGTGGCTGTGGCTGTGGCTGGCACAGGAGGCAAGAATTGCTCTGGAAGGGGAGGCCCGTGAGGGCCCCCGGGTTCCTGGCTCTGCCAAGCTCTCCATTTTGGTACTTAAAAGGAAGTCACTTCATTTGTCAATTGAATGCAATATGCAAAATCATTTAAATACCTAAGATTCTTTGAAATATTCCTGGGATACCAGAAGTACATCAATAAGTAGGCTAAGGGGAAATAGCATCCATGGCCTAGAGATGAGGAAGGCTTTAAACAAACATTACCCACATTAGCATTCAGATGAGAAGTGTCCTTTAAAGTCTCACTCTGGAAAGCTTTGCAGTTATTCAACTCAATGCAATAAATATTTATTGAATGCCAACTGTGCTAGGCACTCGAGGGAATAAAAAGATGAAAAACAAAACTCACTGGCAGGGACACTACAATCTAGCAGTGGAGCTAGAGGAACACAAACAAGACCCCAGGACAAGTGCTAGAAAGTGTTAGAATCAAAAGTCGAAAAAAATGTATGATTGCCAAGGAACGTCAGTAGCAAGTTTGACTGGGACATCAGGGACACTTAGGGAAACAGTCCTCTGATAAAAGTTTTGAAAGGTAGTCATGGTTTGGTTTTTTGGTTTTGGGGGTGAGGGGGACAGAGAAGAGGGATGGGAAATGCATTCAGAGCACGAGAAATGGTATATGCCAGGAAGGTCCATCAGGGATCCCTGGAAAATACACCCTACTTTTCCTTCCGTCCCCTCTTCCCACCCCAGCCAAATCTTCCCCACCCTTGCAGTGGTGACTGAAGACCTCCCACTTCTTTGGTGGAAGATTGTATGTTTATCCAGGGTGTAGACAACAATAAGACAAAGCAAGGCCAGTCTCTGGAGCCAGAACTGGAAGTACTATTATGTAGGTGGGTTTGGAAAAAGCTACAAGGATAGGCAGGGAAAGGCTCAAGTGTATTACTAATTCATCTACTTATTTTTTTCAATCAACAGCCATGTCCTTAGTGTCTACCATGTTTTGGGCATTGTGCTAGCCCTTGGGGAGTATAAAGCAAAGTCCTAAGTGTCCTGAAGGAGCTAGTAGATTGGCAAAAGCAGGCAGACATATGCATAAGCCTGAGAGAGCAGACGCCTGGAGATGCCTTGAGGTAGAAATGACTGAGTCACAGCAGGGACATGCTGCTGGGAGGGGAGAGGCTCATGGATATCAGGACAGACAGGTGCACAGACTTTGATGGCGTGGCAGGGGGGGGCTCAGTTGAGCTCTGCAGCCCTGTCAGAAATGGCATGTCCAGCTTGCGTGTCCAAATGGCCCTGACCACTGGCTGCAGGATATACGATGAAGATGTGCTGCAATTCCAGCCAGGATATGTGGGTTTGGAGCCAGTCATGCTTAAACTTCATGCCTCACATTCATTAAGGGCCTTTTAAAGAATTTTTAAAAAAGATTTTATTACTCACTTTTGTATAGAAGAGATGAGGTGTAGGCCAGAGGTGCAGGGGTTAAGAGAATTCACTAGAGACAGAGTGGGGAGCAGAACAGGTGCATCAACTGAAATACACTGCTAAGGGGAGCAGCGGGTAAGACAGGAGAGGTCTGCTGTGCCATATATAGCTCCCTGGCCGGGGAGCAAACTCAGGCTATTGCAGTGAGAGCGCTGAGACTTAACTCCTCAGCCACCAGGAAGATCCCAACATTCATTAAGGGGAGACATGAAGACACTTATTTTTCCTTAGTAATATTTTGATATGGAAGCATGTTCCTTTATGAATCAATACATTTTGAGTGACCAAAATAGAATCAACAATCTCAAAACAGTTGGTAAGATGTTTCCCACTTTTCTGAAAATCTAGCCTCAGATTTCTTTTGATCTGAGTACTTCTTGGAAGGCACATTGAATGACTGAACATATGACAGGTTTTTCTGACAACAAGTACTTGTCATTCTTGGTTTTCAGGGTTCCAGCTCATCACTGAACTTAACTGATTTGCCCCAAGTTCATCTTAAAATTCTTATCAGTTGTGGTGGCATTGGAAAAGGTCTTTAAAATTTTTTTCTTCCCTAAGTCTCTGTCAAACTTCAGTGATAAAGGACCAACTTATATTTCACCAGCTAGATAAGAAGCTGTGTATGGAAACATGAGTTAATAAATATCACTGCTTAGATTTATCTCAGTGATCTAAGTCCTGCTCAGATTGGTCCCAGGGAAGTGCCCTGTGGGCCCACTCTTTGATCTGACCCTACAGGAGAATGACTCCTCTCTCTGAGGAAAGAGGAAATAGAGGTGCTGGGGTTGCAAGTCATTGGAACCTCAGTGTGATGAACAGTTCACATCCTCCCCCTGGGAGTGGGATGACGGGGAAATTGGAGAAACCCTCAGGGAGTGCAGCAGAGACAAGATGGAGGGGAGAAAACAGACACACTGTCCAGGTCAGCTCAGGAGATTAAGAAGCTCGGCCTCCTCACGCTTGCAGTTGGATGGAGCCCAGTAGTGATAGGAATGTAAGTATGAAGACGTCTTTCTTTTCAAACACACAAAAATCTTACATTCTGGACACCACCCCCCTCCAAAGAGTCACCTTAAAGAGTTCTCCTGGTAATCTTAAAATGCTGACCATTTTCAAAATGTAAATCAAAATGTTTCATGTGGAATGGACAGTGAAACCTATGTCACCGTCTCTTGGCCATTTGTAATGAATTTACACTCTGACCCTAAGTTAATGAACTGCAAAGTGGTGGAGGTAGTAAATATCGGCCCTAGTGCTTACCAAGCCTGGGACACCTGAGTTATAGACATTAAGCCAAAGACACTGCAGAAGTGCCAGAACATGCTATAATCAAAGGTTTAAAAAAATACTAAAATTTCTAGAAGAAAGTTGGGAATTAAGTCTGGAGTCATCAGAGAAGTTTTTATGAAAGAGTTTCCCTTTGAATGAAAAATGCTTTGAATGTAGAAAACATTCTCTCTCCTCCTTCCCCTCATTTGGCAAAACAAAAATGAGGTTCTTGGACACAGAGATGGGAAGAAAATCTAGGAGGATGGTTTTCCCCTTTTCTTTCACTAGTGGAAAGAAATTTACCAAAGAATAGCAGGCAGCTGCCTCAGTACCATCATGAAAATCATTTCTGCAGCTCCAGGAACAGCGTGTGCTCACTCCAAAGGCACCTGGGGCCTTGAGCCTTCTGTGTCAAGGGGGCTGCTCACATGGCGGAAATGAGTTCTGAGCAGAGCCTGCCACCCCATAGAGCGCAGCCCTCCTCCCTTGAGACTTCTTTCCTTCCATCTCCTCCTCCCTCCTAGTTCTCCCCTTTAAGAACTGATCTCACATAGAAGCTTGGAGAGCAGTGACTGAACTGAGGAGAGAAGCTGCTCTTTCACTTGTTGGAGCAAGTCATAAATCACTTTTGGTCAGTGCTCACTCAGTTCAGACGCTGCCAGAGGGGCCTCTACCCGTGGGTCTAACACAAGTATCAGCTCTATTAGTTTACTAGACTCCATAGAGGACTTCAGAGGTCAGCCAGTTTAGCATTTGTGGGCTGCCGATAAGCTATGTTTGGGGAATATCTAGACTTATGGATGCTACTTCTGGAAGGAAGGGTATAAAAACTCATCATGCTCTACTTTAAAGCTAAGGAATAAGTATGAGACCCAGGCTTCACCAGGCAGACCCAATTATGTAAGACTTTGTTTGGACAAAAAGGATACACTATAGTTCCACTTTGTGTATGCAGAGGTGGACTTATTCAGCTATTGAACATGGAATTAATTGTAAGGTTGGGATCCTAGAACACTCATGTTGGTAAAATTTTGTATACAGTCTAAATAATTATATAGGGTGAACTTTGGTGAGTACAGTGAGTTATAGTACTGAGTGGTGTCCATAAGACTAATGAGATGAACTTTTATCTGATGGTGTCATTAATGTGACCTGCAAGCACTTTCAGAAGAAAAGTCAAGAAATTATCTTCAGGAGTCTTCCATACCCTCTCCTTCCCCATAGATCTTGCATTTTAGGCCCTCATTGCCTCTCATATGAACTACTTAAATGTCCCCATTAACATATCTCTCTTCTTCTAGATTTTTCTGTCCACTGTATACACATCTACCAGAATAATCTTCCTGAAGTTGGATTATGTCACTGTGCAGCTAAAAATCGGTTAGTCCATAAGAGGACATTTACGATTTTGAAGACTGTGGTATACCTGCCCCAAACTCTATGACCAAACATCCCTGCCCCTTCACTCTTTTAAACATTCTGTGAAATTGCTAAAATAAAGGCTAAATTTTCAGATTTAAGATTCTGAAACCACAACTATTTTCCAAAGAAGGATGTGATTTGGGGGTGCTTATTTTATGATATATAAAATATCAGAAAGAATAGAAGGTAAGTTCCATGTTCTTCTCATTGACATATTTTCAGTGTCTAGAACAGGACTGGGCATGTAGGAGATGTCTGATAAATATTTATTGTAGGCTGAAAGGATGGGCAGGACTGATTGTGAAAAGGGGATTATTGAAGGGCTGTGGCAACTGAAGGTTGTATGGAAATATATAGGCAAAACATCCATTCCTATATGCATATGTCTTGTCTTGCTAACTTTGCCTCAAAAGTAATGGAAATTTATGTTAGAAACTTTAATGATTCTTTATTAAACAGGCCCAGAGAAGTTAGAAGGCAGTATATTCATTTGTTTATTTGTACACTCATTCATTACTCAATTTATTCAGCATTGACTTCTAGAAATAATATTAAATTGCTTAGGTCTCCATTTGAAAAAATGGGGTTAATTACTATACCAGTCACAAAATGGCACTCAGAAATCCTTAAAATAAATGGTAAAAGAAAAAATTTAACTCTTTAGATTGCACACCAAATTCAGTGGCTTTGATGAAAAGAACTAAAAAGTTAGGGTCTTATGCTAAGTCCTAAATATCCAGTGAAAATGAATCTCAGATTAGTAATGTCCATGTCTTTGCTGTTAAGGGTCTTCACATAAACGTTTGTTGGTTTAGTTATTTAAGAATATTTATCAAATATCCATGAGGGGCTGACATCTGGTGGAAAAAGTGGCTGAGACACAGCCATTGTCCTCACGGGGCTCCTTGTGTAGGAGGGGGCAGCAAGTACGTGGACACGTCTTTGTCAGACAGCATGAGAACCAGTGAGGGAAAGGGAGTGCTCTGAGAATTAGAACTAGGGAAATATTTGCTTCTACTAATTATGTGACTTGCTTCCAGTTGGGAAAATGGGATAATTACATGCTAAATTGGACCCTTATCTTACACAATGCACAAGAAAATCAATTAAAAGTGGGTTAAAAACTTAGACACAAGACCTGTGAGACTCCTAGAAGAGAATGGTGTTGGTGGGGGAGAGATCTAATGACAATGGTGTTAGCAATGATTTCATGGCTGTGACACCAAAGGCACAGACAACACAAACAAAAATAAACAAGAGGGAGTACAACTCAGTGGTAACCATCTAACAAACTGATTTTAAGAAATGGGCCAACGAATTTGAATAGATATTTTTCCAAAGACAACATACAAATGTTTAACAGGTATATGAAAAAAAAAAACAAACACCACTCAACAGCATTAATCATCAAGGAAATGCAAATCAAAACCACAATGACAATGAGCTATTACCTCACACTTGTCAGGATGGTTATCATCAACAAAAGTAAAGACGATTAATGCTGGTAAAGATGTGAGGAAATTGGCACCCCTGTGCACTGTTGGTGGGAATGCAAAATGGTGCAGCTGCTATGGAAAACAATATTTAAGTTCCTCAAGTTATTAAAAATAAAACTACTACATGATTCAGCAATGTCACTTCTGGATATTTTTCCAAAAGGATGAAAATCACTCTCTGAAAGAGATATTAGCAACTCCATATTCACTGCAGCAGTAGTTACAATAGCCAAGATATGGAAACAACCTAAATGTCCATCAACAGATGAGTAAAGAAAATGTGGTAAAAACACTGGAATACTAGTCAGCCTTAAAAAAAGGAGATTCTGATATAGATGGCAATATGAGCATATCAGCCTTTTGTACATAAGCCAGTCTAAGAAAAGTACTGCATTCTTCCACTAATATGAGTATATAAATAGTTAAATTCAAAGAATGAAAAGAGTGGAATGGTGATTTTCAAGGGCTGGGAAGACAGGGAAATCGGGAGTTACTAATCAATGTGTATAAAGTTTCAATTTAGCAAGATGAGTAAGTTCTAGAAATCTGTTGTACATCGTATCTACCATCAACAATTCTATCTTGTACACTGAAAATTTGTTGTGTAGGTAAGCCTCCTGTTATGTGTTATTATAATAAAATTTTGAAAAAAATCAGTTAATTCTTTTTCTTCTTTCCTATTTTTCCTTGTTACCAGGAAGTTTGGAGTTAAGTTTTATGTTTGGTAGTCTCCTTTTCGTTCTGAATTTCTGGGAGTCCCTTTTTCCCTTCTCCATTACTCAGAGCTTAACCCCCACCTGCCATTTAAATAGTTTCATTGTACTTGCGCTTTTAACATTTTTGGAAGAAGGCAGGGAGCAAATGGAAAAGAAATGAATGCCTCTCAGCAGCACAACAGTGATGAAGACATTAGAGCCAGGCTCCCTATTTATCACATTTGTAGCTCTGCTAGGAATACACTTGCAAGAAACTGAATTGCTCAGGACTTTAAAAATCTATAGCTTCTGGGAAGAGATCTAGGGGTATTTGCTTCATGAACTGGAATGGAGGGTGGAGTTGGACAGGTGGAAGATATCAGGACCATTTTCATTACCCATTATAATTGAAAGGCAGTGTGAAGAAAGGAACCACAAAGAATAGCTTGCCTCCCCTGGAAACCCCCAACCTCTAGTCTATGCAGCTGAACTGAGGCACTCCTCCAGCACCCTTTAAAGCACCTTGGGGGACAGGACATCTATTATACATGTTATCTCAAAACCTAGCACAGTGCCTGCTTCATTGGAAGCACATACAATCAAGAAACAAGAGAAGACAATCTTTTTCCAAGCTTTGGCTCAGAGACATAGAAAGAATGGTGATATTTTTCATTGAACTATGAAAACAAGACGAGCATTATGGAGCCAGAGGTAAATTATTTAGCTTATAATATGCTGAGTTTAAAGTGCAGACTATCCAAGTGGATCAGTCTATCAGCAATCAGAAATTCTACATGATCTCTATGTACCTCAGTGTTTTCATCTATCAAGTGGGGGCAACAATAGAACACTTCTCCTGGGGTTATGAGAAGGCTAGATGAGACAATGTAATAAAGTGTATATTCATCATCAGCACTAAGAATTACAAGCTAAAAGAAATAACTGCAGGGTTAGATGTACCCTACATTTCCTATTCACTCAGAAAATCTTGTTAATTTTTCCAAAATATGTCTAGTTTTGAGTGCTTCTTCCCTTTCTACTCCTTCCCCCCTTATTGAGACGCTTCTTCCAACTTCAGAAGCTTCTTCTAGTCTCTCCACCTCCTTCAGGCCCAGTGTCTCCAGATGGCCTTCCTGGAAAACAAGAGTGACCCTCTCCTCTCCACTGGTCCTCCAGATCCTAAGCAGCGCCCAGATCATGGTCTTTATATTCAAGGTCAAGGAGCTTCACCTTGACCTCTGCAGAAAGTCACAGTCAACTTGATGTTCTAGGTCTCTAACTCTCCAACTTGAGATTCTAATGCCCAGGATTTCTACACTAACCCAAACTAAATTAATTACTAGATAGTGGAAGACAGTCTATTTATTCACCCATAACTCATACATTCAATTGTCTTGGTAACTGAAACCATCTCGAGCTCTGGAGCCTCACAGCACTGCTGTTATCTAGCTGCACGGCCCTTTGCAGGTTACTTATGCTCTCTGGATTCTTTTATTGTCTTTGAACATGAGGGAAATAATATTGAAAAAAAGTATTTTGATATTAGCATAATGTGATGCACATAGAGGGACGTGTGAGACACATAAAAGAAACTTTCATTTCTTACGTAGCTCACCCTTCCTGTGCCTCAGGTTTGCTGGGAAGCCTTGAGTCTTCCTCCATCCTGCATACAAGGAGAGATCAAAATCAGATTCAAACAGTAGAGATGATATTGTCGGAGAGGCTGGATGCGGCTAAGCCCTGCATCCCTGAACCTGGGGGCAGTCAGTGCAACCTCCCTCCAGGGCTGGGCTGTGCTATCTGCCCCACGCCACTTTCCCCTCCACCCCAGCAGGAGGGAGGGGCTATACTCAGCCCCCTGACTTGCGGATATCCCGAGCCTGACAGGATGACAAGGGTGCAGAACCATTGCCTAAACTCTGTCCCTTGATGGCCTGAGCAAGGAATTTTCTGGGAAGTGGTAGATAAGAGTGGCCATGGGGGTTTAAATGTTGGAACACACACAGATGCTGGCCCTTCTTCATGTGGAGGGCAACCTGTGCAGGTCCCCTCACTCTCTCCTTCTCTCCCTCCCTGCTCTCTTCCTCTTCTCTCCCCTCTCTCTTTTCTTACTTCCTGTAAGTAAATTCGGTTGTTGTTTCTCCTCCTGTATCTGAGTTACCCCCTGTAGTAGCAAATGCAGGCCTGGGGTTCCACCACCCAGGACATCTCCCTTGCCCCCAGGTTTCAATATGAAGCTCCAGTCCCTTGTTCAGTCTTGCTCCAGGTAACTGGCATTTCCTCCTGAGAGTGACAATGACGTTTTGTGCCAACCACCTCTCCAGGAAGCACAGGCAGAGACTGCAAGCTCTGAAAAGGATCACCTAATCCAGGCCCCTCATTTTGGGGAAGGAACAAACTGGCTCCTGAAACCTGTAGTTGATCCTGGTCTTAGAGTTAACAATAACCATAATTCTCATATTCCAATGTAGCCCTGGACTCTTATCATCAAATACCATTCTCCTTATAAATTTCTCATTATAAATGATTTGTTTACTTTTTATATTTTTCTTTCTTCTTCTTCTTCTCCTCCTCCTCCTCCTCCCCCTCCTCCTCCTCCTCCTTCTTTTTAACATTTTATAAGGACAGGTTTATGAGGAGAAGGAGAGAGGAAAGGAGAGGCACCTGCAGACACAGGTGGGCAGAGAGCTGCCGCTGCTGCTTTGCATAGGGAAAGGCTTGCGAGAAGAAATGCCTGCAGAATCACAGGCGGGCAGGAGAGCTACCGTGTTCCCTGGTTTTTAAAGTCTACAGATGTAAGGTGTTCCCAGACAGACTACGTTCCATTATCTTTGAGTTTCTACCATCCAGAACAGCACCTGGCACACCTATGGGCTTGCTAAATGTGTGTTGGGCAAAAGAATGAAAGAATTGAACACACCCACGCCGGAGCACTAGGCCCTCCATGGGATTTCCTGGGCCTGCTCTGAGCTGTCTCCTTGTTCTAGTGTCCAAGGACTGAGCAGGCCCATTGGTTTCATGAACTGGAGTCAGAAGGTAGGTGGGAGTGCAGCTGCCTCTCATCAAGCGCCACAGCACCCATCCCTCAGCCACCACAAAAGCTCCAGTGGGAGCACCAGCCCACTCCTCCCCAAAGATGAGCACAAGCCTGAGGAGCGCCTGATGGGCACTCATAAAGAAGAGTTCAACTTCCTTGGAAAATGGCTTCTGACGTGAGACAGCAAGAAGAGAAACCTGTTTGTTGGCAGAGACACGAACTAACCATGGGGGCCGGCCGCTCACTGCTGGGTCCAGACTCCATAGTGGCAGTCAGATGTCACAGCCATCTGCTGATCTTTCTGGTCTTCCTTCATTAAAAACCTCAAAGAAACCGAGTGTCCAGTTGGCCTGGTTGCAAGACTTTGACAATAATATCTCGTGGTTGGGAAAGGACTGACATATTTCTAAACAGAATGCAAGCCTTTTGGAAAAGCTGCCTCCAGAGAGAGACACAGAGCCGTTTTCTTGCTGGCAAGCTGAGTGCTGGCTCTGGGGACCCATGTTCTCCTCTGGTCCTGACTTCCTTCCTTAGGAAACCCATTGTGCCCATTCGATGTCTTGTCCTGCGAGTGTCATCAAAGCCTGGGCTTGCCCATGATATCCCATTACCCTGAAACGCACTCAGTGAAAGTCATTGGAACCGATTCAGGACAAAGGAAACTGCAGCCCTGAGGTACCGGGCCCCCCTGCGGGTCCCTGGGTCCTGAGTCAGTGCTGACTGAGCACCAAGCGCTCCAGAAGCTCTGTTCCACCTCACTCCTCCTCAGTCTTGCTCTCGGCTCAGGGCTGTGACTCAGCTCACAGCAGCAAGGACGCTCCCAGGCAGAACGGGCTCAACTCTGATGACCACCCACTCCCTCCAACTCAACCCGTGTACAGAGCCCTGTGCGTACTCCCCGCGCCGGGAGCCAGTGAGGAAGGGCGCGCACCGCAGCTACTGGCCCTCAAATACTCTGTGTTGAAGGGCAGCAGGGTGGTCTTGCATCCCTGTCAGCTTTCTCCTCAGAAGGCATGTGCCTAAAATTCCTTTATTAGAATTAATTCTTAGAATTCTTCCCTGCTCCCTTTCCAGAGAAATGTCGTAACTAACATTTCAGGGTGCGTCGGTTGTTCATACGTTTTCTACCTGGACAGAAAAGATCCTAAGGGGTGGGATGGTTCTTTGGGGCCCCTTATACACAGCAGGGAGCTTCTTCACATGCCCTAGGGCCAGCCCTCTTATCCTTAAAAATGGCACTCACTTTTCCAAAGCGGCTCAGGACTCATGGTGAAGGTCATTGCTGCTCACTAAGTAGCTTCTGGCCCACTTGGGAAAAGGCATTTGGCCTTGCTTGGCTGAGAGTCAGAGTGGTCTGACCTCTTGGGTGGTCGTTCCCGCAGCAGAGACTGGGTTCTGGGCTTTGATTTCACTATTTTCTCTTGGATACTTTTTTCCAGATCAGAGACAGACAGAGTTCAATATGTTACTCACTGATCCCTGGATATACTGATTGTTGCTGGTCTTTGGCGTTTTCTCACCTCTGTGCCTTTGCTTGGGATGTCTTCTCCGTCACTTCCCCTTGGTGCCTTTAAAGTGACTTAGAGTGAGGGGAAAATGTAGCCATTTCCTTAAAGTCAACCCAAACCAGGAACCCCAAATGATCTATCCAAACGATGCCAGCTTGCCTTCTGTCCCCTGAGCAGTTTGTAATTCGGGATTCAGTTTCATGGCCTCGAGACTGCTACCTCCTTCATCAACTCTTCCTTTAGATGCCCAGTAATTAACACTGGAGGACCCGTCCCTTGGCCTCTCAGGTTATCCTTGGGAGTTGCCAGAGTTGCTTTGCTGCTGACCAGGAATCATCCATTTTTTTGACTTACCATTCAGGGCAGTTAGGAAACAGCATTCTCCTCTTTCATATCTTAAAATTCCACCCAACTTTCAAAGACAAACTCAGGTTCCAGGTGTGAGTTAATCTCTTCCCTCTCCATATTAGTGATTTGTTTATGTTTTTGTTATATAATGTAACAGCCTAAGCAGTTCCACAAAATTGGCCTCTAGATTTGTATGACTTTGGGAACAATCTTTTATTTGCTTTTCTTTTGCCTCAGCAACTTTGGCTGTACATTTGATCTAGAGGTTGGCTAGTAAAAGAACCATTGAGTTGGAGCAGAGTAATCCACTGAACAGGAAATTGAGAAACGCACTGGGATGATCTCCCTTTTAAAAAGTTTATAATTTTTTGAGATAGGACTATCTGTAAGGGAAAAACTCTACTTTCGGTGGAAGAATTAGAAGTCCGGATCTTAAAATCCCAGCTCTTTCAGCTCCCATGGCATATTTACATTTTAGGTTTTACTTTTTGAATCCATAGCCTGGCCACATTCTTAAAGTCACACCAAACCAGAAAACCGAAATGGGCTCTGTGTGTGTGTGTGTGTGTGTGTGTGTGTGAGAGAGAGAGAGAGAGAGAGAGAGAGAGAGATTCTTGAGAGTCTTGAAATTCAGGGATGTTACAACTTCATAAATATCATCTTGGAGGCTTTCAGAACTCTAAACTTTTGTGTCTGTAAAATTCCACTGCATATTTACTTTGCATGAAAATGAATGTCAATCAATAAAAAGAAAATTATTCACTTTTGGATGTCAACTTTTCTACCACATTTCTCTACAGAGAAAGATGATTTCTCGGTTGATAATTGCTAGGTCCTGCTATTCACCACATTCACAGACCAAAGTAACAAGATTTGTTTATGCTGGTTTTATATTCCATTAGCTCCAATAAGTAGTGGTTAATTTTTCTAGAATTAGTAATGGGTTTTTGTCTCCCAAAGAGTTGAAGGTCAAAGATGCCAAAATGTTAGCAAATTTATTATAATGTAAATTCCTGACTATGCATTGTCCATTAGTAGACTGGTTAATAATTTTTGTGCAATATTTCCCAACATAGGGTTCTGTGAAATTATTTTTAGAGAAAAAGATGCTTTGGTCAAATAAGTTAGGAAATGCTAAACATTGATCTCATCCTTCAGAAATCACAATGATGGAATATTATACATACTAAGTTTACAAAAAATGTTAAAAAATTCTCAAGAAAAAGAAACTGCACTTATTCTATTTAATCTGGTCTTCTTCCAAGTTTGGCTAGCACAGATAATGTATTATTACTTCAGGGAACTAGTTCTTCCTCCGCCATATGTTGGGAAATAGTGCCCTCGTGAAAATCCTTTTGGAAGATTACAGAGCTCCACAGCTCTCCAGTAGGCAAAGCATGTTTATTACTACTATAGAAGGTAATAGTTCATGACAGATAAACCTCCTAAGAACAGACAATCAATTGGTTCATATTTGGGCTTTTTCTCAACTTCAAAAGGCTCAAGCCATAAGCAGAGGCACTTACTCAATCTGCTTCCAATTTGCACATTCTAAACACAATCTGGCTTTCAGGTAAATGGAGGATAAATTTTTTTTCCATAGAAATCTGCCTTTTATAAATGTCTTCAATTTTCTGGCTCCAGATAAATCAGAAATATCCTAAGAATATCTGTCTTTTGAGTATTTTGGATTTTTCACCACTGCCTCCAAGAAACTATCACAAGATCTGACTCCCAAGTTGATAGAGATTCAAGTTGATTTAATTCCATCTATTCAGTCCTAATTTCAACAAGGGAAAAGAGAATTAAGGAGAAATGAAGTATTCTGGATAACATCTGGGTATCAGGAAAAGAAGAGTGGATGGAGTTATGCTCTTGAGGAATTGGTGCAACAGACCTCGCAAGCATAAATGGTCCCTTTTGATCACATCTACACACGGTAGAAGGGGCACACATAGGGAATGGCCTGGGAGGTGCTTTCTGCATGTCACAGCAAAACGGTGAAGGTAGGCCAGCTTATTTGCAGCATGCTTTTTCTTCTGCCAAACCTTTACATCTTGTTAAAATTCCTCTGGTGACATCTCCTCTTCCCTTTGCCTGCACCCCCTCTCACTTCTCTTTCCCCTTTCTTAGTCAAAACCTCAAGAAAAATTCTTCCATACTGAAGGATGAGTACCCAATGAAGTTAAGACTGTTTTCCTTCCGGGGAGCTTTTGAATGTGAGTAAATAGCAAATGTCTCCTGAGCTCCATGTCAGCTGTTTACAGTGAGAATCTGGCCACCTGCAATGACCTGCCACTCCTTGCAGTAGTGACTTTTAATGAGAATCACCACAAGGTGGGGACACTCTGGTAACATCATCAGAAGGAGGGGTGTCATAGACTTCCAAAATGTAAACAATGATGTAAACCAATGTGACCTCAATAAAAAAATTTGGGGAAAAAAGTTTCAACACAAATTACCTTTTTGGTGTAGCAGACACCATATTGGGTGATTTTTTGTTATTTAATTCCTTCAACAACCTATGAGGTCGAGGAGTAGCTCCATTTTAGAGATGAAGAAAACAGTCTGTGAGTAATTATAAGCTGATGGATGGCTGAGCTGGGATTTGAACTGAGGCTGTGAAAACTCTAAAGTATGTGCTTTTGACAAGTCCACACACTTTCTGCCAGGAATCCAACCTGGCTAGTCTCACTGGTTCTTACTCAGCAGCTGGTGTCAATGCAGGAGGCCATGGGTCCCTCTTAGTCATGGACATAGGTGAACATCTCCTGCCCCCTTCTCCCAGGGTCTTGTAAACACACACATAGAATCATAGTTACCCCTTCCTATGGAAGCTCTGAAATCTAGGGTGCTGGAATCACTGTTTTATAGCCACTTCTGAAATCCCTTCATTCTTGTTTTCCTTTCCCAGGATGCTATCCCAGCTTCTGAGTACCATTTCCTAATATATATCATTCCTTTTCCTCATAGGAACCACCCTTCACATTCACCCATGGGCTAGGGGAAAATAATAGGAAAACATATTTTTATTAGAGGTTGTCTCAGTTTTTCCTCAAATCACATTACGTGTGTGTATTCACATACATGTGTATTTTTATTTGCACAGATATTATATATATGCCACCTAATGGTTGATGACTAGAACTGTCCTTGCCATTCTATTGCCTTACCCTGAACAGAGCTCAAGTGATAACTTCCTGGAGAATGAAGAAATATTGGCTGAGATTAACATTATGATATTCACATTATTGTGTTTTGATGTGCAACCAACTTTTGAATACCTAAGTAACTGGGCAAAAATTATTACTGTCCCACCACAGTCAATGTGAAGAAGTTGGTTCAGCTACTTTCCCACTCAATAAATTTAGCATCCCATAAACACTTCTAGCACACCTAGCAAATAACAAGCACCATGACAGGCACTGGGGATAAGCAATTAGAGTTTATCTCTGTGAGAAGACAGAGGAAGGGCGATGGCAGCAGAGAAGAGAATGCATTTCCTGATGTTTTGAAATTATTTTCTTAGTCTTTTTATTTGGCACCCATCTGAAGCCAAACTAGATTTGAAGCCCTTGAAGAGAAAACATTCAACCTCTTGTTCTCCCATGCACCATGTTCGCATTTAGTGGCGTCATCTGCCTCTAGCCAAGCTTTACGTCCTTAGGTGACTACTTCTCTGTTGCATAAGGTACAATATTGAGTTGCTTCCCAGAGGTGCTCTAAGGACAAGCTAATAGAAACGAGGCCAAAGTGTTTTGTCAGGGAAAAGTTTAAGACAGCTGCAGAAATATTTTGCTACAACCTAATGAAAGAAAAAATATTCAAAAGAGGACAAGAGTAGTTTTCAGACCACCACGGCCCTCTTTGGCCTGAGAAAATATGAAAACCTATTACGAGACACCAGCCACATCAGCTAGCCACCAGAGAGCCAGGAGACCAACAAGGGTGACTCCAGGACTGCAGGAGGATCTCTGTTCCCAACTCAAGGAAGCTATAATGCTCTGGTTCTCACTGCAGGCCCTTTGGAGAACTGGCCCATTAAGGCACCAGGATACTGGGCAGAACTTTGCTCGTGACACCCCTGGGTAGAGAGGTGAACACTTTGCCTCACAGGCAATTGCCTGAGTCCCAAAGGTCAACGTGGACTCAAAGATATGAACCTCCAGATTGGTTTGGGGAGTGTGGCCAATTCTACTATTGTCTTCCCCAAATGAAGATTCCACTTGTGCTAACCACACACAAGCCTACAGGACAAAATTACAGAGCCTTGGTTGAAGAAGATGCCTGAATTGAGTGGGACTGTTGATAATGCTGAGTAAATGGAAGATGATGTCAATAGTAAGAAACAGAGTAAAACTCTGCTCCTCAAAGATCTATTCTGGCATCTTCTTTATACAAACTGTTTAGCTATTTCTATGGATATCTTAATAAAAATTTAAGTTATAACTCATGAAAAATAGATACCTAAAATTCTCACTTGTATAAATATATATATTGGAACTCATGGCTTCTATGGACCTTCTGTGGATTCTCTGCCTTTCTATGGATTCTCAGCCCTTTTAGACAAAGGATATGACATTTCAAAATTGATGTCCTATTGTTAATTGTCTATTATTTACCTTTTTATCTCACCATATTATAATTTTCTATCTACCTGTTTTATCTTCCACAAGACTAAATTTCTTGAGAACAAGAAATATCTCTTGTTCAGTATCCTGTTTCCAATTTGGTACACTCAGGTAAGTTCTAAAGATTTTATTGGATGAATAGACAGATACCATGTTTAATGCAACAGAGGTAGGATCTAGGTCTTAATAATAAGGTTCTCATCTAAGCCATCCTGGCTTTTGATCTTAAACATTTTTTTCATAAGAGGGAGTTCTCACCCGCCTAAGTTGTGTCCATAGTCACTGAACTGGCTTCTCTTTATATTTTGGATAAATTAACATACACACTGATCTGAGTTCTAGTCTTTTAGCTCATTTCAAAAGGATGGGATAGTATTTGTCCTGTTTTGCAGAATGAGATGACAAAGCAGGCTCTTTCCTTTTTGCACTGTGCCACCAGCTTTGGGCTGAATGCAAGCCACCTTGCTGGGTTTAAGCTTCCAAGCTTGGGCAAAAGAGAGTGATAAGCTGCAGACTTCATTGGGAACTCAGCTCAGGAGGCTCTAAGCTCATATAAAATCTCTGAGAAATCTGCACATGTGCTAAATTATCTGCAGTTAGCTCTTGGCCCTCCAAATTGGCACATGGAAAACAGGGTTCCTGCTCCTACTCATAGGAATATGTGAGTCAAAAGCTAAGCATGTAAACAACAAGCCCCCAGATCCTGGAGGTTAGTGGAGCCATAGGAACCATCCAAAGATATAGAGAAGGAGCTTACACATTTCTCGATTTCTGTGAACAAGGTGGTGAGAGTAAGGGGCACTAGCTAGGCTGCAGGCAGCTGGTTGGAAAGAAAGTATAACTGTTTGTGATATGGTGGAATTTTTTCTTATGTCATGTGACCTGAAAGTTCAGGGATTTATGTAGGAGAGCAAAGGAGGAGGGGGATAAAAGATACAAAGCTTATGCTTGAGTTCTCAATGCCTCAAAGAGATTGTGTATCATTTGAGCCAAATTTACTTCTGGTTAATTCAGACCCTCCTGTCCCACCCACTCTGCCTGGGAAGTTTCCAACTGTGACCTGCATTGCTGAGTCATTAGCGGGTGTTTCAGGCTTGCTTTTAGCTCTCTCAGAGAAATAAGATGTTCTCCAAGAAAGTTCTTTAAATTTAGAAGACTTTTTGACCTAGAATCTTATTTCCCAAAAGAAAAGAAAGAAGCAAAAATCTCTACAGAAACTGACAAAAGCATATTAGACAGACAGTCATTTCCACTTGACTGAGGAACAATCTTTTTGGAGGGCAAGCAGCCCGAGACGGGCACATCTATTGGAAAGGAAGGGAGCACATACCCCTGCCAGTCCCATTTGCCTTGAGATAAACTGCCGTGACTGATGTCGCCATTGGAGTGTGACTGTATGTCCCGCTTTTGTCTTTACTGTGTGCAAGGAGTTTGTGCACAAATCATGTCATATCCTCCTCATAGCCCAGAGGTAAGCCCAGGGTAGTGGGCTTCATCACCCCACTGTGAACTGTCCCACACCCCCAACCCTGGAATTGTGTAGCTCATGCTCCCACTAGGGCAAGGAGCAGATTGTCTTCTGGATATTTTTTCCAAAAAAACAAGTGCACTGAGACATTGTTGATGTTTGCCTGAAGACCCAGGAATCCACCCTGATTCTTTCCCTGAGGGGCATGTAGAAATAAGAGGAACGGATGAGAGGAGGAAGGCCCACTTTATTTTTAGCATGGCTCCTTTTGGACAGCAGTGCAAAGATGAGACTTCAGGATGAACCTGTTCCCCCAGCATAAATCCGGTGTTGAACCCCAAGGGTGGAGCCCAGTGATACATGAAGAAGGGAAAAGAGAGCAAGAGGCGCCATCCCAGACAAGCTGACATTTTCTCAGGCCAGCTAATGGGGAGCAGGAAAGCAGCAGAAAATGTGAGCCACCAGGAACAGGAGGGGAGTGTCCATGGCTGGGGTGCAGGAAGCAGGAAGAATAAGATGACACACCCAAATGGAACCTTCAAACATGGCAGCCACACCCATTGACCAATGGGCCCCAATCAATATTCTGGAAGCTAGTCTCTGGGATTAGTGTAAGTATAGGAGACAGGGAGGTGTATGTGTTGGGGCTTTGAGGGGGCTCTTTGTCTGTATTTTTCAACCTTTCTGTCTCCCTTACCAGCCTATAAGCTTGCTGATGGCAGGCATTGAGTCTGAACCATGACTAGAGCTCCACCCCTATGTGCACTTGACCCAGAGCAGGCTCAGTAAGTGGCAGTACTGGGACTTGGACTCAGGATTCTGAATTCTGCATGATTTCCTTTCCATTATACTTCTCTACTCGATGTATCTCTCCAGGGCAGGTGGAGATATGTTATTCAGGGTTCAAGAGCACTGTACTCTTCCTGAAGTTGAATGAAACCTTTGGTGGGGGGTGTTCTGGAGAAAGATTCCCTGCTTTTCAAAAGATTCCCCTTCATTCTTTTCTGAATGGCTAAAATCCCAGTGACCACCAGGGGTTCACAGCTTCACCTTTGGAAGGTGTGTAGCATGTAGTTTCACACTAGAAAGAGAATCGATTCACATTGGGATTTTTTTTTTAAGCAAATCACTTTTCGGACCTCCTTGGTGGCACAAGGGGTTAAGTCTCAATGCTATGAAGCTATGGGCAGCCAATTCAGCACCAGTTCAATCCCCAGCCAGGTTGGGAGCTAACCCACATGGCACAGCAGACCTCTCCTGTCTTGCCCTCTGCTCCCCTCAGCAGTGTGTTTCAGTAGATCTGCCTGTTCTGCTCCCCACACTGTCTCTGGTGAATCCTCTCACCACCCCACACCTCTGGCCTACACCCCAGGTCTTGTATGCATAAATAAATAATTCTTTAAAAAAATTAAAAAAAAATAAAGCAAATCACTTTTAAATTTTGAAATATCTCTGTCAAGTGAGAATGACATGGGAAAGTCATGAGATGATTAAGAGACAGATGCTTCCAGACATCAATACCCAGTAATAATTACTTACTTTGGAGGACAGAGCTTCAAAACAGTCCGATTTAAAGGCACGTCGTATCTCCAAATCTGAGTTGGAAAACAAAAGAAGTTATAAAATTAGAATTATACCCAAAAGGTTTTTTTTTTTTTTTCCAGAATTCTTTCAGTTGCTTGTGTACTGGTTAGGGAAGAAATTTGGAGCCATAGAAGGAAGGGAATAAAGCTAAGTAAACAAGAATTTTTCATGTTTATTATGGACATCCTGCATTCGTCAGGGTGGTGTTGACACTGCTGCTGTCGTGGACAGTCCCCAAATCTCAGGAGCTGAAAGCCACAAAAGTTTATTTCCTCTTATACTAGTTGTCTAGCACAGACTAGCAGATGCCTCTGCACCTCATAATTTCTAAGGGAGTCAGGCTGATGAGGACTCCTTCATTTTATGTCTCCCCCAGTCTCACACAAAATTTCAGATGTGACTGAGGCAAAGGTCACTTCTGCTTCAATTCAACAGCAAGTCACATGACCTTACTCAGCTCCAAGGAAAGCAAGGCTGTGCCCCCAGGAGTCCTGGGTGGGATTTAATCCTAACTCCCATCCCAGGCATCCTTTTCTTTCCTGAATCTAGATTAAAATGTTCATGTGGCCTACAAAGAAGTAAATATAAATGAGTCTGCACCTCATCTGTATAGTCATTTTTAAGCTGATCTAGCATTACACAGTCATCTTTACAACAGAAGGCTAAAAGGGGTTAGAGTGGACTCTTCAAAGGAATCAGGTCTAAGATCTGTGAAAAGAACACATTTCGGAAGAATCTGTTAACACGGTGGCTTGGGGGTCAGGCGTATGCTCCATGAGAAAGTGCACAGGTGACAGCTCACCTTCAGTGGTGGAGTGAAGATGAAAAAGCTCAGGCTGCAGTTGTTTCAGTAAAATGGATGTGCCAAGGATTCATAGCAGAGCATTTCTGAAGGAGATGTTCTTGCGTGTGAAGGAATTACATTAGGTTTAAAGTGCAGTTTTCCTGTAGGATTGAAAACATGTTGGTCACTTTTCAGCCATGAGTGAGCCTCTTTTAAATGGCAGGTGCCTTGTGAGAGGGGACAGCTGGTAAAAATTGGAAAGGAGCCAGAGAAAAGTAGCAGAGGACCTGCACGAAGAGGGACCACGAACTCGAAGATGCAAGACAGGCTGGGCATGACGAGGGTGAGGGCTACACAACATAAATGTACTGGATACTATTCACGGTTCAAATGGTAATTCTGTGTTATGCCTATTTTACCACAATAAAAATATCCTATTGAGCTCAAAATATTTTGGATATATTCAGTTAAATAAAATTTATTATTAGCATTCATGAAAAAGCCAGCTATTGCAGTCAAAAACTGCAGTCTACAAAGCAGATGATCATAACTGGCTAGTAATTTTAACACATTATTTGGAGCACTAAATGCCTGACGAGCACAGGTCTAGTCCACAGTTGTGGATTAGCACAGGTCTAACCCACTTACAACAAATGACTTACAATGACTCCGATGGTTTTGTTAGTCTTTGCATTTTACAGATAAAGAAACAGAGCCCTGAAGAAGGTGGCTGCTCAGGGTCACACCTCCTATAAGGCACAGGGCAGACAAGGTGCAGGATCAGGACCAAATCAGAGCAACCAACTACAGAGTGGTCAGCTGGTGCTCAGTCCCAGCAAAGTAGGTGGAGGCTGCTGAAGAAGGCAGTGAACAGCAGGGTAAGTTGAGTTAGCAGGTGACAAAGTGAAGTGTCTTGGGACTTGCATCCATCTGCCCCTGACTCAGTTGCCAGAGTAAACACCCTGGCCATGTCTTAGGGAATGTAGGGCAGATAGACAAGCAAGGAGTAGAGAGATGCTCAATCTCCAGGCAAAGATTCAAGGACCCCTCTTTTGACTGTTGACTTCCTTGTGGAAGGAAGGCCACCCTACACAGCCACAATTTAGTGAACACATGTCAGTGCTTTCATGCGGGTTTGGGGTTTGTGTGAGGTAGTAGTGGGGATACCGATGGTAGAGATTGGTATTCTCTTTCACTCCTGCAGGTGGAATTGGGAAGCAATGTGAGGACAGTCACGGGTCCTTGGCTAGGGAGTCAGTCTATGCAATGTACAGAGAGCTCAGATTGGTCAATTTGGTGATGTTCACAGGTCACGCCTCTACTGTTGGCTGGCAGTGGTAGTGGAAGTTTTGGTGGACAGCCCAGGACCTACTGTTGGAGCCACGAGAACTCATATGCACTTGCACTCTCTCACCCACTCCTCCCAGCACCTACCTGCACTCACAAGTTTCTGAGTCTGGAGAGAGAACAGCCCCACTGGTGGGTGGCTGCCATCAGATGAACACTCACCCATGCCTGGGCAGCCTCCTGCCTACTGCCTGCACCTCCCCCTGTGCAGACCCTGCCCACCCTCATCTTCACAAATCTGAGAAGCCAATGACTATGACACAGCTATGTCAGTGTGGCTATGAGGTCCAGACATTTACCTCAAGTTGTAGTTGTAATAGAAGTGATATCATGGATTTAAATACAAGTTGCTGTTTCTTTTCACAGTACAAACATATTTCTTTCTCTTATTATCACTTCTAATTTAAAAGTGTTCAAGGAATTCCTGAAGACAACAGACCATAAAGAGGTACTAGACTGGGTCAATTTTCCTGTGGAAATAACCTGTCCTCTTGTCTGTTAGCCCAGCCAGACTGCTAAGCTTGTGACAGCTGAGGTCGAGTTTTTATCTTGGATTTCATTGTCTATTTCTTGAGTTACCGTGGCATGCTCCTCTGGGAACATCACCCCAGGTGACACGTGTTCACTCCCTCACTGCATTCAGACTTTGCCTTTTCAATGATGCCTTTCCTAACTACCAAATTCACATTTATTCTCCTATCACCAACCCTAGCTCTATCATTCATGCTCTTTTTTCTGACACGTTTTGATTATGTATTTATTTGTGTCCTTCTTTTTCTTCTAGAGTGTCAGTGCCACGAGGGCAGGGATTTTTGTCTTTCTATCAACTGCTGTAACCCCAGTGCCTAGAACAGGATCTGTTGGAGAGAGCGAGGGATGGAGGGAGAATGGAAGGGCAGGAGGGAGGGTTCACAGAGTACTGGCCTCAAAACAATCTATGAACTCAGATATTTTCATTCCTGAAAATTCCACTGAGTTTCCAATATTCAGTAGAGTCCATGACTGACCTGATAGCTATACTTGCTCATCTAAGAAGAATGATCAAATTACATGACCTTAGAAACTTTGATTGCCACGACCCTGCTTCCCCCACAGCTCTGACTTGGTCTTTCCTGTCTCAGTTAAAGGGACCGTCATTCATGCAAGTGCCTAACCAAAAACCTAGGCATGATTCTTTATTCCTTTCCCTCCCTGCCTCCTGCATTCTATCTATCGGCACAGCCTTTGGCTTTACCTCCAGAGTGAATCCCTGCTGTGTTAACTTCTCTCCACCTCAGCACACCATTCTAGTCTAAGCCAAAGTAGCAGAATTTCTTACTTAGATGACACATGGGCTCCTGACTATTCTCTCTGCTCGCATGTCCTTCTATAATCCCTACCTTCTGAAGCAGACAGAAGGACTTCTTAGAATGAAAATCAAATTTTGTCAACTCCCTGAAGAAAACTCCTCCCATGGTTTCATCTGCCAAAACATGTAGACTAAGATTCAGACTTGTCACCTTGGTCTCCAAGGTCCCACAATGCATGTCTTGCCCCTAACCTCATCTCTATCACATTCCTTGTCACTTGTTCCCTACACACCACCCAGGAGTTCCCAGAGCAATTCAAGCTCAGTCCCTGTTAATGTCACTTACTCTTGTTCTTCCCTCTGCTTCCAGATCTTCATAAAACTGACTTCCTTTCCACAGTGCGTTACTGCAAATGCTACCTCTTCAGTGGGACCCTCCCTGACTGCCCACTTTACCCTGATAAAGTTATGTCTCCCCCCTGCAGCAACTCTCATATCACCCTTTTTTGCATTTCTTTGTTTCTAAGCATTTACTATTGTCTGAAATTATCATGTAAATTTTGTTTGCTTCCTTTTTATCACCCACACTCCCTCGCCCCTCCCTAGACAACATGCAAGTTTATTTCCATTCAAACATGAACCTTCTCTATACAGTTTGTAGTTTATCACTGTACCCTTAGTGCCTAACAGTGCCAGCCTCATACCAGGCAATCAAGATATGAATATGCAGCCCATAAATGACAACAGAAGCGAGAGCTCATGGGCGGGAAATCCAGTACTGGGGGACCAAGGTACCAGGCAGAATAACTTGACTGAATCAGCTGTCAGGAGAACCTATCATTAAGGACCTGGGGTTTAGATGGGTGCCCAGTGACCTACCAGCCAGGCTGGAGCTGCAGACCTAGTGACCACACAGGGAAACCAGACACTGAGGAAGCAGGGTATCAAATAGAGGCAGAATGGCCAGAAACCTGACCAGTTACCCATGAAGCCCTACCACAGGAATCCTTAGAGGTCCCCTGACCAAGGCCAGTGGGTACAGAGTAGATGAAAGGGAGACACAAAGAAGGGGCAAAATGCTCGCTAGGGTAGCACTTCACACTTCTGACAGCCTGGAGGGTACTTTGCCCCTTCTTGGCTGGCTGCCTCGGCTCCCTAACTGAGAGACATACTGTTCTTGTCCTGCCCGGCATTTGCGCTTAGCTAAGTTCCCCACCCCAGGTCTCCCATTGCTGCCTGTGTTTTGGCAGGGCCCACTTAAGAGTCCAGCTATTAAAATGGCCCAGGTAGTAAACAGTTTGTTGTCTAAGGGACCAGTCGAAATCAACTAAATAACCTGATCTGTCTGTTCCAAACATAGGTTTTAGTGTGTGATTTCAATGAGGCGCAAACAGGGAGAAAGAAACATCTCTGGCAAGGAGGCCACGATTCAACCTGCCTATGGTGTCCAGCCATGGTGAAGATGTTGTTTCTGGGTTGTAAGAATTGGTTCATGTTGCTGGGTTCATGGGGCCAAAATAGTTAGCAGGCGGAAGGTCTTGCCTACTTAATAACAGTCCCAGATCTCTCAGTACAGTACCCAACCCTAATTTGTAAGTTCTTAAAGATTGCACAATTGTACTTACTTTCTGGAGCCTGTGGCTGGCTAATGACTGCTAATGGGTCAGCTGCTCAGTGACTCACACCACTTCAGTAACTGAGCAGATCCGTTCCTCCCAGATCTACTGGAGCAAAATGGTCCTTGTCTTTGTAAATGTGTCCTTTTTGGCCCCTGCTAAGAACTCATGACCTAAGGCACAGTGGAAAAGATTCCATCTTCAAAGAACCCACTCCTGTCATATGTAATAACATGGGTGGATCTTGAAGCCTCTATGCTGATGAAATCATCAGCTAGAAAGAGCAAATACTACATGGCATCACTCATATATAGAATGTAAAAAAGCCAAATTTGCAAATAGAGTTGACTGCTGATTGTCAGGAGCTTGGGGATGCACAGGGATGGGGAAATGATGGTCAAACTTCCAGCTAGAGGATGAAAAAGTTCTGAGGAACTAACATACAGCATGTGGCTATCAGTAGCAATACTGTATTATATTGCACTATATATTTGAAAGTTGTTCAAAGAGTAAGTCTTAAGTGGTCTACCATATACAGGCAATGATAATTATGTGACAGGATGGAGGTATGAGCCAACATTATTGTGTAGTCACTTTTCTCTCTATATAAAACTATATATACATTTTTTAGCAAATGTGTAGCAAAGTTAGCATATACATTGCAAATACATATTCTTATTTGAAATCATACTATTCTATAAATTAATCTTAAATGGTTTATATAATAACCTCTATATTTAGCCTGAGGAAAAGAAAAACAAAGAAGCCACTCTACTTTTCAACAATTATGAAATCAAGAGGAAAAGTCCAAATTTTCTTTCTCTTTATCCTCACTTCGGAATGTTCACACTTAGATGTTGGCTAGTGAACTTGAAAGTTTCATCTTTCTTCTGGTGTAAAATATACTGCTGTTCATCTCATCCCCTGAGTAAGAGCCAGGCAAGAAGGCTAGACTTGGGTGCTTCAGGGGTAAAGCTTTACCCACATGCTGGACTCTAGTAGCAAGAACATGGCATCAGCAAGCACTGGCACTATCCTCACAATGGAGTGGACACTTGGCAATGCAGTTGCATTCCTTTCAAACAAAATTCAATATTGATTTTACTGGAAATCAGAGTGGGGGGATAGCAACAAACCAGGAAAGAAAGACTCAGTTATGGATGAGGGATTCATCCTTAATAACGTGGACACACGGGCCTCCCTGGTGGCGCAGCGGTTGAGCTGTGGAGCTGTCTGCCGTGCGCAATGCGAGTTTGATGCCCAGCCGGGGAGATTCCCACATGGTGCGGCAGACCTCTCCTGCCTCATCCTCTGCTCCCTTCAGCAGTGTATTTCTGATCTGCCTGTTCTGCTCCCTGCTCTGTCTCTGGTGAACCCTCTCGCCGCCCCACGCCTCTGGCCTGTACCCCAGCTTGTATGTATAAATAAATAAATCTTTAAAAAAAAATAACATGGACACTCCATCCCTCCTACCTTGGGAAGATGCAATAATCAAAATAAAATGAGAATAAACATAGAAGCAGAACATTGGAAATTCGGTTGGGTAGCACAGGACATAAATGCCCTAGTTACCTTGAGAACAGAAGGAAAATGCCGGTAAGTCATTAGGAAAGGTATGTGTGACCTAGGAAAGGTTACTTGACTTCTTTAGTTTCTTCATTAAACACAAATCAAGGTTTAATGGCAGCTTCTAAAGAGATGGCAGAGGGCAGGGTATACTTAAAAAATGTTGAAGACAGGAAATTAATATCAATGTGGGAATTCACTCTTAGGGACAACTCCGTATAGGGGAAGCATTTGTTTTTAAACTTTCTAAACCTTTGCAATTCATTTCAGAGGATTCAGGGAAAGAGTATGGGTTATCCCATTGGGATGAAATGAGCTCCAAAGCATGAGTCATCACTTGACCTGTCTGACCCGCTTTAGCTGCTTGTTCAGTTAAATGTTCCACAGGGCACTTCCCTACTTCCTGGTTCAATTCACAGTTGGGGGAGTGAGAAGAACATCAAGGACCTCTTCCAGGAAGAATGTTGAGTAACTATGACCAGGTGCATCCCATGGCAACGGTGGCCTTGGGTGTAACAGCTATGCCCTGCATTAGTAAAAAGTTGTGCCATGAGGAGCAGGGGCCCCCAGACAGGCAGGGGTGGGGATGGGAAGGTGAGTGTATGAGTGACTTTGGGATGGGGCAGAGGAAGCCAGTGTCCTCCCCAAGAAGCAGAACAGGATACTGGGAAACAGAAGTGATTTCCCTCTTCTCAGTTCATCAAACATGGTTAGGCTATTTAGGGAGCTTTATGTACCCTCAGTCTAAGTGATGCCTCATTTCTGGGGCTGGGTACCTAAAATGGAATCTGCTGGTCCAGCCTAGTATTGATGTCAGTTCTTACCAAGCAGCTTCAAGGAGGGGCCCACAGACTTGAACAGATATTCATCAACCCATCAGGTCTTAAATGTACTTATAAAATGGTGGCCCAGACCAGATTAATAGCAGTCCTATACAATGCTTCATCTGGACTTAGTCCTGATTAGGACAATATGAAATTTTACTGATGCAAATGACCACCTGCTTCTGTTCCTAAATTCCGTATACCACAGAAAAAATGTCAAAGTACCACAACAGAAAACCAAAGTAAAAACAACAATACAAAGCACTTCCCCTAAGGCTTTTGTTTGGCCACTGCTGTTTTGTTGGTCTTTATTGAAATGCTGGTGGGTTTTTCATTTCAAAATCATCTCCTTTGTAAAACTGATGGCCACTGTGACCCTACCATTCAGTAGTTCTATAAATATAGTTATCTTTAAGAAATATGAGTGCAATGACATTTTTATTTTTAAATTTATCTGTGTTCCTTTCCTGATTTTTCCATATACCCTATTTTTACTGGTGGTTGTTTATTAAGGTCTTTAGTTAGGAATTGTTGGACACCTTTTTCTAATCAAGTGTCTACATTTGAAGTGTCATGGCATTTTCAGCAAATCTTACATTTCCAGACCCACAGTCTGTTACCTTTTTTGGAGCCATTCCACTGGCTACCCCTCTCACCCCTAAGCCAGAGCACCTCTTAAGTAGACAAATGTTTTCCCAAGTTCTCAGGGACTTCCAAAATGCTTCCTTCCTAGCCATTATGTGATTATATTTTCTTCCTTTTAAAAATCTGTCATTTTGATTTACATCAAAATGGCAAGCATCCTCTTAAAACCTGTCTTATTTTAAGCAAAACAATGCATGAAATTTCAAAAAATGGACAAATCACCCCATGTAGTGGTCCATTGATTATGTCATGTGACATTGCTCAGTGTATCAACATAACAGATCACAAACAGATATGGACATACATAGGCATGAACACAGTTGGATACCTCCATTCACTTGTTTCCTAGAAGGGTTTCTGTGGGTTGTAACCACTGGTTTAGCAACATTAGGTCTTAATGTTCTTATTCTTCATGTTCTCTCATTCTTGATTCCTCTTTTTCCATTTTTTTAGGCATTGGCTTTCTCTCTCCTTCATCCAATGCAAGCACAGTTCTGAAAAAGATCACTTTGATTTCACAGAATGTATCTTCATTCCTTTCCATTCTTTTCCCCTTGAAGTCTACTCAATTAGGAGTCTCAAAATATATCACTGTGACCATATCCTCCTCATTCAAAATGTATGAAAGTATCCAGTCAAACTAAATTGCTCATGAGACCCCATTTAAATGACTTGATATAGTGACTGTGACATCTTATTTAATTTAATTTCCATGTGCTCATATCTTCCCCAGTAGATTGTAAAGTTTCTTGAATCTGCAAATCATTCATCTTTCTCAGCACCTCCCCACCCAAAGTTTAGCAGAATGCTTTATACTTAGATGCTCTGTATGTCTTTATTGAATGAATAACAATTCTACTTAGCTACAATTCTTTTCAAATCTAAGTGGAAATTTTCCAGTTTCAAGACATACATTCTATATACTCTTTAATCCATAGCATTTTGCCAACTTATCTCCTTATGAAACAGTGATAAATCAATGTTTCTTTGCCAATATTTCATTGGAAAATAGGACAAACGGAATGACTGGTTAGCACCCCATGTGGGTGTGGAACACTGCACCATTGCCTCGCTGTTCTTTTTAAAACCCAGTTCATCACTCTCCCAGAATATGCCACATATTACTTCACTGCTAAGGTTTATTTTATTTTCTTCATTCCAAAAGTTGGAATCATTTCACATAGATCTTTTAGGATTCTAATTATGACTCATCAGCATTCCTATGATTTCATCTAATGATAATTAAATTTTAATTTTTTATCAAAGTAACTGAGAAACAGTTTAGCAAGTCAAATGGTGACATAGGGTTGATAATAAAAGAGCAGTTTCCTTACCACACTTTTTTCTTTCCTATTTCCCACTCGCCAAGTGAAGTCATTTTTAACATTCTCAGCTGTTTAACATTCTTAGGACTTACTATACCTTGCTGTTTCAAAGTAGTATCCTATTTAAAAAAGGACTTTCATTTTGCAATTTAAGATATTATCACTTAATTTTCTACCATAAAAGATGAAGGTTTTCCCATGGCCCAATACACACACACACACACACACACACACACACACACACACACACGCCTCCTCCTGCACTTAATTATATTGTTACCTTGTTAAAATCAATAACGAAGGTTTACATTCATATAGCTTGCATCTGATTGCAGTCATGTCCCACATAACAATGTTTCAGTCAATGACAGATCACCTGTATGACTGTGCTCCCCAAGTGCTTACTGCCTTCTGACTTTGTAGTCACTATAAGGTCATAGAATTTCACCCTAGCCACAGCCACCTGCATCTCATGTTTACCACCTCTCTTGATAGCAGCCTTTTCCCTTGTGCTTGATTTAATCTGGTGGTGTTCCCTGCATCATGCCCCTAAGCTTTCAAAATGCTCTGCTAATGTTGCCAGTAAGAGCCTCATGGAGTGACTGATGTGGAGACAAAATGGAAAGTGATTAAGGTGTGGGAGAGTGCACGGGGAGATGACTGCTCAGCAGTCAGGCAATGCTGCTCACCGTGGCTGTGACTCTGGACAAGAACAAAGTCACAGAGGCTGTTAAAAGGTCACTTCATTGAAAGCAACATGACTGACAACAATTAGAGAAGGGTCTGTATGATGTGTAGAGAATCTTCTAAGGACCTGCATTGAAGACTAGACATGGAAGCATATCCCTTTCACAACCGTGACAATTGTGACCAAAGCAAAAAGTTCACTTATAAGAAGTGACTGCACTTGAATATTTAGACCCCCATCTTTCCATCTCCGTTAAGATGCTCGTGACTGTAGGAAGAGCCGGCAAGGCCAGAGCAGATTCTCTATGATCCAGGCAGACAGGTAGAGGAGGCCTGGAGCCCCCAGTGGCTTTTTAGGCTTTTAATGATCTTTCTACATCATTTGTAGTGAGGCAACCAGGCGCAGGGCAGGCAGAAGCTTGGGGGCTGGGCAGCTGGCTTGCCCCCTAGCCCCTGGTGAATCTTCACTCTTTCTGGGCTCTTTGGGGTTCTCTTGTGCTCTCTCCACTGATCTCTACTGTGCTCTGCCACATGGTCCCCTGCCTCCTGGTCCTCTGCTGCCGCCCTTGTATGGTCAATCTCTCAGCTCAGGTGCACCCACTCACACACGCTCACATCATACTCCAGGTATATGGGACCAGTTGTTGATCATAGATGCTAATGGCAGGAGGGCAGAAAAAACCTTCCATTTACCCTACACTGTACCGGCTTAATTTTACAGCTGCATCATACAAGGAAATATTATAACTTCTCCTTTCTTGAATTAATGAGGTGAACCAAATTACTGTCTCTTTGGCTTATTTTTCTATATTATACAAAAACATCTCCAAAGTTTTGTTCATCTTCTTATATTATCTATACTCCTATAGGGTATTTTTATATACAAATGGCTTCCACCATCTTTATATGTTAATGATCTCCACACGCAGATCTCTGACATTAACTCTGACCTGAATTTAAACTTGGGCACTCAGGGGCTTCCCTGGTGGCACAAGGCATTAAGTCTCAGCACTATGAAGCTATGGCAGCCACTGCAGCACAAGTTTGATCCCCGGCCAGAGAGCTGACCTCTCCTGACTCACCCGCTGCTCCCCTCAGCAGTGTATTTCAGTCAATCTGCCTGTTCTGCTCCCCATTCTGTCTCTGGTGAATCCTCTCACTGCCTACCCCCAAGTTCTTGCATGCATAAATAGACAAATCTTTAAAAACAAAACAAAAAGGACTTGGGCATTCAGCTGATCCAGACATCCCATTTGCATGCCACACAAGCATTTCAAACTCAACATACGTAGAATTGAAAACATTCCTCATGTTCCTTTTCTTCAGAAATAGTACCACGCCATCATCACAGCTGCCCAAGCTATCACCCAGGCTCACCTCTCTCCTGCTGCTGCTTCCAATATAGCACCACGTCCTATCAATTCTTCCTAAACTTGATTTGAGTTACTGTTTCACTCCATCAGCTCTCTCCAGATTGACCTTTCTATGCCTGGGTTTCTCCTCCCCTGCTCACCCCAATATATTCGTCTACCCTGTAACCCAAGTGCTCTTCATTAAACAAAAATATGATGATAATATTACCTACCTAAAATCTTAGGTAGGACTTTTTTGTACTTTAGACTAAAATTTAGTGCCTTAAAATGGCTTACAAGTCTGTATTCCTGTTAATTCCTTTTTCTCCTCCTAAACTTATTGCAGGAATTTCTTCCAGCTCCTCAAACACTTCAGGCTTTCCCTTACCCTCATACTTTTCCACAGTTGTTTCTTCTTCCTAGGGCACATTTTCTTTTCTTTTGGCACGGTGAAATTTAACTCAACACACAGACCTCAGATTAGATACCATTTTCTTAGAGACACCTGCCTTGTTCCGGATGAGGGACACTCTCACTGCTCTTATCTCCTCCCCCTCCTCAGCACAGTATTTTATGAATGTCTGGATTTCTTACTGTAATCTCAGTATGTTCAGCTAAAATGGGTTATTCTCACATCTGTGTCTAGGATGTGCCTGACATGTGGTCAACCTGCAGTGAAATGTGTTGACTTGAACTGCATGCCCATGTCATGCCTCAGGTCTCTGGGATTCTTTTAACGCAATAAATTTCTCCCAAATTACTCATTCATTGGCTTCTTAGAAATAACCTAAACATTCCCAACTCTTTACACTTTACTACTGATAGCTTATGCTAAAATAATCCCTTATTGCTTACGAGGTAATCTTCTATGGACTATCTTGTATAACTCTCTCCGTGTTCCTGGGCTACAAGTAGAAATAAATCAGGTTTAATATTCTAGATTGGAATAAATAAATTCTGGAAAGTTAGCAACATGCTCACTAATCTCAGAGTCAAGACATCTATTTAGGTCTTTTGTTTCAATTGGATACTCTTTTACCTAGTTGTGGCAAAATACACATAATATAACAGTTACCACCTTTAAGTGTACAGTTCAGTTTTGTTAAGCCCATGATTCACATGATTTTGCAATAAATCGCCATAACTCCTTTCACTTGCAAAACTGAAACTCTCTACAGGTTAAAAACCTTTTTTTTCTTCGCCCGTTATCTGCCTCCCCCCAGCCTCCCCACCCAGGCAACCACCATTCCACATTCTCTCTGAAGTTTACGGCTCTGGGTACCTCATATAAGTGGAATCAGACAGTACTTTTCTTCTTGCGATTGACTTATTTCACTTATTATAACGTCTTTAAGAAGTATCTATGTTGGAGCATAGATTAGCATTTCTTTCCCTCTAAGGATGAATACTATTAACTGTGTGTACCACATGTTTGCCCATTCATCTGTCAGTGGACACTTGGGTTGCTTCCACCTTTTGGCTATTGTGAATAATGTTGAATGAATACGGGTGTACAAATATTTCTTTAAGTTCCTACTTTTATTCTCTTGGATATATACCCAGAAGTGAAAATGCTGGATTGTATTATAATTCTATTTTAAATATTTTGAGGAACTGCCATACTGTTTTCCACAGTAGCAGTGTCATTTTACATTACTGCAAAGTGCACAAGGATTCTGATTTCTCCACATCCTCACCAACACCCGTTATTTCTGTTTTTCAATGGTACCTGTCCTTATGGATGTGAGATAGTGTCTCATAGTTTTGACTTGCATTTCCCTAGTGATTAGTAACATCGAGCATCTTTTTATGTGCTTCTTGGCCTTTTCTCTTTTTTAAATATTTTCGGAATGTAATAATGTGATAACTTTGGAAACCAGAATCTTCATGCCTCACTGTTTGTTTTTGTTGCTTACTGTGGACTGTAGCTTGCTCACTTCTAGACCTTCTTCGGAAAACTGTTTATTCAAGTCCTTTGACCATTCTCTAATTGGGATATTTAGTTTTTGTTGACTTACAGTTAAATATTCTGGATATTAACCAATATATTCCCTTTGTCTCTAGAGACGAACATGGAACTAACTCTCCTAGCAAGTATCCAACCCATAAACTTATACACACACAAGCAAATCATTGTTGTCTTGCAAGACAACCTGTTTCAGGTTTGACTGCCACCAACAAATGACATCAGCCTGCATACTCATTTTAGACTCCACCATCACACTGTTTTATAATGAACACACTATGTTTATTATTGAACTGTTTTGGGGAACATCATTAAACCCACGATATTTGAAAAGTACTACTGAAGAAGTATTGAAACTGTTCATGCCAGAGGCTCCCAGCAACAAGGCAAACAGAGGAAGTGACTATTAAAAATTGAAGGTAGTGAGGAAATGACAAATGCAGCACATGTACCTAAGATGAATCATTTAAGGGTAGGATATATTCTCAAGGATAAAAAGTGAATCACCAATGAATGAAAAGGTAATGGGCTTATCTAATTGACAATAATAAGCAAGATGAGGGAAAGAGATTTGTGTGGTTTTAACATCAGCCTTAGTACAGGTATTCTTTGTCTACTTGAAGTAGCTTTTTAGCCTTCAGCTTATTATACTAACTAGTCAAAAACTAAGAGTTAGAGAACTTGAAAGGAAAACAAGGTAGTGTAACTGCCAAGGAAACTTGTCGGAAATCATGACAGGGTGAGTGAATTCATGGTCATTTGGATTTTCACAAAATCAAAGTGAAAAGCCACAAATGTACTGATATTACGTGGTTTCTAAGGAGTTAGTAGACACGCATTCCAAGATTTTGGGGATTGAGATGGGGATTAACTGCCTCCAAAACTTTTGATGCCCACAGAACAAATACGAGCTAGGGAAGGGTATGCCTAATTTTAATGGTTTAAAGACATGACCCACACTCATTTTGTTGGGAATGTACCCTAAGATTTTAAGCTTAAAACAGCTTTGGATTTATGAGTAAATGGCATATTTTAAAAATGCCTTTTAGAATGGATTAGTAATAGGAAGAGGAGCATCTGTAAATCTATTGAATTTGTTTTCTGTTTTATTTTAATCAGCTGTAAACTTGACATAAATGCTTTCTCTGTCTTCATAGAGACATGACCAAGAACAATACCGAAAGACATGCAACTAGAAGGGTTCTGTATGAGAAAAGGATTCCATAGTCTATCAGGGTTGACAAATGCTAAAATACTCAGGTATTAGAAGTTAAAAGTGTTTCTTTTTTGAAGAAAGTACATGAAAGTGATTGTCATCAGAATGACAGTTGCAGCTGACCGCCAGCCACAGGGAACATAATTGACCATGAGCTCCAGCTGCTGCGCTCCAAAATCCATCATCACATTTGTGGTGAAGCCAGGTCTCTCCCAGGCTACTCCCAGCCAGTGACTGGGAGCAACAGGGTACTAAGGAAAACTCATTAATGAAGATACAGGACTCCTCTAACAAACGCGTTTGGCTCAAGGATTTCTTGGCAGACTTGCTGAGTATTGTTAGACATCAGGACAGTCTTTAATACTTCAGCACAACTTCCTTCACTCTCTCCTCTATCAAGGGACAGACTTACAGTAGTGTCTGCATGATGCCTCTTCAATCTTTCCCAGCTCCTTCCCATCTTACCTCACAGGCATTTTCCCTAATATAATTCTTACATATATAGTACTCTTTTGGTGTCTGCTTCTCAGACAACCTAGACAAACATAATAATACAAACCTCTGTGCATAAAAAATAGCACCTAAATTATGAGCAAAATCTATTAGCACTAGAACAGGGATTCTGCAAAAAGGTTTTATTAGTGGGATATTTTAATACAACCCTTTCAAAATCAGTCCTAAGTAATAAAAATTGAAAACACAATATAAGTCATAAAAACTCCCAGTTGATGGAATAAAGAAAGGAGAGATTCTAACACATCCCAAGTCACTCATCAGCATTTGATAGTTAGAATAAATGATGAAACATGATCAAATGAATATTTAGAAGTCAGGGAATACATCTTTACACAAACTATGGAACAAAGAGACAATCAAAATGGAAAGATAGCACAAATTTTCCACAGAGAAAATTTTAGAAATTTAAATGGTTTCATTAAAACAGAAAGGTGAAAAATTATGAAATAAAGCTTATAACATGAAAATGAGAGAAAAAACAAAATAAACTAAAAGTAAACAAAAAGAGGTGATTAATAAAGATAAAAGTAAAATTAATAATAAAATACAAATATTGAAGAAAGGATAAATAAACTCAAAGAATAGTTTTGTGAAAATACTAGAATACTAGACAAGCCCCTTATGTGTCTATGCTTTAAAAATTTAAAAATAAAAAAAAATAAAAATTTAAAAATAAACTTTGGAAAAAAAAGGAAAATTATGCATGATTAGAAATTACAAAGGAGGGCCTCCCTGGTGGCGCAGTGGTTGAGCGTTGTGCTGTGGAGCTGTCGGAAGCGGTGATGCGAGTTCGAAGCCCAGCTGGGGAGAATCCCACATGGCGCAGCAGACCTCTCCTGCCTCGCCCGTTGCTCCCCTCAGCAGTGTACTTCTGATCTACCTGTTCTGATCCCCCCCTCTGTCTCTGGTGAACCCTCTCGCCTCCCCACGCCTCTGGCCTATACCCCAGCTTGCATGTATAAATAAATAAATCTTTAAAAAATATAAAAATAAAAAAATAAAAAATAATAATAAAAAAAGAAATTACAAAGGATACACAATGTAGATAGAGAAGAAATAAAAAAGAACTACTATTTAATACCTTATATATCTTGTTTTAAAAAAAAAAACCCTGAAAATCCAGAGGGAATATTTGACTTTCCAATAAAACATAAATTGCCAAAACTGACCCAAGTTAAAGGAGAGCATATACATAAATTAATTATCACAGAAACCTTGAAAAGATGTTTAGAGTGGTACCATTTCAAAAAATTCCATGGCCAGATAGTTTTACATCTGAGTTTCATTTAATATGTAATTTGAGATGATTTCACTGCCTTTTAGACTTTTAACTCCAAACTATATAAAAAGATGGAAAACACCCCCCAAACATTGCCAGAGTTATAAAGTTACCATAATTTTAATACCAAATTCTGGTAAAGAATCATTATTTAAAAAGTACATCAATATTTTAAAAGTAGTACATATGAGTGCAGTAGTAAAAATTAACAAAATGTCACAAATATAATTCAATATGTTCAATGTTACCAAATATGAGTACACTATAGCCAATTGGGATTTACTCATTTACATTGCAAGGATCCTTCAACACTACAAAAACCAGGTAACATCATCATCATAGTAACATAAGTTATTCTGACTTCAGTTCTCTCATAAGACCAACTAGCCACTACCTGCAGACAAGATGCAGAACATGGGAGTTAAGCTGCAACACACCCCGGATCAGAGAGTCTAAGAAAGAACACACTAGAAGGATAAAAGGAATGGCTATCCTCTTACCCCATTACCTTTCAGAAATTACATTTGCAATATGATGACAAAAAAAAAAAAGATACAGTATATAAAGAGCTCTTACAAATAGACAAGAAAGACCTGCAATCCAAGAGACAAATGGGCAAAGGGTATGAACAAGAAATTCACAGGAAAGAAACTCCAATATTTCATATACATAAGAAATGGCATTCGAGGGGAGGGGCGGGGCGGGGGGCGGCAGCGGGACGGGCAAAAAAAAAAAAAAGAAAAGAAATGGCATTCAAATTCACTAGTGATGGGAAAACCACAAATTAAATTAACAGTGACATATGACTTACATTCACAATGTCAGGTTTAAGAAAGAATCATTGATAGTAGGTATGAAGAGCATAATCTCTTATTTGGAAAGCAATCTGGTAAAATCCATTAAAAAATAAAATGAATTGCAATCCAACTCATGGGAATATTTCACAGAGGAATAAAATTATCACCATCATAGAGTTAGATGTATACAATGTTTATGTAAGGTGTTTTCTGTAGAGTTAAAATTGTATATATTCTATTTAATTATAAATAGATTATTAAATAATTTGTGATATATATACTCCATGGAATTTTTAGAGACCTCACAGAGAATGAATTAGAGCTACTACTGAGCAAGGAAAAAAAAAAAGGCAAAACACTGGCATAATCCCATTTTTGTAAGAGCAAAGTAAAAAGACTGTGTGTGTGTGGGGGGGTGTTGTAACTTTTTGTACTTTATTTATTATTTATTTATTTATTTATTTATTTTAGTATTATTTATATCATTTACATTATTGTGTATTCCCCGTAGGTTACCCACCACCGATTCACCATGAACCATCACCATAGTCCCTTGTGCTCTTTTCTACACTGTTTTGAGCCCTTACACTCCCCCTCCCTCGTTGAATGTCCCTCTCTTATTTGGTTCCCCTATATTCCGGCTATAAGTGAAACCATTCGATATTTTTCAGAAAACATAGGCAAAAAAATACATGACATACATCTTAGTAACATTTTTAAAGACACATCCCCTAAAGCAAACATAGTGGAGGAAAAGATAAACAGCTGGGATTACATCAAATTAAAAAGCTTCTAGACAGCAAAAGAGACATTAACCAAAACAAAGAAACAGCCTACTGACTGGGAAAAAAAATTTTGCACTCCATACGACAAGGGCTTGATCACAAAAATCTACAAAGAACTCACATGTGTTATTGTATTTTAGGAGCTTGAAAGAGAGTAAGGAAGATTTTGCACTGCATTGGTAAAGAAAGCTGAATTGGGGCTAGTTGCTGGGTCAGCAGTTTGACAAGGTAAGAAGAAAAGGGAAAGGAAAAGTAAGTCACACAAAACATTGATCGTGTGTTATTTCCCCATTAAAATAAAATTATATGTAAGTACATAAACGTCAGTATAAATGAAATTAAAAATAAAAATGATTATAAAACACTATAGGAAGTTTTTTTTAATCTTTATGTTATTTTATTGGAGCAAGATTCCTGACTGGTATGCAGTGATGTATTTGGTAAACAAAGATCTGTTCGGAAATTACATGTAATCTGTCTAGACAGGTTTTCATTACACTTTGCCTATTGATGACAAATCTTGTTACCCCCAAATTTTAGATTTTTGGTGATCAATTCAAACCTCTTCTGAAAAAATTGGTTGGCAGAGTTTGCTATATTTTTTTTTCTTCTTTTTTTTATTGTTATTTATGTCTTTTACATTTTGTATTCCCCTTGGGCAGCCCACCACCAATTCACCCGTGATCCATCTCCATGGTCCCCTGTATTCTCCTCTCTTCCATTTTGTGCTCTTATCTTCCCCTCCCACCCACCCCCCCTTACTGCTGAGTGTCTCTCTCCCACCCGGCCTCCCTATAGTCCTGTTATAAGTGAAACCATTCGATATTTTTCTTTTTCTTTCTGGCTTATTTCACTGAGTATGATTCCCTCTAATTCCATTTATGTCGCTGCAAATTGCATGTGTTTATATTCTTTCCATGATGAATAGTATTTCATTGTGTATATGTACCACATCTTCTTGATCCAATCATCTATGTTTGGACATCTGGGTTGCTTCCATACCTTTGCTATTGTGAATAGTGCCGCAATGAACATACGGGTGCATGTATCCTTTCGGATTAGTGTTTTTGTGTCCTTTGGGTAAATTCCCAAAAGTGGGATTGCTGGGTCGTATGGTAGCTCCATGTTTAGCAGTTTGAGGAATCGCCATACAGCTTTCCATAGTGGTTGGACCAGTTCACATTCCCACCAGCAGTGTAGAAGAGTTCCTTTTTCTCCACATCCTTTCCAGCATTTGTTGTTGCCTGTATTTTTAATATGTGCCATCCTCTCAGGTGTGAGGTAGTATCTCATAGTGGTTTTGATTTGCAATTCCTTGATTATAAGTGATGTTGAGCATTTTTTCATGTATCTGTTGGCCATTTGCTTTTCTTCTTTGGAGAAGTACCTTTTGAGCTCTTCTGCCCATTTTTTGACTGGGTTATTGGCTTTGTTTTTGTTGAGTTGTATGAGTTCCTTGTAAATTTTTGTTATCAGGGCCTCCCTGGTGGCGCAGCGGTTAAGCGCTGCGCTGTGGAGCTGTCGGCAGCGGTGACATGAGTTCGACGCCCAGCCAGGGAGATTCCCACATGGCACGGCAGACCTCTCCTGCCTCGCCCGCTGCTCCCCTCAGCAGTGTATTTCTGATCTGCCTGTTCTGCTACCCGCTCTCTCTCTGGTGAACCCTCTCACTGCCCCACGCCTCTGGCCTGTACCCAAGCTTGTATGTAAAAATAAAAAATAAATCTTAAAAAAAAAAATTTTTGTTATCAGTCCTTTATCAGATGTATTGTGTGCAAAAATATTTTCCCAGTTGGTAGGGTGTCTGATAGTTTTGTTTAATGTCTCTTTTGCCGTACAGAAGATTTTTATTTTGATGTAATCCCATCTGTTTTTATTGTCTTTCACTTCCTTCGCTTTGAGGGATGAGTCTTTCAAGATTTTGCTGAGATGTATGTCGTGTAGAGTTTTGCCTATGTTTTCTTCTATACATTTTATGGTTTCAGGTCTTACATCCAGGTCTTTTATCCATTTTGAGTTGACTTTTGTGCAGGGTGTGAGGTAGTAGTCTATTTTATTTTCAAAATCTCTTCATTGGCTTGTTCATTAAGTTTATTTCATTTTGTACATCAATATGTTCAGTTTCTCCTTGTTGCTCTTTTTCTCCCTGCTGCATACCCAGAGAGTTGGATATCTCTTCCTGCTGGGGCCTGACAGGAAGTCATGATATCTTTGCTTGAGGCTGGAGCACAGACCGGTTTTTGGGGTATGATGTGCAGAAAGTCCCAGAATCAGACCCAAGGGAAAATGCATATGTGGAAGAGGCTGTAAGAACTCACAGAGGAATTTCTCATGACATAATTCTAAGTAAAAAATAAGTGGTCACAAAGTAAAATACATCCCGTGGTTGTTTTTAAATGAAAGAGAGAAGCAGACAAAGATTGTCAGGTCTTGTGTTAAACGGAAGTTATAGAGCACGTTGATTGAGATTTTTTATTATTTCCCCTCTTATTTTTGAAATATACCTGACATTACTATAATATTTCAAAAATATTTAAAAATAAAAATAATGATTGGAGATCAGAGACTATGTGTCATGAATTTCTTGAAATTTATGTAGGTCCTAAAATGGCTTCACAATATAATATGAACTAGACAAACACTAGTGAGATAAAGATAGTAAATTCTTGCATTCTCCATTTTCTGTCATTTTCCAATTCCCTATCTTGTGTCCCTGAACAAAAATGAGATCATAAGATGACATTTGTACCTGCAAAATAAACTTTAAGAAATGCTTTAAATAAGTACATATGTTTGTTGAAATCCTCTAAAAGAAATCACAGAGAACTTCGGATGCCTTCTGAAGAAATCAGTAATTCCGAAACTTTTATCATTCCCCTTTCTTCCACTCAGGTGGTCCTGTTCACAACTGACTGACTCTGACAACGGGTCAGAGAACCTGGGTTTTGTGAGGTGGTGACAGGGCACCTGCAACAGAGGCAAGGAAATGAAGAGAGACCTTGGAGCAGGAATGGTGGGGAAAGCTAATCACAGACCCAGCTGGGCAGAAAGGGGCTGGCAGTCCATGCAATCAAGCATACTCTGGTGCCTGCAAGATATCCAGGATGGGGATTCTTTTAAGGTCATCCATCCTTTGAAGTGGATTACAAAATGTTCCTGACAAATGTGCTCTGCTTTCCTGAGTGGAGGAAATTTCCTGAATAGGCTGGCACTCAGCAGAACTGATACTGGAGGACAGAGTTCAAAACTGGTCTCTGCCTTCCTCCACCCTTGGGCTTCGAGTTCCTCGAATTTCAAAATGGCAGAGCTATACAAGGCTAAGGGTCCTGTTGGGGGAAACAGCCCTGTCAAAGTTCAGGTGAGCTACTTCTGGGGAGATGCTGTGGCTGCTCAAGTTGTCTCACTTATATCCCTACTGCCCCGGTACCTGGCACAATGCCTAGTACACAGTCAGTGCTCAAAGTTGCTCTACAAAGCAGGTGTATGAAACAATGAGCTTTATGTAAGTCTTGATTGTGGCCTTGGAGAGGAGTTATGACAGCTCTTACTATCTGGAGAAACAACATTGTCTCTCCTTTACCAAGAACAAAATGATTCTATAAAATGGCCACAGGGTCTCTTGTTGCACATAATTTCCTAAGCTGCCAAAAGGAGGACTTTGAACTGTCACAGGCTCTCACAATTGCCTGGAAGAGTGTGCTCATAGACTAGCAGGAAACCTACGGGTTCTTTTTTTCTTCACATTCAAATGCTCAATTGGTCTCGCCTCTAAGTATCTCCAGGCCCTAAGGTGAATCACAATGACTCTATGAGCCACATTCCTTGGCTAGGGACACCTCCCTCCAATGAGACAATGTTCAACCTGGAAGCATTCTGGGGAAGGGGACATTTGAGAACTGATGGCCCCTGCCTATCATACTGCACAATGCCGGGGTGAGCCATCACCTTGTAACGTGCAGGTGTGCGCTTCAGAATGGCTCCCCGGGCAGTTCTAACTGACAAAGCATGTGTGCTGGCAGCACCCTCTGCACCTCCCCTCCTCGGAGCCCCTGGTGTACTCATTTCACTGCAGTGCTCATAGGAACTTCCCAGTTCAAGGATCACGGACCTGGCTTGTTTCCCCCGGAAGAAGTCTCCATAGAGCAATAAAATAAAATGCCGCTTGATATTTCTCTAGGATGCCTTTTTTCCCTGTTGGCTTCAACAATCCTAGACATTGCCTGTTGCAGCCTATACTTTCACCCTTACTCCATGCTGCCACGTTTCCTGTCCCCGAAGCCCTGAACAGACTCCTGGCATAATTTCTTCCTGACTTCCCTAAGGCAAGAGGTGGAAGGACTATTTTCAGTATGCATTTAACCACACAATTTGGCATAAGAAACTCCAGATTCATATTATTAATAAAACAGAGTTAGCAAAGACCTTCCTGCCTCAGTTTTACTTACAGAGGTCAAATGGCATGATAACTACTCCCCTGGGACAGAGACACCACATAAAATGGAGCTTCACATCATCTAAGGAAGTTAAACTTAGAATCTCATTGCCCCTTGGGCCTGAGTTTTCTCATTTATTAAAGGCAATATGAACTATTTAAAAATTAACTAGCTCTCTTAAAGTTTAATAACTGACCCTGTCCTGTGTCTTATGCCCGAGTGGTCTCTCCTGAGGTGAAGTGAGCTTGTCCAGGCTGCTTTGGAAAATGCAGGCGGCGTGGGCTGTAGTTCTACGTGATCCTCAAAGGAAAGAGCAATAACAAAGAATATGCAGAATATTTGTAAATGACTCGAGTCTGCTCAGAATGTGCCTTCCTTAGAAAATGCACAGAAAAGGTAGTGGGCAGATACAGCTAGAATGCCAATCAGAAGAGCTGCAAATGACTTAACCATCAAAAGGCTGTTCTTATCTCATCGGCACTATCTGTGAAAGGCTTCCAGGAGTAATCTTTAAAGACTTCACTTTGCTCAGCTGGTGTAAGATCACATGTTTCCTGGCATCACTTGGTGAGAAGGAAACACCATTCTGTTGCTTTTATGGACAAGTGGTCTCAGGACCCTTCCTGGCTCCCTCCTTTTACATCTTGATAAAGGCCTCTATATCACATTCTCCTTCACCAAGACTTGTATTTTATCCTGTGTTTATCCTTGAATATTCAGGACTGTCCTGATTGCTATGCCCAGCAAATGACTATTGACAGCAAACCATTGTTCCTCCAACTTCACTTTGGACTTTGCCAGAAACATTTCCTAGATTCCCTGCTGCTTCTGTTCAAGGGGTCCTGCCAAGTGTACCACTTAGGTCAAGTATTCTCAGATCAAGAGAGGTTCTATTTGGAACAAAAGAATTTAATCAAAGCCAAAGCCCCAAAGCCCTGCCAAATGGGTGTCCTCTGTAAAGACATCTGGTTCCCAGATCCGTTGTAAATATCTTAATACTAGGCGCTCCCTTGTGCTTCCCCCATCCCTTCTTCTGCTCCTTGGGACCTTGAAGTTTATGGTAAAGGCAAAAGAGGGTAAGTATGCTTCTGTCCAAACTGTCTTCAACCATACCCATCCATGATAGTTGATGCTCTTTAAACTCCCTGAACAGCTCCATGGAAACCTAGCCCATGTCCAGGTTCCCCTGGGAGATAATGCTTGTCTTCCAGCTGCCTCCTCACCTCCCTATATTTGTTAAAGCACATTTTATATGACTTCCTGGGCCCATGACCTGGTCAGGAATCCATTATATCCACAAATGGATCCACCCATAATGGGATACTTCAAACTCCTTAAATGTGTAGGAGAATTGATCCATATGTAATTTGTATTTTCCAGAGGCAGAAATCCAGGATCCATGATGTATTCAAAGAAGCCTGCAATGCTAAGAAGATGAAATCCAGATGTCTACTAGGACTACTTTTCTGCAAGACTCTGATTATGTCTGCAGCTTTACTGCCAAACCCAGACCTAAAAAATATTTATCTGAGAGTGTGACAGTTTCACACTGTGGAATTTCTGGCTACCTCTCTGCATGCTGAAGAAGGCACCAGTGGTTCTGGAGAGGATTTATACTCCCCCACCTTGATAGGATTATATTTCCAGCAAGTTTTGAGGTTTTCTAAGTAGCGCTACAGTTAATCTTCTGCTTTTCACAATGACTGCTTTGATAAGAGGCCTTCTAAGAAAGGCAAGAGATTTGTTTGGTTCTTGGAGACTATCTAAGAGTCTTTTCTTGAAAAATTAGGACCAATGTCTCCAGGATGACATATCTCCTAGGAAAGCTTCCTTAGAGAGCCAAGACTTCCTCTGAGCAGGGGCTAGAACTCACCAGATGGGGCAGTCTGCGCCTTGGTGTCATTGGCAGGTTAAGGCCACGACCTAAGACACTCAATGTGGTATCATGTCAATTTGATGGACTTTTCATTCCAGATGCCTCTCTGTCCAGTCTTTCAATACTTCTTGCTATGGTCAGTATTGTCATGTTACCCTCTACTCTATGCAAATGCCTGTGGATGACACTTCTTGCTCCAGACCTACATCCTACTTTCTATTTAATAGCATCAGTGGTGATGCCTTGGATTTCTAATCAGCAGCTCAAATAACATGCACATAACTTGACTCAATCCCCTACATCTTTTCTAGTGTTCTTCACCTAGTCATATGTACCCGCTTCTTCTGGTTGATCATGCCACAAAATCTGTGAGTTACCCTGGACCACTTTCTCCCAGGTCCTCCATAACCAATACATCGGCAAGCCCTGTTCATTCCACCTCAAAAATATACCATGTATCTGCCAACTTCTGTCCACTTCCACCACCTTTATTAAGCCTAGTATAATATTATGCTCCTAACATGATTTCCATGCTTATCCTATTCCCATTCTATTCACTGATCTCAGCCAGCATGAATTTTTAATAGTGCAATACTGGTCCCTGCATATGTCCCTTTAAAGCCTCAACAGTGGCTTCTTTTTGCATGTGGGATAAGGAACTGGAGGAGATTATGCTAGCTAAATAAATCAGGAGAAAGACAACTATGCAATGGTCTCATAAGTAGACTACAGAGAAGCATAACAAAGGGTCAGTCAAAACCAAACCAATAATAAACTCTTAATATATAACTGAAAAACTGAGGCACCCAGTGGGGAGGGTAGTGGGCAGGGGAGGGAAAGAGAAAGGGCCCAACAGAACATGGAAGAGGGTTGCTGGGGCTCTGGTGGTGGGCAGGGTATGAAGGTATGTATTTCCAGGGGTATACATATGTTACAAACCTACTTTGCCTCAATAATTTGGATAAAAAATAAAAGCAGCAAGTGAAAAAAATTAATGTATCCTATACAAGGGAATAGCAGAACAATGAGTGACCCTGGGCAGAATATAGTTGGATGACATTTAAGATGGGAAATAGACTTGTGAGGATCAATTCACCAATGTCATATCATTATATTGTATACCTGAGGCTAACAGAATGTCTGTCACTTATACTTCAAAAAAAAAATCTGAATGAAAGAAAAAACAAAGTCCAAACCTCCTCCCAGCAGACCACAATTCCACAACATCTGACTCCCACCTCTGGCATGGGTCTCCCCTCCTCCCTCCTGGCTCTATTCTCATGCTCCAGCCACACTAGCCTTGTAGGACCCTCAAAGCATTCAAGTGATTCCTCTACCTCTAGTCTCCTTCTCTCTCCCCACATGGAGGCGATGGGAAGACGCCCAGAGACCACTTTGGTCTGAGGGGAGCAGGATAAAAGCATCTTTCAGGCTGAGAAAGACCTAAAAAGTGTCTCTCTCCTATTGCAGTGCTAGGTAGATTTGCTGAAAGTTCCTTGCAAGACCATTGTTGCTGCAAACCCTTTGCTGCATAATGAATTGCTTGTAAGACAATTTGCTGTAGAAAAAGAGAAAATCACGCCAAGTAAAAGTGGGTCACTGATTTCAAAGATAAATGAAGCACTTTTCTTTTGAACTAAAATTTCTTCCTTCGTTATCACAAATTTGTTTCTAGATACCAGGATGCCTATTTGTAGCTGAGTTTTATAATGATTGCATTGTGAAAGCTTTCTATTCTGTTATTTGATAAATGCTGCTGTCAGATGTTGCTGTTTTTTTATTATCTTTAGTGTGTTTAAACTCCTGGTAATTATCTGGACTGCATCTAAGTGTCCTATCACATGTCCAGTCCTTGTGTATATTTCACCAAATCATCTAAGCCATATTCTATGTCAATACCAAACTGCTGTCTAAATCGTGACGTCTACCATCAAATAGTAAGTTTTCTCGAAACTTACAGTCATCAGGAATAAAGTCATGTGATCATTTCTTCTTTGGGGGAAGGGGTGGTGGGGAGGAGGAGCTCAATTCTTTATTTGCCTCCAATTTCTAATATTATTAAAGATGGCATTAGAGAATAAGCTGCTTATATATAAATTAGCTAAATCAATTAAAAATAACACTTGTAAGAGTATTGTGAATTACTAGCTGCCTCTTCTATATTTGCCATAGCTTAGTAAGCTTTTGCTTTTAACCAGTGTGGTATACCACTGGGCTCACAGAAGGATTTGCAAACTGGTATGTTATAATTTTCTAGGATAGTATGCAATAGTGCTTTATACACTTAATCCAGTTCCAGAATATTTTATTGACATATTTTCTAGACGTCAGTATCTGTAGTTGTTATTATCCACTATTCTAACATGGCCATATCTATTTGTCACTGAAATGAGCACATTTGAAACCAGATTGTCAAAACAAATGATCACCAGTGATTTTGTTTTTATGGCAAATTGCCTTACGGCCAAAGGTTATAGGGCAAAAATTCTTGCTGCAAGGAATTTACAGTAAATCCACTGGACACACTTTACCACACAGCAGAAATCATTAACTTTATGGCATTTGCTACGTAATATTATAATACTCCTTCCCACCCCAGTTGCAGCAATTTAAGTATTATTGCTTCACTTTATTTTCATCAAGTGTGATGCAAAAAGCTAGGTGTTTATTTAAAATACTATTTTAAAAGGTATGTTTGCAAACTGAAGATAGAACCACCTATAATTTTCTGTTCTTGTCCCATTTGTGGCTTTACAAATGCCACTGAGACATCAAGTCTGTTGTTTATTCTTTAAAGAGGCAGAGAGATATTATCAAATTTCCCTTGATAATGTTTGGAATATGTAAATGAACTATGAACAGAATAATGTGAATATACTTTTGAGTTCTGTTAATATAGAAGTAAAATATAAAAACAGAAGTAAGCATTTAAATTTTGGTTTTTAGAACTTTTTAAATTTTCACCTCTGTTATAAAATTATTAAATACATAGCAAAAGCAAGGAACAGTATAATAAACTTTTCTGTACCTATCATTTAACTTAAATAATTATTAACTCATGGCTGATTTTGTTGCATAAATAACTCCTCAACCCCTTCCTCCCAAACTAGAATAATTTCAAGAAAATCCCTGACAGCCTAGCATGTCATCAGGAAATATTTTATTATGTACTTCTAAAAGTCAAAGACAATTAAAATATTACATAAATGTCACATCTGAATAATTAGTTAATTCCTTAATATCACAAAATATTCAGTTATTACTCAAATTTCCAAGCTTATCCTACGATGTCTTTATGGTTGATTTATTTGAATCAAGATCAGTGAATACACCTTTTATTTTATTGCTATAACTCATAAGTTCCTTATCAACCTATAGATTTCTCCTCTCTATTTTTCTTTGAGCTCATTAAGAAATTAAAGAAACTAAGTCCCTTTTCCTATATTTTGCTAATTGCACCCTCAAGGTATCATTTACATGTTCCGTCTTCTGCATTTCTTAAAAACTTGAGAAAAGAGGTAAGAGAAGTGATTTGTTAAAATTTACCAAATTTGCCTATGGTGAGTTTGGCAAGGTCTATCTAATTTCAAAGTAATGCTCTATCTGTTGTACCACACTGCCGACTTTATTTGATTAAAAGAGGATGGAAACTTAAAATGCTACTTTATTAACACAAATCTGGCTCTGGACAACAGGAAAGATTAGAAGAGACAGAAATTGGAATCCAGAAACTTACTAAACTGGACCCCTGCTGGGCATCACCTCCACCTATGGAGTTTCCTAGTGAGTAATGGGAGTAAATGCACACAGACTAACCGCTGGAATAATTATAGATTATTCTTGTGTAACATCAGTTGAAGGAAGTCAATCTGTAGAAAGAAATTCAAATACCATTAGGAGTACCTTTGAAAGTTTTCATTAGCACTATGCTCTATGCTGGGTGTTTACTATTCTAGTCTTTCATTCACATTTTATGAGTGAGTAGAGATTCAAGTAAAGATTTAAACTAAAATGTAAAAAAGTAATTTTTTTCTCTGTAGGTGATTGCTTCAGCAAGAAGCAAGCTATTTTTGGTATGTGAGAGAGTATGCATATGTGTTTATGTCATATTTATATATCACATATCATATTTATATATCACATGTCATATTTATATAAATTTTATGGAATATATATTTATAAAAATATATATTATATTATATATAAATATGTGACATAGAGTAATTTGTGCATTTTTACATATAATATTTGCGGTGACAAATCTTTTAATTTAATAACAAGGTGATTTTAGCACCGTGATTTAGAAATATCCCAATGTGTCAGAGACAGGTCTCCACTGAATGCCTATCTACTTGGGAAAAATCCTGGGGCTAGGATTAAGAAAAAAGTTTCTGCATGTCTGAAATGGTTTGCAGATAGTCACTTCACCAAACCACATTCTCTATCCTTTAGCTCTCAGTCTTAACGTCAGTTATCTATAGCATACACTTTCATAATATGCTTAGCTGTGTGGTTTCCCATTCCACAGAAAATTAGAAGTGGAAAGTTCAAAGACAATAAAGGGTAAGTCTTAGAGCTGTAAACCAAGAGGAGAAAAAGTACTTGATGTGGCTAAGGAACTGAAGAATCCAGGACATTATATAACCACCCAGAATGTAGAACATACTGTGATGCTGATCATGTATAAACGTGTGGTTTGTTGCATTGAGTATCCTTCATTTAAGGAACCAGGAAGCTAATATACGCTTGAGTGCTATTAATATCAAAATGATTAAAGTGTTAAAGCTTTTATTTTGAATAGACAAACTTTCATTAGTTTGAAAACATGCTGGTATGAAATAGCTTATTTCCTAAAGCTGAAGTATAAAAGAGAAGAACACATAGATTGTTGTTTTTCTTTTACCTGCAGTGGGAAAATGGAGTGGATGGAGAGGGTGGACTAGCACACATGTCTCCAACTCCCTCTCCCTACCTCCCCACAAATCCTTTTAAGTGACAGGACAAAGAAATCCTTTAAACTCCAGGCAGCACTAAAGAATAAGGGATGACATTGAGAGGTCCTGAAATTGTGAAGAATTCCTGGAAGATAGAAAGCAGATGGGATTAAATTGACAAGAATTGAGGAAACCACTATCTAACATATGCACAGGAAAAACCTACTAGGAAGACAGGAGCAGATGTAGAACAACTCAAATGCAGTATCAAGAATTATAGAGCAGAAGGGACTTTCTGCAATCATCTGAGTAATTAAAGAATCACACCTGGCACTGTGGAGCCACTTTCCAGCAACTTCCTCTCCTACAGAAACGGGAATCCACACCAGCTACCTATAGGGTATTTTAATCTAGTTCGTCCTCCTTTAGGTATAAAGGGACAAGAAAGACTACCCAATGTTGTGTGTGTGTGTGTGTGTGTGTGTGTGTGTGTGTGTGTGTGTGTGTGTAGCCAGGGGAGGGGAGGTGGCATTTAAATAAAAGAAGAAGAGACAGAAAGTTGACCTCAGAGAAGTCATGAAAGAGAAACGAATGTTAATCATTCTCATTAATCATCAGAGATTTGAAATAATGCCATTCCTCATTACAAGCATGGGCTGCCCTGAAAAAGAAGCAAAATACAAGTAGTAGTTCTTAGGATACTTACATTAGAAAACCAAAAACATTCAATAGGAAGAATAAGTAGAATGAAAACAGCAATGGACCAATTAGTGATCGAAACAAAGGTTGGCATAGTTGTTTCTGTGAAACATCACGTTGAGGAAACAGTTAAGTAAAAGACATGAAAGCTCATTTCATGCATACTAACATCTAACAAGAATTCAAGAAAATTGAATAGAGGAAAACACAAAGAAAAATAAAGGAAATTTTATAAATGAATAAAGACAGATTTTTACATAGAAAATACCACTTACGAGTACCAGGTTGTAGAAGTATAAATTGACAAGATGCATTTTGATGTATCTTAAGTCTTGGAGCTATAGAGTAAATAGAGACTCCTAAAAGGAAAACTAGATTAACCTACATGGAATTAAAATCACATTGTCCTTGAAAGCCGAGAAATGAGCGATCACCAGAAGCAGCGACAGGCAAGCTAAGATTCTCCTTTAGAGCTTCTGGACGGAACAGATGACTCTGATGACACCCTCACCTCAGACTTCTGTCCTCCAGAACTGTGAGAAAATAAATTTGTGATTTTAAGCCACCAAATGTGTAGTAATTTACCACAGCAGCCCAAGAAACTAATAAAATACCTCTCTACCTTACTTTGATAAATCCGCTGTAAAACCCACATAATATCCTCTATGAGTGGTTGTGGCGGTGGTTCTCAGATCCTGGACTGAAGACCAGTGACATCCACCCCCCAAAAAATCTATGGTCCAATTTTTATTCCCAAAATTTTGTGAAAGGGGGGAAAACCCTGCATTATCATAATCAGTTCATGAAAGAGGAACATTTAGCAAGAAAGGTCAATTGCTTCATTTGGATACATTTAAATTAATTAGAAACTCTCAATAATGTCCATATTTTCATTTTGCAGTGGTGCTGATCAAAACCTCATTACAGGAAGGTCCTTGTAGATAGATGGGAATTTGGGACTCCTGGGCTATGTTAGCTTAAGTCACCATTTACATGTCTACTTCTCTACTTTTAACCCCATTGCATTCACTATCCCAGCCAGCCCCTGCAGAAATTTAGCAGAAATTTAAGGATCCTTCTCTTTCCATTTATCGCTATGAATCTGATTTACAGAATAGACACTATGATCAAGGAGTGTCACTATATAGGTTGGTTTGCGAGAAAGGCAATCATCAAAATTTTAGAGTTATTTTGTAATTTTCTGAATATGAAAATATTTTTCTTTTCATTAATATTTTAGAAGTACAATATCTATAAGTCTTAAAGATTTACTAATGAAATGAAAGACAAATACATAGGATCAAGAACTAAAAATGGGATAAAGTTTAAGGAAAAATAAGATCATTCATTATGATGAAGACAAAAGGTAGAGATAACCACCCAGGATTTTCTTTATTGCAAATCTCTTCTTGCCTGGTTGCTCTCTATCTGCTATCTGGCATTGACTAATAAAGGCAGAGACAAACCTCGCTGAGCATGAAGTCAGTTAATATCATTTACAAATCATTATTAAACATTTACCAATCATTAAATATTTAGATATCTAAATGGATGCCTTTCTTTGCAGCAACTTATATAATCCCTAAGAAAATCTTAAGAAATGAAATGTGCAGGATCTATGTGAAGAAAACTGTAACACTTGGCTGAGATACATAATGGAGAAGCCAGATAGGCTCATTTCCTGTTAGTGCCTTCTCAGAGTCAACCAGTTCTGCTATTCCCAGGCTCCCAGCTCTGGATCTAAAATCTTTGTCTTGCTAACAGAGATAGGACTTAAAAAGCTGAATTATTAATTCCCTATGTAACTCCCATGTACTCCTGAGAATTATCCTAATGTCAGTAGGTAGATTCAAAACTAACCCTCAATCTTAAAACTAAATTCTCTGTTATCCTTTCCCCTTCTTTCCTTTCTCTAAAAACTGTATACTTCTTGTTTTGCCAGCAAACTGACAAGATATGTCTAGGGGAAAAATTATTTTTAAAACATTTACTAAACTGCTCAAGTTTAGAGTTATCTTACCAATAGTTCCTGAAGTGAGGTGATCTCCTCAGTACAGGCAGCCTCTTGTATATTTTTACCCCTTCAAAAGGTCTTAGCTGATCATGAAATCACAAGTTAGAATTTCTGTTCCTGAATCAAATGTCAAAACAGATGAGTAAGTTACAATTTCAGGAGAACTTAGGGTGAGGAGATGGTTTTTGTTTTTGGGAATTGACCTGTTTGCTTCTCCATGGTTATCTTTATGCTGGGGAGAGATTTACAAATAAAGGACTAGGAGGGATTTGGGATTACCTCATCTAATCCCTTCTGAGTTTTTCAGATGGAAAAACCAAAGTTCAGAGGGTATGTGAACTGACAGACACAGAGCTTGTTAGTGGAGAAACTGAGTCTTCAGAATGGAAGACCTGTTTTGGCATCCTGCCGTTCGTCCTCCATCTATCATTTTCTGTTCTGGGAAGTTAGAAAATCCAAGAACAAGGAAGGAACTACTGGATTCCAAAAGGCTGTACATTGTTGCACAATTTAGGAATAATCAATAAATTACATTATTTAATCTGCCTACCTCATCCATTACTGGCAATGTCTAATTGCCATCTCCAGGTAGCAGAGATGGAGTTACAAGCTCACCTTTCCCCCTCATTCTAGGTAGTGATGTATTTAATGTTTATCCCTACTGTTCCTTGTTAAACTCATTATTCAACACATGTTGCCAGTTTGCCAAATAATATCCTTGTATTTTTCTGCAAAGATGTCAACCAAAACCAGGTGAAAAGTGCCTTTGTGAAAAGCTTGGCTTCCTGATCACCCATCTTATTTAAAGATTTGAAAAAGTTCTGGGGGAGAATTGCCAATTTAGAATTGGAACCAAGTGAGACTAAATGTTTTTAGGGCTTCTACTTGGCAGCTTCATCTGTTTTCTTTGAGGTTTATTTTTGCTTTATAATTCTTCAAACAAAGCCAATTAAACTTGGACTTTGGGGCTTACTCTGGCAACATCTGGGTGCATAGTGCCTTGTTGAACTTCTGATTTAGTAATTGTGGGTTTCACAGCCTTCCGTCCTACCCTCTTTACAGCACCAGGGGTAATTGGAAGCACTGGAATCAAGTGATTAAGAATGGCGAGCACTTCTTCGGAAACTGTAAAGCATGAACTGAGGGTTGTTTTCTGTGGTGGATGTTCTTCATCCCACTAGTATACAACTAGGAACATGTTGATACAGTTAAGGTTAATGACCTACTAACAGCAGAAGATACTTTTACAGACAAATGGGTTATCACCCTTGTTGTAGCAATAACATTGCTAGTTGGTGTTCCTTCTGCCCTCTCATCACCCAGCCTCAGCATCATCCACCTTGGCTCATTGGGAGAAAGAAAACCTTGCTTTCAGCTGGTTTGAATGGCATCACAGTTAACTCCTGTATGCCTGCGGTGAAGCCTGATGAGGCAGCATTCACATAGCCCACGGCATTTCCCATTTCTCCAAGACTGGGACATCTGTTTGGCTCAGAATTTGTTATGCAATTTATACTCTGGGAGTAAGCTGACCTTTTTGGAAACAGCACCAACTCTTTCAGGTCACTTTATTGGGCATCATGAACTAGTGTTTTTATTATTAACTTGCAGTAAATAAATGCAAACCGTACATTTTGACCTCAGTCATTGTGCATCAATTGCTATTCAAGTAACACATTAACTTAATGCCCCTTCTGAATAAATAGAGCGACCTTCAGCTGTCAGGATAAGCATTCAACAAAACTCCAGCTGAAACTGAACTTTCTGCAGCAATTTTTCTCCCAACTGAAAATAAATGGGAAGGATTTTCTTGAGTGCAATTCCTGTTTTGGAAAACTCTCAGGTTGCCAGGATGCCATTAAGTACTCTTAAGTAATTCACTAACAGGCACCCTGAGGCCTGGGGAGAGTTCATGTCCCTGTCACACTGAGCCGGAAGTCACTCTCCTACTTCTGTGACACTGGTAGATTTTACTACCCTGCTTCCCAGCCTCCAGATATATGAAGTGGTCAACTCCACTATGAATCACATATAATAAAAAAAAGAACCCTGATCTTATGAAGCAAAGTTTCCAGAAACAAACAAGAGATGGGGGAATGGGACCAGAGAAGTGACTCTAAGGTGAAAGTGAATACAGGACCCCAGCCACCCGCTTGAAGTCCTTTTTCTTTATCTTTTCTCTTTCCTTTCTATAAAGAACATGTTATCTTTTCTTGCCTGTGCCAAGTTCTTTTATATTTACTGTTTGATGTGGGGTGATTTGAAAATAGAGTCTTGGAGAGGCAGGAAGGACACCAGGAATACAGGTCTCTAGGGAGCTATGCAGACGGGTCAAAAGGGAAGGGAGTTCTGGAGCCTTCGGTGGCCTTTTATGCTTTTTTTTTTAATAGATATTTATTTTTGTTATTCGTATCTTTTACATTATTGTGTGTTCCCCATAAGTTACCCACCACCTGTTCACCCGTGGAGCCATCACCATAGTCCTCCGTGCTCCCCTCTTCCCCCCTCTTGAGCCCTCCCCCTCCCCTCCTTCCCTGCTGAATATCACTGATCATGATCCCCTCTAGGTCCATCCATGTTGCTTATGCTTTTTAATGATTTCTTGTGGAGAGGCAACCAGGTACACGGCAGGCAATGGGGGGGGGGGAAGGCGGGGGGGGGGCAGGAGGTTGATAGGTGATAGGCCTCCCAGCCCCCAGCAAATCTTCACTCTCTCGGACTCTCTGGTGGCATCTCGTGGCCTCTGTTTCACCCCAAGCGGAAGGTCCTCTGCTTCTCCTCTGTCTCTGCTCCACGCTCTGTTCCCTGCTGGTTCTTCTGCTGCTGCTGCTGGTTCCTCTGCTCATAAGCCGAGTCTCTAGCCCAGGTGTGTCCACTCACACATGCCCACACCCCACTCCAGGTGCCCGCCATTAGGCATGCGCATAGGCCTGCAGAAGGCCATCACTGAGGGGAGGGCGGAAAAATCTGGTAATTCTGACTTACCCTACAAGTCTGCACTGAAGTAGACGTGAAGGACACTGAGTATTCTGGGGCTTTAATCATTTACCAAATGTGGTACTGCTGCCCTTCAGGACGGTGTTTCCATTGTGAGTCCTGTAATGTTGAAGCACCTTGCAGGGTAATGAGAAAATTATCAGGTTTTTTTTTTTTTTCCCACCCTCCCCTCAATAGATCTCTGCAGGCCTACACACATGCCCAATGGTGGGCACCTGGAGTGAGGTGTGGGCCTGCATGAATGGGTGCACCTGAGCCAAGACTGAGCTATAAAGCAGCAACAGCAGAGAACTGTGGGGTGGCGTAGTAGGTGTGGTGTGTGGAGGTGTGTTGTGGAGTATGGTAGATTTCGGTGGAGTACAGTGGGATACAGTGAACAACATCATAAAAATGACTAACAAAACAACAAGTCTGCTAGGACTGATAATGAACCTGCTTGGATTAGGATGGTTGCACAACATACCTCAAATCAGTCCTCTCCAGTGTGGTTCAACTGGAGGGAGATAAGAGCATTTGTGGGGAGAAGGAATATCACCCCAATATCAGGCAGGTGACTCCGCAGAGATCTATGCTTCCTCCTCTGTCCTTACCCACTCTCAGCAGTGAACCAGCTGGTGGCCATGAACGTAATTTGCCCAAGAAGGAAAGCATACCTTTGCTCTTAGGCTGAATCCTTCTAAACAAAACAAAACACAAATATCCTCTTGGCAAGTAAGGGCCATTAGTCTGATATCTTTTAGATTTTCATTTTGCTTTTCCCAATAGTTTACTTTAAGGACAGCTGTAGATAGGATATCACAGTCATGTTAGTTGTGTAACAAATATTTTACTGAACTCCTGAGGACTGAGAAAGGTACAATATTAATAAAGCAGAGTCCAAACCAGAGCCTCAAGGAACAAACTGTCTACTAGGGGAGTTTCACACACTAATTCTATAGCAAGACAGAAAGATCCAGATGGGGAACGACTGGAGTTCAAAAAAGGGAGTCCTGACTTCTAACTGGGAGGGTTTAGGAAGAGGTGGAGAAAGTTCTGCTTCATAGAGTCTGGAGTCTGGATGTCAGAGGAGCAGGATAGAGGAGCAAAATGGGAGCAGGAAAGAAAGTTCCAACTTCACTTCAGCTACAGAGGGTTTTGATTTCCTCAATCAGTAACAAGGGTCTTTAAATCACAGCCCATTGTCTGCCATATGGGCATGATGCTATTTTTTTTAATCCTGACACATTTGGTGAAATTAGATTCTATTCTTCCTTCCAAAGAGTCTCTGAAAAGTTCACTTTCTGTATCTGTAAAGAAGTTTAATGCAATAAAAGATTTTTTGGGTCACTCGTTTGCTCCGTTTAGCGTACTTCTGTAGAGCGTCAGCATGGAAGCAGACTGCAGTATAATTTTCAAGGCATTCTTTCCTCCCTCCCCCTCTCCTCCCTCTCTCTCTTCCCCCCAACCTTTCTCTCTCTCATCATCAATGTGGGCAGCTGACACAGAGCTAGCAGCTCAGTCCTGTGGGGAGAGGTGCGAGGTCATCAGTATCTGTTTCTTGGGGAAGGTGGACCTATGACAAGCACTTGCCACTCACAGGAAATAAGGGCAGCAACACCCCAGTCCCAACTCTAGGTCGTCATTGTTAGGAAACTTATGGTTGAAACTTATGGTTATATGTCGTAATAAGTACACAACAGGGTTTGGACAAGGCAACAGGTAGTGGAAAAGCTTTTATATTAGGAAGTAAGGAAACTGATTTGAAGGGGGGAAAATTAGAAATTGCAGTTATGTCTTTTCTTGTCTTGTTAAGAAAATGTATGTCTCACCTGGGAAGGTTGGTAGCCTTGCTTAAAACAGTTTATAATTAACCTAAGGAGAATAAAGTTCACACCCACAAGAATTTCTTGCTCCATGTATTTCTTGCTCTATCTTTCTTGCTCTATAGTCAATATAGGTCCATAGTCACGGTGAGAAGAACTGGGAGCTTAGGAGTATTTGCTCATCAAATCCCTCTAGCCTAGGGCAGTTCTTTAGCTTCATCAACACTTGGGTCCATATCCATATACCTCCCAGGATCTTTTTCTCTTGAGTTTGATTCTGCTTGTACTTTCTCCACAAAAATAACCACATAAAAAGAGGCAGGAACTGTTTCAGGAACTGCTATTGATCTGAACCTTTTTTTTTAATTGTATCAAAGATATCCCAGTAACAAGGCTATTGTTTCCTCCAGCTTCCTGCCTGATGGACAATTGCATCCTCTATGAGAAATTCCAGCCTTTTATTTGGAATTATAGTTTGCTATTGTGATAGTCAAGAATTTCTTCCTAATGTTTATTTACCCTAATTTTCTCAGCTATGGTGAATCTCATAATTCCTTTTCCTATATTTAGATATGAATGGAGACCCACTACCCATATAACTAATATTTTATCTATAAAGTTGGAGTCCTGCATCTGAAAGAACTACTACAGCCATCTCTGATCCACAGTCAGAAACTTTATCCCTCTCCTGCCACCTTATAGTATAAGATTAGTCTACACATCATGTATGTACACAAATCCACTACTCTGTGCAGTAAGCCAACTCCAACCAAATGTTAATTTAATAATCAAGATTATAGTTCTTTTTGTCAATCATATTGTTTTTGGAAATTATGACATATTTTTAAAACATTTTCTTTTCTAGGTTAAATATACCCCCTAAACTTTCAGCCTTTCTGTTTAGAATCAACTTTTAATTTCTATTAATCTGTCTTGCCTTTATCTAATCTACTTGAAGCAGCTTCCTAAGGCCTAAGTGCTAAAGTGCAGTTCCCCTGACAACACCTTTTAGGGGATCAAGACACTTTTTTGATCACTCATTTTGGTGACCATATTTTTCTGAATCTCACATCAGAAAAAGTTGGCTAAGGATTTTGTGTGCCGTATTTGTACGTAAGAGCTAACCAAAAGTATATAGTCTAGATGTTGTTATATTAGAATTTCCTGGACATTATAAGAATTTGTGATACTACTATACTCAATATAGTAGTTGAAAATAGGTCTGGCCTAGAAATTCTGAGACATATGGTTTCCCTACTGTGTTTCTGAATCTTATGGTTACATTTTGTTTTGTTTTAATCTCAACTACCTAAGACAGAAAGAGGGTTGTTTTCAGTGTACAGTTAAATAAGACCTTCCAAAATCATATGATAATGTTCCAGTTAACAAATACTTAGGAGCAAAAAGTAAATTTTGAAGTAGATTCCACTCAACTCCAATTCTTTCCTTACTGGATGAAAACAGTCCAAAGATTTAGGAATCCAGTTACCTAGATATGCAGTGGATTTTCTGAACCTGTATTATCACCCAGCAGCTATAATGGGAGTTCCCAACCTCCATGCCCCATGTATCCATTGGCAAATAGACCTCTTTCAGTGACTAAGGCACAGCTACCTGCTGTTTTCAATTACTTCTTGCTTGATAAATGCAGTGGAAGCAACTTGCGTAGTTTCTAAAAATTCCATGAAGTGCAAGAAGAAATCTTCAGACGTCCCCCCACTGTGGGGAGACTTTCAAAGGCATCTGTCATGATCGGAGGGGGAGGGCCTAGGAGGGCTTTTAGTGTTAATAAAGATGTCTTCCAAGGGAACTGGTACTTAGGGCACCTGAGTGTCTTCAAAGTGACTTCTATTTTTGGTTCTTCACTCTTTTTTGTCAGAACCAAGGGGACATACTTCAAGGATCTCTGAGAGGAAATTCACATTTCATAAAGATTCTGAGCCCTTCCAGAAAGGTAGCTTAAGATAGCAGTGTTTGTTGCTGTTGTTGGGGTTGACTCCTTGGGTCTTCAAGAGCATGATTAAACTACTCTTCTGAGAAGGGAATGTCAAGTGGAGAAAGAGTAAAAGAAAAACTGAATTAAATAACAAACAAATTGGCATTCTCTATACTTCATTCTCTATACTCTTCATTCTTAGCATCTGGGAACTTGAAGTCACCTTTGGTTATATAGTATTTTGCTTTGTTTGTATGCGTAACATTTTTATCATATATGCACACAAACCCCCCCCACACACACCCCTAGAAGGCAGTATATCTGAAAGCCTGGGGCTCCTCCACTTCTCTCCACAGATTCTGAAGCCATTTTCCTCTACCAAGCAAGAACAACACTGTCTGACCTCTCTCGACACCCAGATGGAGCGAGAACTGACTCAGCATACCCCACAGTGCCTCATAATTCTACAAACAGCAAATACAAAATGAGTTTCTGCATTTAGAATACCAGAATTGGAAAGAAACTTAAGAGATCACATAAGGTAATTCTCTTGTTTTTCTTATAAATCAGGAGCTGGGCCCAGGGAGAGAAAGTCTTTTGTCCAAGGATAACACCTGATTATTGGCTGAGACAAACCGGAGGTCGAAGTTCCTCACCCTCACTCTGGGCATTTTCCACTCACTGCAGCAAGCTGCTTGCTAGGTACTCAAGAGTACCAAGGGAACTAAATCCTGACTCAGGCTTAGAAGGAGATGCTATGAAAGATACAAAACATCTATCATTCCAGCCACTCAGGGCTCCTGGTATCTCTACTACCTCTACAGTGCCCTCTACATCTTTAGAACTTCCTGAAACACCACCTGTGGGGCAGTGGTCTTAGCACTTGCTGTTGCCAACAATCCACCTTTGAAAAGCATCTTATCTCCTTCTTCCTGAACTTGACCCTGGGAAACAAGATTGCTACAAAGATAGGATAAGTAGAATTGTCATGGATAAAATGCAGTAACAATTGTTATCATAGTAATGGCTAAAACAATAATGGTTATTTAGAATATATTATGCACAGGGTTAATCACCTGCATTATCTAATTTAACCTTCATAACAATGCCATCAAATGAATACTCATTCACTTTTCAAATGAGGAAAATGGGACTCACAGAGATGAAGTTGGCCAAGCCAGGAAGTGGCAACACTGGAATTTGAATAGAGACCAACTGGCTTCAAATCTAGCATCTTCTTCATTCTTGCACATAGGAGATGGGTGGAGAGGAGATAGCATGTGAGAATTTCAGGTAGAAGAAACAGTGCCTGCAAAGACATCCAAGATAGGAGGACAATCTTTTTTTGAAGAACTACAAGTAGCCCCATGAGGACACAGCTCAGAATGTACATAATGAATCAAATGGTGTGTGAAAAGCCCAGAAGAAGAGCAGAGTGATTGAGGACTTGAACATACAGCAGGCTTAGGAGTTAGATTTCATCTCATACAAGAGCATTAAAGGTAAATAAAAAAGGATCAAGTCACATATTTAAGATAAAAAGGTAAATAAGACCTAGTGACATCCTGTCCATCCAGCTAAATTCCCAAGTGACCTCATAAAGTTAATTATCCCTTGTAAACATCTTTCTTTCAAAAGATACCATTGTAAAAAATATCAATTAAAATTGTGTGACTAATTACAGGAAATATGTAGAAATATTTTCTTAATTTCTTTCTTAGTTTCCATCTTGGTCATATTATTCTATTTCAAATTTAACACATCTTATTGGAACAGATATGTATTATTCAGTTAAAGTCATTTATGTTTCATTTTAACATTGATTAGATGATTGGGAAGGGGATGTCTAAATAGAAAAAGCATCAAGGAAGATGCAGTTAAAAACTCCTAAACCTTTGAGCAAAGATGTTGCGCCACACAACGGATGCTTTATTCTAGCAGGAAGAAGCCATTTCCCATATTTCCCTTGATTATTTTCTTTGCAAGATTAACATGAGCAACTGAAAGGGAAGTTGAAATTAGCATATTGAAGACTGTTTATTACTTATGAGATAGAAGTCAAACTCCTATATAACCAAACTCATTAAGGTCCACATAAAACTTGACCCATCTTCCTCAAAAGAAACAATTTCTGTAACAAGTAATTTACACATTCTCCAAATTCAACTCTGAAATCCAAGCTTATCATTCAAGAGTATATAGCTCTATCCTGACCCATGACTTCCTTCTGTCTGGCACTATTGCTCCACAATGTGCCTTCAGGAAGTAGCAAGTCCATTTGCAGCTGTCCCTGGTCTGCTAGAAACTGACCGTGGTGGGGCACATAGTACTGACCCCACAGACAGCATCCCCCTCTCCTTGGCTCTCACTTGTCCTCTTAGCACCCTTCCACTCGCTTCCTGGTTTCTAGTTCTCTCTGCCAGCCACTCTGTTGTGAGTCATTCCCTGAGAGGCTCTCGGACTCTGCCCAGCCTGCCTCTGCCCCCTCTCCTAGGTGCCCTCCATCTCTGCATCTGTACAGCATTTTGAGGGTTGAATCATTCTGCATCCCTGATGTAGGCACAGCACACCTGCTCACACTGTGAGCTTGAGTTATCATATGAAGTGTAAGCGCCACACCCTCAGGGATTTGGATTTCTGCAGTATCAAAAATGGGGCCTGGATGATAATCAAGTTTAATAAGTGTCAAATGAAAAAAGTGGAGGCATTGGTGTATTCAGATTGTAACAAATAAAAATTTCACATTGAAAAATAATGCAATCTACTCATCTTTTCCCCTGTAGTGCCTGTTTTGGTTATAGGATTAGAAATTTATTAACAAATATTTTCATAAATGTATAATCAATATTATACATATGTATGTAATAATTATATATTCATATGCATGTATATATGCTAGAAATAATGTATATATATCTGCATGGATATAATGGGGGGGGGAATAGATGATTAAAATTTACCAAACATCTTCTATGTACCATACACTGTGCTAAATAATTTGTTTTTTTCTCATTTAATCTTCACAACAAGGTTTTGGTGAATATCACAACCCTTGTTTTTTTCCCATACTAAGAAACCAAGACTGGAAACTTAAGTGCCTTATCTATTGTCACACAAGACTATTTTTTTTTAAAGCTACAGTCCTTTTTTTTTAAGATTTATTTATTTTTGCATACAAGCTGGGGTGCAGGCCAGAGGTGTGGGGCGGTGAGAGGGTTCACCAGAGTCAGAGCTGGGAGCAGAACAGGCAGATCAACCGAAAACACTGCTGAGGGGAGCAGTGGGTGAGGCAGGAGAGGTCTGCTACGCCATGTGGGAATCTCCCCAGCCTGGCATTGAACTTGTGCTGACAGCTCTGCAGCACTGTGCTTAACCCATTGCGCCACCAGGGAGGCCCCTATTTTTATGTTTAACTTTAGAGTAAGCATTTTAATCCATCTGGGATTTATATATGGTATCTGATAGAGGTTCATTTTGAGTTCATGGCTTTTTGCTTCAAAATTCATAAAATCTATATAGAAAACTATGCATATTTTTGCTGTGTTCCAAAACATGCTTCTGGAAGTTGCAGCTATAGGGGTGGGAAGGAAATTTCCCCTTAGTCCTCTGACTTCTCAGAATGGTCAAGAAATCAAATTATCATCAAGCACATTAGTAAGAGAAAAGGACACATTAAATTACATATGTATGGAGAATACCCATAGATATAGATTCTGAAGTCAATGGGGCAAAATGAGGGTATATATCCTGAGCTAAGGAATGGTCCTGGTGTTTCAAGGATGAGGAGGAGAGGATGACTGTATCACAAAGACTAGATACTTATAATTAGATGTGTGCCCTTCCATATTGACAGAACTCTGATATCTGATAGAAAGGTTATTTCTGGTCAAAATCCTGCTCAAACCCAATCTGGTCAAAATTGGGTAATACTCCAGTTTTAACTTTAGTAGATAATTAAAGGAGTAGTAAAAGTTTCTCATAAGCCCCAGGTCTCAACTAACCTTAGCTCAAAATAATCCAGATGCCAAACTGACACATTCTAGAGAGTTGTCCTCTGGACATCTTGGGGAGGCCAACCCATCACAGCAATTTGGAAGTATCCCTGTCTCTGAGAGACCAATGGAGCAGAAGAACCTTAACATGCTGGACCACTGACTTGGGAACTATTATTCATGAAAGGTAGAAGGTTCTATTGTCATTTTTGTCTTTATTGCCCTCTACCATTTTTTGCTATAACAGCTTATACTTTGTATTAATAATATATATCCTTTTTCTACTTGCCCATCGGAATATTAGGACTTCTAAAAAATGACTGGTTGGAATGCTTTGCTGTACTGAGAGAAACATTTTGATATAGTCAAGTTCATTATGCTTTTGTGTAGGATTTTTTTTTAAAGATTTATTTATTTATGCATACAAGCTGGGGTACAGGCCAGAGGCATGGGGCAGCGAGATGGTTCATCAGAGACAAACTGAGAAGCAGAACAGGCAGAGCAATGGAATGACACTGCTAAGGGGAGCAGCGGGCGAGGCAGTGGTCTGCTGTGCCATGTGGGAATCTCCCCGGCAGGGCTGGGCGTGGAACTCGAGTCACCGCTGCTGACAGCTCCACAGCTCAGCGCTTAAGAGCTGCGCCACCACCGGAGAGGCCCTTGTGTAGGATCTTTCTCTGCATTAACTTTTAAGCGCTCTTCCCTATGTTGACATTATATTTTCCCCTTTTATTTGATTTTTAAATTTTAATTTAAGTCACTGATCTAGCTGTTCTTACATCAGTGAATGAATGGGTGATAAACTATTTCAAAATTATTTTCCCAAATAATTTTTTCTCATTTATATTAGCATTTATAAAACAATTCCTCCTTTTCTCCATAATTCCTTCTTTTCCTACCATAACCATATTTTACATACTATGCAATATACTAATATCCCATATTCTAAGATCTGCTTCAGAATTTTTAACGATCTATTCTAGCACCAACCCTATATTTTAAAAATAACTGTAGGTTTAACTTAGACATTTCTCCTTTGACTACTGTGGCAAGGTGAGGAGGGCCATCGCCATAATGCTGTAAAATGTAAGGATCAGGTTTTATGGGGCAGCCATACAAGCTATGTTTCTAACTTACAAACTTTCCTCCAAAGTAGATTTACCAGAGACAAATTTAGTAGATTAAAACCAAAACAGAAACGATAAGAACACACACCACCACAGGCTTGGGGATAAAAGTCCCTGGCAATTACAACTCTTAAAAGAACTCCAGGAAGGCAACAAGGGAATAGGAGATGGCTAGCTGGGTCTAGAAAAAGGCAAAAACATGACCTTTAAAAGGTGGACAGGGATGATAACTGGGTCTCCAAGAATCAGTTTGTAACAACTGAGATATAGCCTTAAAATAGAACGTGGACTTAAATACCTAGAAGAGAAGGCAACCCCTTTTGTAAGATTTGTAACACAAATTAAGATGAGTGGAATTATAGTACTAAGGAAGTAGTGGACCCCAGAGTCACATCAGAGCTAACAAGATAGCAGAATTCATATAACATTAAAGTTGTCCTGAAAGTGCCTAATGAGGCCTAAACAAAACCTGAAACTCAACCGCAGGAAGGACAGTGTTCCAACAATTAATCAAAAAGTAAAACCACAGGAAAATGTAGACTTTCAAGCTCATAGTCTTGAAGAAATACATTTTCCTTCCCCAATACCCATATGGAAAAGGAGTTTCTCTTCATCATTCTGTCATTTTTGTTTCAGTGTCTGGACTATAGTCCAGGTATTCAATAAAGGTATTGAACAAATAAAATGAATACATACATTTATAAATATAAATATAGAAATGTCTCAATAAATAAAATGCATAATAAAACAATAAAAGAAAAAGAAAAACCACAGGCCCTTTTCCTGCCCCCATTTGATTTAAGCAGCAGAAAATTTTCTAGATACATCTTGCAGACCTCAAAGTACTGGAAAGGAAGCTCCACATCAAAGGCAATTTATCTTAAGACACTGTAAGTGACACTGTAAAGGGGTAGTCCCCAGAAAAAAGGGCGTGTTCCAGGTTCCCTGCCCTATCCCAAGGGAGGGTGTAGCTGAGCAGGAGAGATAAGAAGCTAGAGAAGAAGAGAGAGAGGATGGAAGAAGGAAGGAAGCAGGATGGAGAGGCAGAAGAGGCACAAGGAGCAGAGAGACATGTAAAGAAGCTGCACTGGCCTGGACTGATTGAAACAGATATGGGTGAGAGACCTGTGGGGAGGAGACAGTGGCAACGTTGATCTTGATTTTGATTTCGTTCTTTTCCTCCCAGAATTGTCTGGCTGTTTTTGACCCTTTTCTATGTGTCCCTGCGAAAGGTGCTTTAGATTTGTGGCAGGCTTTTGGGCATTGCTTTGGGCCAATCCCCTTTGGGTGGACTTTTGCCCACAAGATGATGGGTAGCTTTGGGTACTTAATTTAGAAACTATATTCTTTGTCTTTTCTGTATTATACACTAATTATATTAAAGTTTCTTTTCACTAAAGGTCTTATATGTTTTGTTTTGATGTGGAGGATAGCAGAACCTATTTAGAACAGGCAGGTTTGGGGGTTCTGGGGTGTCCCTCTACCTCCCCTGTAACAATACTAAATTTTTGCCCATATGAAATGTATAAGTTGTTCTGTAATAAACTGAAAACAAACAAAAAGCAAAATTTCAATATCTCCTTCCATATTTATCAAACTATTTCTCCTTCATCATGAATTTCTACATTTTATCCTCTATCAGTTGTCTTCAAGCTTTTGGTTCTTTTATCTGTTTTTTTTTTCTAATTTTGTGCAACTATTTTATTTTTCACCAATGAACTTATACCAATGAGTTCCTTCCATGATTATGAATTTGATTTTTTATGTTTTTGCAGAAAGTATAAATTTTAACTTCTACATGTCTATTTATCCTTTTTAGTCAAATAACAATTGACTACTTTTCTGCTTTCAAGTTCTGGATTTATTTGTAATTTTAACATATATTGGTTATAAGCTGGAGTTCAGGGTTGTGTGTGTGTCTGTATGTATGCTTGAAGACTGTGACAATCGATTCTTGTAAATCTTCTTACACTTTTTTTAAAGATTTATTTATTTATGCATACAAGTTGGGGTACAGGCCAGAGTCGTGGGGCAGCGAGAGGGTTCACCGAAACAGAGTGGGGAGCAGAACAGGCAGATAGATGGAGATACACTGCTAAGGAAAGCAGCTGGCAAGGCAGGAGAGATCTGCCATGTGGGAATCTCCCTGGTGGGGGGTCAAGCTCCACAGCATAGCCTTAACTGCTGTGCCACCAGGGAGGCCCAATCTTCCTACACTTTTTAAAAGGTATATTCTGTCTGTAAAGTACAAAATTCTAGTTATTCTAAGATGATGTTCTGCCCTATGGCATATTGCTTTGTCATGTGTCAGCTTAGATGTGTGAAGTGTGTTTCCAGCATTCTCTGTCCTGCGTGGTGCTCACGGAAGAAATCCACACAAGAGTTGGAAAGTGGAAGTGAAACAGCAGCTTTGTGACTCTCAGATGTTCAGGTGTAAAGGTAGTGTAACAGGGTGGTCCCTAGGAAAAAGGGTGTGTTCCAGGTTCCCTGCCCCATCCAAGGAGGGTAGAGCTGAGCAGGAGATAAAAGAGGAGAAGAGAGAGAGGACAGAACTCACAGAAGGACAGACAGAAGAAGGGGAAGGAAGGAAGGATGGAGAGCCAGAAGAAGCACAAGGAGCACAGGAAGAAGCTGCACTGGCCTGGACTGATTGAAACAGATGTGGGTGAGACATCCGTAGGGAGGTTGACTATGGCAATGCTGATCTTGGTTTTGATTTTGCTCTGTTCCTCTCAGAATTGTCTGGCTGTTTCTGACCCTTTTCTATGGGTCCCTGCTGAAAAGTGCTTTAGACTTGTGGTAGGCTTTTGGGACTTGCTTTAGGCCAATCCCATTTGGATGGACTTTTACCCACGAGGTGAGGGGTAACTTCGGGTGCTTGATTAAGCAACTATATTCTTTGTCTTACCTAATTGTATTAAAGATTTTTTCCACAAAAGGTCATATATGTTTTGTATTGATGAGGCGGATGGCAGAACCTATTTTGAGTGGGCAGATTTGGGAGTTCTGGGGGTGTCCCTCTCCCTGCCCTGCAACAGAAGCTCAATGATTGTCCTCATCAGCTGGCTCTCTTTGCCAGTGTGGGAATAATTACAAATACTAGTACTTTTATGGCTTTGTTGAAATCTGAATCTATATACCATTTGATTGTCAACTTTATTTTTCTAAGTAGTCCTTTGTCAAGACCCTTTATTCATGTGGATAAGGGTAGATATGCAAATTGAGACCATCAGATTTGCAATTCAAGTTTTAAAATGTTGCAAGCACAGTAAATCGTAGGGGCACAGAAAATCATAGGGTTAAATCAGTAGTCAAAATTGATCAAAAACACAAAAGAGATGGCTGTATTTCCTTAGTTGGGACTTAACTACAACCACAAGGGCAAAAAGTTTTATAATTTAGAAGCCTTTTTCCCAAAATACTAAACCCAAGGAAGGTCAGACACATGACGTGGTTTAGATGTGAGCCTCTCAAGTGAGAAAACATTTATCAAACATAATGACATTCCATTTTTTAAAATTTCACCTTCAATAGCCTCATCCAAAAATGATCACATTTCTTTTCAACTACAAAATCATGAACTAAACCAGCTTTTATTAGCAAGAGTGAACCATACATGTTGGGAGTGAACCATAAAGTAGTCCCAACTATGTAGTACATAATGTACTACATGTATGTGGGGGTGTGTGTGTGTGTGTGCATGTGCGTGTGTGTGTGCATGTGTACATGTTTTCATAAGATAATAATCTGAGTTGTATTTGTATTTGTATGCTATGCATATTCTGCATCATCTGAATGGCCATCCAAAATACACCATGTAATTTCAGTTCTTGGATTTGCATTTGCGTTTATGATTGCAGCAGCGCTAAGTAGGGCTGCTCTAATTACTGTGGGCTGTTTTAGTCAGGAGTCTGTTGTCCATGATAAAAACCCAATCCAAACCAGCGGCCTTGCAAAAGAGGCACGGACAGCATGGACACCAGCATCACAGGTCCCATTTCCATATGGTTAATTGTGAAAAACCTTCCAAAACAGAAGTAGTAAAGTATACACAATCCTCTAAGCTCTCATCTCACTGAGAGATGTGGCTCGGTCAGACATTGCATGAAGTATCCACTAAAGATGGACTCTAACCCAATTAAGTTGTACATGCTAATAGGAGGGGAAAGGGGTGCCTATGTGGCTATGTGACAATGCAAGCTTCTACTTTGAGAAATTGGCATTGTGAAGAAGAGACAATCTCTCCATTCTCAGGGGCAAATGTCAGCTTGTCTTCTACTACGTTTACCTAGACTTGAAAAACTAACTCTTTCCTAAGTTACTAAAAAGGCATAAGAATGACACTCCAAGGTTACCTGGCTTTGTTTGTCCTCTTTAGCTTCAGGTTAATGATAACCTTTTAGTCTCCCAACTTAGAAGACCAGGGGTAGAGTTCATTTCCTTATCTTGGAAATTATTTGCATCTCAGTTCTGTTGTTTGCTCTGTGCCACATTAAGAACAGCTTTCTCCAGCAGATCAAGATGGAAGTGTGATGGGTATGGTTGTAGAAGAGTACTAGGCTTACAATGGTTGTGTGAAGCAACTACAGAAGAAAAAGTGAGCTTCATTCTTTCAGTCGTCTTTCAGAAAATAACAGCACAGGACTCTAACTGAACCTGCTTGGGTCACTTGTTCATTCTTTTGATCAGAGAGAATGAGCACTGCGATAGGGCAAGTCTTGGTCACATGGGTATTCCTCTGGAAGGTGAGTTACTAAGCTTTGCTACTCATCAATGCAGGAGGTGTAGAAAAACAGTCATCTAAAAGAAGAGCTACTAGGAAGAAAGGAATTAATTGATGCTTTACATAAAGGCAAAGAAAAATAGAAAGGAAACAGACATAATTTACAAGGGATACATTTGAGCAAAATGAATGTCAGGTGGCATTGCAGAATGGTGTAAAAGGAAGGATTCTGCAGTAGTTTGACTAAAAAGAAATGGTAGCAAAATTAAGTAATCTCTTGGCACTTTGTAGCATGACAATTTTAAACAAATTTATAGCATTAATGCCATAGTCATACTGCCAGTGGTGGTTAAATCCACCAAAACTCTATCAGTCATCACATTAATGTTATCAATTTGTTTTTTATTGACTTTTTTTTGTATTTAGTCAGTAAATATTTTGTTTAGGCAATTGTAGACCTGGTTTATGTTTTACATATTTTGATAACATTAAATATTTGATAAGAGTAGAAATAATTTCAGGTCATACTAAGCTTGAATATTCTTCTTTTATAAGTATAAGAGATCATACATTACTTAATTCTGAGAAACCTTGTTAGATCCATTTCATTCGAAATGTACTCTCCTTTCATTTTCAGGCTAAACACTAGAATTCCTTCCATCTTGCTTCATACAATACAGTTCTGAGTTTCTTTATATTAGGGATTCCCAAATGGAGAGCAATTGTCCTTGGGGAGCATATGGGAATCATGGGAGGGCCTGTAGGCACCCCTAACATCCAAAATGTCCCTGGTATCTATGGCCATACCACCCTGAATGTGCCTGATCTCGGAAGCTAAGCAGGGTTAGGCCTGGCTAATACTTGGATAAATGCCCCTGAGGAGAGCACTCTGCCTTCATGCACAGTCATCTACTCCATTATGGAAATCCCCCAGAAGAAACATAATGATGTTATATGATCTAGTTGCTAAAATGCAAAGTGAAACATTTCCGTTGAAGCTATAATTGAATTAATGGCTTATCTGGTGTTTAATTTTGTGTCTTCCTTTAGTGTACTGCTTTAATCTCTTAATACTGACTGTGGTAGGCAGGAAGTGATCTGCCCAACTCTACCCTAAGTCCCTGGCATTCTAGGGCAGCTTCCGCCCGTGACCATTTTGGCCAGCAAGGGATGCTCTCATAGGCAACCCTTGCTTCAGAGCTCTCTACTCTGTCAAATATTCATTGTATCTGCATCACAGTTCACTGTTTTCCTCTGCCTACTCCTGCTTTTTCCTTGTTATGGGTTATCTGTGTCTCCCCCCGGCCCCCCCAATTCACATGCTGAAACTCATCTCCAGTGTGGAGGTATTTGGAGATGGAACTTTGGGATGTGACTAGGTCTGAAGATAGAGCCCTCATGAGTGGGATTAGGGGTATTAAAAAAAGATCCCAGAGCTCACTCAGGCCTCCCACCACATGAGGACACCATGAGAAGACAACTGTCCATGAACCAGGAAGCAGACTCTCACCAGAAACCAAATCTGCCAGAACCTTGATCCTGGACTTCCCAGTCTCCAGAATTGTGAGAGAGAAATGTCTGTGGTTTATAAACCACCTAGTCTACAGTATTCTGTTATAGCAACAGGGATGGTCTAAGATACTCCCCTTCCTCTCACAAGGGCTGATGATTAATATTCCATCTTGCACCCTTAACTTCTCTACAACATCTGCTCCTAGAGAGCCCAAATGGGACCCTGATTTTGCCCCCAAACCAACTATGCTTTACCAGCTGCCTCACTGAATACTAATCTCCCCTGCCTAGCTAGACTGTCCTGCCACTTCCACATAATTAGAAAAATTCTGTTGTTACACCTAGCTTGGGGATTTCCAAATATAGATCCCTGGATATAGAGATAGGAAAAAAACATTTTTAAGTCAGTAGGCCTACAGCATATTTTTTCCCAGAAAAAAATTATGCTACTTTGCATTTAATGCATGGTTACTATGTGGTAAACATTGTTTTCAGCACTTTGCGTGAATTAATTCATCATAACCCTTTTGTCAATGCTATTATTACTATCATTTTTAGGGAAGAAAATGAAGCACAGAGAATCATCCAGTCGGTGAGTTGGAGAACTACAGGTTAAATTTAGGCAGTCTTAATTCAGAGCCAATGTTATTAATCACTAAGCCAATGATTCTCAAGCTTTCACAAGTACCAGAAATACCTGGAGAATTTATAAAAGCACAGATTTCTGGCTCCTATTTTCTGATGCAATAAGTCTGAGGTGGGGGCTTAAATATTTGTATTTCCAACAAGTTTTGCTGCTGTTGTTTCAGGAATCACACATTGGTAACCACTGTTCCACCTGATAGGACGTTTCAAGTAAAGTTAAAACTGCCATCACATGGGTGATACATTCTATTTTTTCACATGATAAATAGGAGTTTCTAAGTACAATAAATTTAGGGCATACTCATGAGATAATCTTGTCAAGGCTACTCCAATATCATGCATTTCTTGTCTTCCTGAAGCTAAGCTACTCTCTGTTGGAACTATAAGGTGATTAATTAGATTCTTTTTAACTCTGAATCTTTTATTTGTTTATTAATTCATTCAATTAATATTTAGGAAGCATCCATGAAGCTCTGGCTTACAGAATTATATTTCACTATAGTTGTTATAATAACAATCACTAATGCTTTTATCGCACTCAATTTCCCAGCAAATTCAAATACTTCTGAAATGTTTTATCACTGGTTTTCATGTCAAGGTTGTGCAGTGAGATATTCTTGTGTGTTATTTTGTTGCCTGCGTACTCCAAAAAGCTAAGGACCCAAGAGTAAGGATAACATCCAGCTAAACCTGTGAAGGACCCCTGTAAGAAGAACTTATATTCATGGACTCTTAAGCATTACTCTACCAAAGAATTTTCTATCCTTAGAGAATTTTTTGTTGTAGGTTTCTTTGGTAAAATACTTATCTCTAATTTTACTTTTTTTAAAAAAGAAAGAATTCTATAGGGAAGTTTAAAAAATCAATATCAATTTGGCTCTCCTGTGATTCCAGACAGGAAATCTGTTGTATGTACCTCAGGTCCCAAATAGGGGAATTCTACTTTACCCTCTAAAGGATTCTGTAATTTATAGCCTTTGGAAAATAGTATTCCAGGTTAAGAGAACTGAGAGGAGGGAAAAAAAGGGAAGTCAGTGCATTTATGGAATTAACTATTCTTTATACTTAGTATGCAGAGAAATCAGATAGAAATATCTTTGGTTCTTAAAAAAGACTATGGTCTCTTAAGAACCATTGTTATATACATAGAATTATCCTCTGGTTTGGAATTTTACTGGGCGTCCTAACAAATGTATTAAGATAAGAAAAAATGAAAGGAAAGTTTGGAAAAGAAGAAACAAAAATATCATTTTTATAGCTAATATTATTTCATATCATAAATAAAAATAAATCATTAAAACTGAAAGAGTTTAACAAGGTGGCTGGATATAAAATCAATATTAGAAGATCAATTGTACTTCTATACAGCAGCAACATTTAAAACCATAGCTTATTAAAAGGCATCATTTATAATAGAAACAAATATATACAGTACCTAAAAATAAATCTGTGCCAAAAAAAGAGGCTTGTGGAGACATTGAGACATTTTAAAAAGCCTGAATAAATGGAGAGATGTAGCATATTAATACATAGAAAGATTCAATAGTGATGAGATATCATATTTCTCCCCAAACTGATATATTCCAATAAAAATCTCTAACAGTGCCTTTTTGGGAACTTGAAATATATATCAAGACTAGAGAAGACATTTCTAACAAGAAGAATAAAACAGGATTTTCCCTACAGAACAGCAGATTTTTTTTTTTTGGGAAGTTATGATAATTAAGACAACAGGATAGACAGTGGAAAAGAGTAGAAAACCAAGGTATGAACTTTCTGTATATAAAATACCATATGATAGAAAGGGAACTGCAGATTATTGGGGGAAAGCATGAACTTTAAATAAATAGTGCCAAAACCACTGATTATAAGAAAATAATAAAATTGGATCCTTGTCTTAGCCCAAACACAAAAATCACTTTCATATATTTATGTATAAAAGACAAAACAAAATATTAGCAAATGAAATATAGGACAACATATCTATAACCTCAGAGTAGAGAAGATTTATGGTACAAAACAAAACAAAAAAAGGTACTAGTAAAAACATAAAAAATAATCAAAGTGGCTATCTTATAAGAACAGCTATCCATAAAAGCTTACTATAGGGAAAGTTAAGCCTAATCTCAAACTAGAATTATTACAAACATAACATATATACATATACATGTATGTATTTATAAAAACCTCCTATAAATGAATAGAAAAAGGAAACAATCCATTGAAAGATTGTCAAAGGATAAAGACCGATAGCAAATCTATCACAAAATACTAATTTCACTACTGAACAAAATGGCGATGAATAGTAACTAGATATTTGGTGATGGGTATAGTACTGAGAGGTGAAGCTGTGCCTGTGAAAATTACACAGTTTTGTAAACCATTTTCACCTTGGTAGAAAACAAAAAGTAAATGAGATACTGGGTTTTATTCACATCACTAGCAAAAATAAAAATATTGGTACCATCCAAAGTTGATGAGAGTGTAAACTGATATGGTCCTTGTGAATAGTAATTTTGGCATGCACACAGACATTGAATATGTAAATATCTTTGATCCAGATATTTGATTATTCAGAATCTATATCAAATATATACAAAAGTTAAAAAGAGAAAGAGCTAGAGCTGTTGTTATTAATGCTAATGCTCTCATGAAATGATAAAAGCTGACTTTATTTCAAATTTATTTTGGGGTTGAAGTGAATATTTTTGCTGACCCTTATATTACACAGAGATTCCTTTTTTCTGACCATTTCCTGGAATGCTTTTATGTTTCAAAATGGAAATTCTATACCCTTTAAATAACAACCCTCCTTTTCCCATTCTCTGATCCTGGTAACCACCACACTTGGGTTTTTTTTTTTGTTTGTTTTTGCTTTTAAATATATATATTTTTTAAGATTTATTTATTTATGCATACAGGCTGGGGTACAGGCCAGAGGTGTGAGGCAGCAAGAGCGTTCACCAGAGACAGAGTGGGGAGCAGAACAGGCAGATCGACAGAAATACACTGCTGAGGGGAGCAGTGGGGGAGGCAGGAGAGGTCTGCCAGGCCATGTGGGATCCTCCCCAGCTGGGAATCGAACTCACTGCCGACAGCTCCACAGTGCAGCGGTTAACCGCTGCGCCACCAGGGAGGCCCACCACCACGCTAATTTTTGACCAGGTTAAACACCTCATATAAGTGCTGTCCTTCCACTAATGTATATAGTACTTGTCCTTTTGTGACTGGCTTATTTCACTTAGCCAGAAGTCTTCAAGGTCCAACCATGTGATAGATGCCCCAGAACCTCCTTCCTTTTTAAGGTTACATGATACTCCACAGTACAGCTAGAGCACGTTCTGCTCACCCACTCATCTCTTGATGGACATTGCTCCCACCTCTTGAATACTGTGACGTTGCTGAGCTGTTCATATGCTGCTCACACAGATTTCAAGACCCTGCTTGCCATTTTTTAAAATCTATACCCAGAAGTGAGATTGCTGCCAGTACAAAAACTTGCAATATTTTGAGGAACTGCCTGTTAATACTAATGTCAACTAGAGCTGCCATAACAAAATACCACAGACTAGGCAACTTAAGCAAAAGAAATTTATTTTCTCTCAGTTCTGGAGACTGGAAGTGCGAGATTAAGTGTGGGCAGATTGGTTTCTGGTGCGACCCCCACCCCCACCACCCCCACCACCCCCACCACCCCCAGCACCCCCACCCTCTTGACTTGCAGACTGCTGCCTTCCCCTAGCGTCCTGTCTGTGTGTGGCACTCGTGGGATCTTATAAATACACCAGTTCTATTGGATTATAGACTTTTCCATTAAGACTTACTTCATTCATCATTAATTACTTTCTTATCAGTCTTATTTCCAAATAGTCATATTATGGCTGCAACATATGAGTGGGGATCCCACAGTTCAGCCCATAACATCACTATATTCTTTTCCATAGTGATGGCACCATTTTATAATCCCACCCACAATGCACAGGATTCCCATTTCTCCACATCCTGGCCCACACTTGCTAAATTATTTTTTCTTTAAAGTAGCGATACTAATAGGAAAGAAATGCAGCACGCCTCCTCATGTGGGGCCTGGGAAATGTGAGTGAACACCCTATTATGGGCTTCTCTCTATTTATGGCAAATCTTACTGCCCCAACGTCCCAGACTGCCAGTGGGAAGTCGAGAAACAAAAGAGAAGGCTGGCATTTATCTCAAAGAAAGAGGGGAATGATTTAAGAGAATCTAAACTAACATGGATTCTATTTTTATCTGGGCTGGATTACAGTTTCCTTCGTAGGTTGCATACATTAAGACTAATAGGTGACAAGAAGGCAGAGCTCACAACTGCACGGTGTCATTTACAACCTCAGCTGCAGTGGCAGCAGGGCACCCGGCCCTCCTGCTGCTGGGTGGGCGCTGAGCAGTCTTCTAAGAATGTTCACACCGGGGCCTGAACAAAAAGAAAACCCGCAGAGAAGGCTGCATATCATAAAATTGGCCTGGAGAGAAGAGCACTTAATCCTGTTTCCTTTAATCTGACTACCTAAAGCCTTGGATTTAGTCAACCAGAACTTCAAAATCTAAGGCAAATTGAACGCGGTAGGGTCTCTTTGAAAAGGACAGCACATTCTATGAGCTTGTCCTTGGTTTCTATAAAACATGATTGCACACAAAGAAAAACAATGCAAATTGGCAGAAATAAGAGCTTTCTTTTAAGTATTTGCTTTGTTAATTTTCAGTTCAGATATTTTCCAAACTTCATGCCCTACAAAAACAAATCATATAAGGGATTATGTTTTCCAATTATTAATGCATCAAATAGAGACAAATCCTATGTAGAAACAAAGCGTTATGTTAACGGCAAGAAACAGCATGGAGTTCATGGAGAACTAGAGACAGTACGTCATGTATATCAGAATAAATACTATGAGAGAGAAAACCAACCCACAAAAGAGATCAGTAAAAAAAAATTGCTTCCAACTAGGACTACTGGGAAAGAATTTCAATAAGGAGATGATATTCGAGTTAAGATTTTACAGAGAGAGAAGTTTGAGACCTGTGGAGGAGCAGAAGAAGAGTATTCTAGGCAGAAGGAAAGTAAAATGTAAATCCTGCACTAAAAATAGGAAACTGTGTGTGAAAGAGGCTCAATAAATGAAAGAGAATCAATTTGGATGGTAAAAACAAAGCCGGAGTTGGTTGGGATGCAGGATCTGGTCTTTAGAGTTTCTTGTATTGCTAAGAAGCAAACTGTTTCATGCTAATAATTGTTATTTATAATTTAAAATATCACTGTGTAGTTAAATTTTATATTGTCTCTAAAATATATGTACAAAATTATAGATAAAATTTTCTACATTACAGAAATTATATAAATGTATTATATAGTTATATAGTTTAATATTCTTACACTGCATTATATTGCTTAAACAAATGAGTCACATACATTTACTTAGTTATATACGTCATACTACCTATAGAATCAAATTACTCTTTTGAAGTTGAATTCAAGACCTAATAAACACATGCATGTTTTAAGGAAAAATAAAATTTTAGATGTAAATTATACCTGGCACCTTAAAATAGCTGGTGGAGACTGAGAGAAGTAAAATTAAGGCAATATATGCATATAAAAGGAACAGTGAAGAGAGGGATTTGTTTTAGTTATGCAGAATCAGTAACTACCCCTTTAAGTGGGTGGCATTGAGAAATGAGGCAAGGTCAGAAGGAATTTCAAATATGCTTAGCCTTTAAGATCTATAAATAGGAAGCATGTTATTTATATATAACCTACTTAAAAATACCTTTGTTATAAGTGACTCCCTCAGACAGTCATCATAGTTTAATACTGGTTAGTGTAGAAGCTCACAACTCCAGCAAAGGAATGCTTCCCCTCGAAACATTTTAGTATGTGTGGATCTTTTCTACAGTTTGGACAGTCCAGTCTTGTACTGTTATAGATTCATGGTCTTCCCTTGCTGATCTAGTAAGAAATTTATGAAACAAAACACATACATAGCGTTTTTTTTATGTAAAGGTTTAAAAATACACAACTATAGAAAATAACATAATGAACTTGCATACACACACACACACACATATCTCCTATAAATTTAGTAAGTGTCAAGATTGTGCCAAATTTGCTTTACCTATTCAATGTTTTAAAGCATGAGGCATTCTAAAGCATCCCAGGCATTGGCATTTCAGTCCTACTCATTTAGTTGGCATCTCTCATGCGCATAAGCATTTTCTTAAATAATCATAGTGAGATGAACACTATGTTAATAATTCCTTTATATCATTTAATGTTCCGTTTATACATTTTCCCTATTGTCTCAAGTAAGTATTGCATTTCTTTAAGATAGTGTTTTAGTAAGACTCCAGGGAAGGCCCACACTGGCCATTTGGTGGTTATGTTTCTTAAAACTTCAAACCTGGATTACTTCCCCCTTTCTCCATTTCATTGACTTGTTTAAACTGGGTTAAGCTTCTCAGAGAATATATCACATTGTACATTTGCCTCTTAGCTTCCTTATGGTACTAATTAACTGTTCCTCTGTACCCCAAAATAAATTTTTGAGCTGGATATTGTTAGTATTCTATTGATTAATATTTTCCTCAAGCATAGATGAATAAGCTAGGGAAATTTATTGGGAAGCACACAAGCTTTCTCTTTTTTCTTTAAGACAGGCAGAATGTTCTTGCCAGCTTCACTACTTACTTTCTGTGTAAATTCCTACTTGTATACATTATTTAATTTTTAAAACTTAGTTTCATTACGAACATACCAGTAATTGCACAGATTTGCTATGAGGAAGAAGTGAAGAGGCACTAAAAACCTGGAACTATAGAGAGGGCTATTTAAGTGTATTTCAGCTCAAATTTATGATCAATGTCTCGTAAGGATACATCTACATGACAAAGTTCTCAAGACTTGTAATTTGTCCCTAATTTTGCAAGATAGCTATCTTACTAATCATAAACACAACAACAGTCTTCGGAGGAATCCAAGGGTAATCACTTCAGTGGACTCTGGTGAAGGACTATGGTGCCTTGGTGGTAGGTGTGGTGTGGTAACTTACTGCTGAAGGGTGTGGCTCTGTTCCTCTAAATCATGAACAGTATTGTAAACCAGTTACCACAAGTAAAACCAGTACAATAAACCCAATTTAAACCTCATTCCATTCAATGGAGAAGCTATTTACCTTAATTTTGTTGAGATGGTCTAGGCCAAAATGACTAATAATGTTTATATGCATGGAACAAAAAGAATTCCTAAATTCTATCTTTGAACCCTATTGAAAAATGAAGAAGGGTACTCTTTCAGGAATCTATAATCAGTCTTCCCTGGACCAGAACAACGTCTTTGGTGTCTTGGCAAGCAGGATTCAGTCTATTGAGGGGGCTTCTTATAACCTCTCCCTGGGTAGATTTCCACAACCTCCTCTAAGTCCTGGATGGACTGTTGCTGCTATATTGAAATCTCTTCTATGGGGCCATTTTGATAGCAATGGCCCATGACTGACAGTTACTCATTTCCTATGCAAAGTGTGAAGAGGGAGCTATATATAAATCCCTCTGCTATTCTATTGGCTTAAAGATAATAGCATTTTACTTGTTATAAATCCCACAAACCATAATACTGCTGTCTACAGTGTGCCAGAAATTAGGCTGATGTTTCTCAAAGAATAGTCAAGGGACTTTCTTCATCAGAATCCCTGGGATGCTAAAGTGGTGTATTTCTGAGTCCTGCATCAAAGCTAGTAGATGGAGATCTCTTAAAGCAGAAACCAAGAATTTGCATTTTGACATGCATATAATAGTTTGAGAATATATGAGAAATTCTTGGAGGAAACTTCCCAGAGTTGATGAACTTTGTCCAGAGCTAGATGGTTATGAAATGGAAATGGCTATATTTTAATACAGAACTTCAAAGCCTATGCCAATTTCTCTATGCCACATTTTTAACTGCCAATGACAGTCAGATGATTCAACAAACCACTATGAACATGTTGTTTTTAATGCTATGTTTTAATTTAACAACATGTTGTTTAATGCTATAACACTGTATGATTTCCCTTTGCTCTTTCTTTCTGGAAGAGATATTTATCAGAGTGGGGTTTCAGCTACTCTTTCCCTTCCATCACTAGCAGTGATTTGCTTGCTTTCCAGACCCCTCTTCTTTCCCACTCTCCTTCCTCTTTGTCCTTCTTAAAGGAAAGAAATTCCAATGTCAAACTCTGGCAAGTTTAAAATCAAAGTAGAAATTGTAATGCCAAGCCTTAATACCAATTTATAGAATTTTATTTTTTTCTGTTTTTTTAATTACCAAAATATTTTTATTTTTTTTCTTTAATTTAATTTTACTTAATTTATATACTTTATGTATCCCCTGTAATTTTCCCACCACCAATTCACCTATGAACCATCACCACAGTCCTTTGTGCTCTTTTCTCCCCTCTTTTGGTCCCTCTTTTTCCCCCTCCTCTGCAGAATGTCTCTTATTTGTGGTTCCCTGCTAGTTTTTGTTTTTTGTTTTTGATTTGTGTGCTCTTTTCTTCTTCTGATTTCTCATTTGGCTCTTATAATCCTCCTATTAGTGATACCATTCGACTACTACTCAGCAACCAAAAATGATAAACTAATGTAATTCGTAGCAACATGGATGGAGCTAGAAGGGATCATGCCCAGTGAAATAAGCCAGAAGAAAAAAAAAAAGAAAAAATTTATGGAATTTTAAAGGATTACTTTCACTTATTTACAATAGCTCTCTCATGACTATTGCATGGGAAATGGTCATTACAGTTCTAATCTAGCTGTGCCCCTGATTTAATGGCAGCATAAATGGAAAAGCTATGATTCCCCCATACAGAAACTGAAAAACAGAAGTGGATGAAAAGATTAGCAATAAAGAAAAAGAGATCCACACTGAAATACTGTAGGATGTGTCATCCTTACCAACAATAGAACATGACAAGGTGAGTGTTAATTAAGGTTCTGGTTGTTCTGGGAAGTCCATTAGAACCCAGTCAGGGCAGAGGAGAATACTTGGCTTAGATTTCAGAAGCCTCTAATCAGCTCCTGGAACAGGGCATCTTTCCCTTTAGGCTTTTAGCTTAAGTCCTGAATGAATCATGGTGGCAGTCTGCTTCTCCTAATGAAAATCCTGTTCTAGATATATAACATGTATCTAGAACCCTGAGATGCAAGCCTTTGGAAGATAATGGTGGGGGTGGAGGGGGGCCTGGAGGCCAGAGAGCTGTATCAGGAATTCCAGTCTGTCTCTCCAGCAATTCTCAGAGCTAATATTCCCAGACTTGACATACCATACGCACAAACATTCGCTAGGGGCTTTTCAACTACAGTGAGAGGAAAGGGTTTTAACTTATCTTTTTACATTTCTGACGTGGTCAGTGTCCCGGATTTGGCCATTCTATTGTGTTCAGTGGTATCTCATTGTTATTTCACTTTGCGTTTCCCTGCTGACATGTGTCCTGGAGCATGCTTATTATCCACCTGCATATCTTCTTTGGTCTATTTAGATTTGGGGCCCATTTTCTAGTTGGGTTGTTTGTTTTCCCATTATTGCATTTTAAGAGTTTTTGTATATTTGGACAATTCTTTTTTATCAGTTCTGTCTTTTGCAAATATTTTCTACAAGTCTGTGGGTTATCTTTTCATTCTCTTAAAAATGATTTTACACAGTAGAGATTTTTAATTTCATTAAAATTCCACTTATCAATTTTTTATGTCAAGGGTCATGCCCTTCATATTTATCTAAAAATTCATCCCTACACTCAAGGTCATACAGATTTTCTTCTATGTTATTTTAAGGCAGGTTATAGTTTAATGTTTTACGTTTAGTGTTTTGAGTTAATTTTTTTTGAAAGGTTTAAGGTCTGTCTTGATATATATATATATATCTGTTTTTCTTTTTGCATGTGGATGTTCAGTTGTTCCCGTACCATTTGTTGAAAAAGCTATCTTTCTTCCATTCTATTGCTTTTGTCACTTTGTCAAAGATCGGTTGACTATAGTTACATGGTTCTATTTCAGGGTTGTTCATTCTGCACTATTGAGATCAATAGTTTTGCCTATTCTTCTTGCCTATTCTTGATCATTGTAGCTTAAAGTCTAAAATGTTAGTCTTCCAATTTTGTCTTTCAATATTATTTTGAAATATTCTGGGTCTTTTACTTCTTCATACAAACTTTAGAATCAGTTTGCCAATATCCACAAAACAGCTTGCTGGGATTTTGAGTGACACTGAATTGAATTTATAATTCAAGTTGGGAAAAAAAAAAAAACTGACATCTTGATAATATTGAGTTGCCCTACCCATAAACACAGACTATCTCTCCATTTATTTATTTTTTCTGTAATTTTTTTTTGTCAGAGCTTTCTAGTTTTCTTCTTGTACCTATTGTACTTATTTTGTTAGATTTATGTATATAAGTGTTTCATTTTGGGGGTACTAATATAAATGGTAATATGTTTTCAATTTCAAATTTCACATTTTTATTGCTACTAGGTAGCAAAGTATTTATATATATATATATATATATATATATATATATATATATATATATATATATATATATATTATCCTGATTTCCTGCAACCTTGTTTTTAAATTGCTTCTTGTTTTCAAGAGTTTGCTGATTGTTTTGGATTTTCTACGTAGACAATCACGTCAACGATGAACAAAGACAATTTTATTTCTTCCTACACGATCTGTATACCTTTAATTTATTTTATTCTTATAGTCTTAATGCTAGAGCTTCCAGTTCAATGTTGAAAAGTAGTGGTGAAAGGGAACATCCTTGCCTTGATCCCAATCTTAGTGTGAAACTTCTGTTTTCTCACATTAAGCGGGATGTTAGTTTCAGGCTGTCTGCAGGCAAAATTCTTTTAAATGGGAGAAAGGAAGCCCTGATGTAAAGAATTATTATTAAATAAGATTCCATTTCCCCCCGAGCTCACCCCACACAATTCCTTTCTTTTCTCAGTTTTAGGATTCTTCCTGGTAGACATCTCTAGTCCCCTCAGTCCATCTTGATTATAGGTGATTATTCCTGGCTTTAGAATAAATCCTGACAAAATATATAGGCAGAAGAATGCCTCCCGTCAATCTCCAAATTGGGCCTGAAATTTGTACTTGGTGCTTCCAGAGTAAGTCTTGGCATTTTCATGGTCACTGAATTACAGACTTCTCCTAATCGGTATTTGTTCAGTATAAAACCGGTTGCTTTCCTCGCTTCCCCCAACAGCACCTTAGCTACTTTCCTTTTTCTGAAGGTGAACAGAACAAGTTGGAGCCATTCTATCAATACAGTTTTGCCAGTCCCCACGCTCCTTCAGTAGCTCTCCCCATATGTCTGTGTTTCTGCTCCAAACTAGAACAAACCCCTAGAATATGCTACTCTCCTACTTAACTCCACCACTGCCATGTGTTCCAAATCCTGCTAAACTAGCCCATCTGCTGGATCCACTCCTTTGGGTCTATTGCCCTTATGATACCACATGTAGGTCTGCCTTTTCAAAGCCAGACTCACAGTTCAATTAACTCAACTAAACCAGTTGTAGTTTCCTCTCAAAAGTATTAGTCTCATCATGCCTTGCAGCTGTACGATATTAGTTAATGGATTCTGATACCATTTGTCTCTCTCTTTTCTAAGAGACAGAAAAGACAGTTAACATCAAAACTTATCCTACTAATCAGTTCGAAATCAGGACAAAAATTCTTGTACTATGCACAATCTCATGATAACACACATAAAAGAAGAAAATAATAACTCATCACTGAACTTATTTAAGTCTTATATGAGATTAGATTACCATCTTCATTTAATGTCTCCTAAGCTTCTATTTCCAATCCATATTTCTCTTCTAAGTTTCAGATTCATATATATATTCGTATCTGTATTTATAAAAATAATTTGGGCCTTCCTACACGGATATATGTCAGGTGTACAAACTCAACATAGCAGATAATGAAACTCATAGTTGTTAGTTCTGGCCTTCTTCACCTCCTGTTTAACAAGTAGGAAAACCGTTCTTTTTATTTGTCCTATCTACTTAATTGCCTAGCATAGGAACCAGAGCTTCATTTTCCATTCCCTAACACGTCACATCCAGTCAACCAGTCTTATGGAATCTCTTGCCTAAATATTTCTTAAGTCCATGCTTTCTCTTCACATGCACGGCTGATATCCTAATTCACAAAACGCCCACAATAACTTCCCACTGCCTTCACAGTAAAATTAAAACTTTTTAACTCTGCATAGTGAGTTTATATCTCAAAGTATGAATATTCATCAGCCCATAGTCTTTTGCCCAGTTCTGCCTTTACATTGATAAAACCAGATAACTGCTATATGGAAGGGAGAGGACAGAGAATATAAACTTAAACAGATTGAAACAGATCAGATAAGTGATTTATTCTAATAGCTGGGTGCTTAAAAAACTGAGCTAAAAGGTTGGTCATATGACAAATGATAATTAATATTTCTTAGAATAGTGCCTGACACATAGTAAATACTTGCTCAAATAGTTTTGTGACTATTAATTCACTTAAAATTTACAGTGTTTGTATAAGCTAGATACTATGATTACCTTAGTTGGATGAGGAAAATAATGCACAAATTATTAGTATCCAAATAGTTTGGATGAGGAAAATAATTCACAAACTATTAAGAAAATATTACATAATCACAGAACCTGGATTTGAGCAGGAGCGTTTGCCTTTAGAATCCAGGTTCTCAGCCACTGTCCTGTACTATTTTCCCACGTGTGATTTTTGCATATTAAAATTTTTATAGTCATAGTAAGTTTTACTTGTTACAAAGAGCATTATTTATAACTATAAAATATCGTATGTTGTAATACTGATCATGTAGAGTGTCTGGGCAGAGAATTTTTTAATCCTGTTAGAAACTTTTCAAATTATGGAAGTAAATGTCTTTTTTTTTTTTTTTTTCGGAAGTAAATGTCTTTATGGAAAAGGGACAAAGGGACATTGGTTTCCTTGTCCGTATAGAGGAGATATACACTAGTATATCCACATTATTAACCTTACTTAAAAGGTTTACTGCAGGAAACCTTCCAGGAAGAATTTTAATCAACTGAGTTTGTCTGGTACACATGGACTCAGTAGCTCAGCGCTTTTCATTTGTGAGTATGTTGGCTTTTTTTGGCTCTGGTCCTCCATACATTAAGGATGTAACTTGATATATTGTTTCCTCTGCAAACAGATAATAAGATTCTCAAGTCCAGAATGTCCAAGAGTAGTATCTTCTGTTTATATACTGCAAAGAAACCTCCTTCCTAACCTTACACTGCAGTGCTAGGCTCAGTTCTCAATTTCTCTTGAGCTCCATAATGCTCTTTTGAGCCTCAATGTAATGTACTTTAACTATAAAATATGAAACTGTCTGAAGCTGAACATATAAACATAATGTCTGACATGCACCTCGAACTGTACATATCCCAAAAACCCAAAGTAAAACTTAAAAAAAAATCAAACCTATGACTCCTCAAGTTTTTTTTCCTCCAGTAGCATTAAATTTTCAACCATAACTTCTTTCTCTCATTTACTCTATCACAAATGTCTCCTTTTACTTTTTCATCTTCACTAATACTGCTACATCAGGCCATCATTATCTCCCACTTTGAGCACTCGACTGCCTCCCAATAAATTGCTCTAGAACCTATTTCTTGGTGGAATTCATGCTTTGTATTTGTATTGCTGCATTTACAAACATTGCCATGGTCACACTTATTGGCTCAAAACAATTTACACAGAACAAGCTCCAAATTTCTTACTATGGCATTCAAGGCTCTCCATGCATCCACTTTGGATCTAATCTACCTGGGTACTTCATGGTAACTCACATGATCTGACTTTAAAAAGCCAGACTCAGTTCAATTAACTGTGAGGAGCATGTATGCCTCTTTGAAATTTTGGGATAGTATTGTAAGATCGTCCCACCCTCCCTTACCCTTCTGTGTGACACGCACTTGTCACACTTAACATATATACATACACATGTATGTATATGTGTACATACATTATTTGCAGTCACTAACATTATCGTACATGTAAAGTACTTAACTGGAAATGTGGCCACACTCCCTGCTACCGTATTTACCGAGAGGCTTCCAGGCCCCTTTAGAGAAGTGTCATCATCTTTTAGGTAGAGCTGCACTCAGAAAAGTCCGACGAAGGACAGTTAACTGTTTTTTTAAATCTAGGGTCTGAAAAGGGAGTACTGATTTACTGACGCGATATCAGACAGATTTGACTTAAGCATAAAATTGCACGTGATCTGCAGTTGTGGTTGTTTTTTTTTTTTAAGTGATCAAAACAAACAAAAAAATCCGTGGTAAAGCAAAACACATACAGGGGCGAAATTTCAGGAGCATTCACCGCTCGTACTTGCAAAGGCGCCCCCTTAGTCTCGCGAGAGACCAGGCACAGCACTGACTCCCTAACTCTCGCGAGAACCAAGTTCTTTAGCCTCCCGCGGGCGGAGAGCGCGGCAGCATCTCCTGGGGCAACCGCAATGGCGGCTTCGTTGTCCGAGCGGCTCTTCTCACTGGAGCTGCTTGTTGACTGGGTGCGTCTTGAAGCCGGGCTACTGCCGCAGCCCGTGGTCTCAGTGGAGGAGGAGCAGGAGCAGAAGGAGGAGGAGGAAGCATCACCCCCGCATCAGTCCAGCTCCCTGTGCCCGGCGGTCGCCTTCCGTCTGCTGGACTTCCCCACGCTGCTGGTTTACCCACCTGGAGGCCCGGCCTCCCCAGCCCCGGAACCCCGTCCCGGACTGCTCAACTTCGGTCGCGGCAAGTCCTGTCTTTTCCGTCTGCACCCCGCCACCCTGCACCGCCTGCTCCTAAGGACCCCAATGTACACCTTGCTACTGCAGCTGCCCCCCGGGGACCCGACTCCTACCCCGCAGCTGCTGGGTTCCTGCACCATCTCACTGGCCGCAGCTGTCAACAAAGTCCTGGGACCGGCCAAATCTGGCTGCTCCCACGGTCATCGAGGAATTTTTCCTCTGCATAACCAAGGCGGGGAGCGTATTGGGGATATTGCCCTGGGCTACCGCCTGACTGACCTAGGAAACAGTTTACTGGGCCATCTTGAGCAGCCACCCAGATCCACTGAAGGTGAACTGAAAGCTGTAGAATTGCAGAAGGCAGTAGAGGTCAGTTCCCAAACCCAGCAGGAGAAACAGCAGCTAACGCAGCCAACCACACAGCCAAGGCCAAGAGATGCTGACAGGTCTCTTGTGGGTTTAAAAATCCCAAAGGCACAGAAGGACTTAAAGGAAGTAGTCTGTCACTGTAAAGCCAACCCTGATAATACAGGTTCTGTGGAGAGTGGCAAAACTAACTCTGTTGGTTCAGATGCTAGCAGCGTTAGGAGTGTTAGTCCCTCACATCAGGAAATTGCAGAGTTGGACACTGAAAGTAATGTATTTTGCCCTCCTCCTCTGTATTACACTCATTTGGCCCAAGAAAAGATACCTCCTGTTGGGGGTAAAATCACTATTAAGCCTCAAATGAATGAACCTGAGGAACTGTATGGTATCTTTCTGGGAGAAAAACTTGTAAAACCACCAGCACATACTGATCCTCCAAATCATACAAATTCCATGCCACCCAAGAGTCCTCCAATGGTTATAAATCCTCCACATATTCAGCATATTGGAGCAAGTAATCAAACTACATCTCACCCTCAAAATGAACAAAATAGAATTAATATGATAAGCCAACTGCCTTTGTTAAATGCTTTGCTGTTTGAGTTGTCTCTGTTATACAATCAACCCATAGCAAGCCCTACTCATATACATCCTCACTTAACATGGTTATATAGAACTGAGGATAAGAAGTCACCAGAATCTTCTGCCAAATCCACATTTAAATCTGAATCTAAGAAAGATAAGCTTTCTGCAGGGAAAAATGAAAAGTCAGCAACTCTTCAGTATCCAAAGAACCAAGTTGAAAATTTAAAGAAAGATAAATATTTTGAAAAGAACAGTCGTACACCCCCTAAAAGAGCTCCAGGGGGGAAGCTATTTTATGGCTTAACAAACACACTTAAATTACGTTTAAAGCAGACAAATCCTGACATGTTGGCAGTACATGAAAAGAGAGAACAGTATAGGAAAATGCAAGCACAAATGTTGGGTGCAAAACTCAGAATTCAGTCATCCAAAGTTAAAGTGTTCAGCTTTGCAAAACAACATCAGAAGCCCCATCAGCTGTCTAAAGATAAATATTTAGAATCAGATGTATCCTTTGCTGAAAACAGTGATACTTCAAAGCAGATGAGTGAAGTTTTGGACAGCACCACTATAACTAAAGAAACTAAACTGAACTGTGCAACTGAAAAGATGGTTGGTTGTGATGAAATTGGAACCAGTAATGGTTCCTTGGGAGAAACTGTTGTTAGTCCTGCACCTTCCATTGATCCAGAAAGGTTTAGTCATACAAGTATTTTGGAAAGAAAAGTGGAAATGCAAGTCCAAAGGTCATGTGTTTTCCAGCAGGTTTCACTGGTTGACAGAACTGCAGTAGATAAAGAAATAGGTGATAAGCAGATGAGAACCACTGACAATGACATTCTTACTACTGATGTGAAAGAAAATAAGCCAAGTAAAAATAGTTGCTCTGAGAGCATCTCAGAACTAAAATATTCAGATGACTTCGCCAGCACTTGCTATTCTGAAGACTTTTATACCACTGAGGACACCAACAGAATTTTACAAGCTCGTGATAGCAGTCCAGGACCAGAAAACGCAAAGCATAGTCAATATACAAGTAAGTCCAGTGAAACAAGATTGTCCATAAGAAAAAATGACAGTGAAAAGAGTTCTATTCTTAGCCCACCTTTTTCAGCTGGATCACCAGTACATTCACATAAAAGATCACATAGAGCAAAGACCCAAGATAAAAGTTTGGAGGAAGCATCTAGTATCTCTTCTAGTGACGTATTGTCATCAGATTTGACTGAGGAAAAAGAAAACCAGATAGAACATAATAGGATACAGGTTTCTGAAGTTATAAAGAGGGGTCAGAACATCTCTGTTAAAACAAGAACTAGTTGCAAATCTTTAGAAAAAAGCCAGTCACCTCGGACATCTCAAGTGAGTTCTTATCTGCCGTCTAATTTGTCTGAACTGGAATTTAATGTCCTGGATAGCAGTACGTCAGAGCACTTTGAAGAAGACAAAGATGAAGTTGGTTCACTAAGTATTTCTAAGCAATGCAAAGATATTTGTGAATTAGTAATAAACAAACTTCCAGGATATACAGTGTAAAAATAAGTGCTTTTAAAACATTTAATTTTTTATAAGGTGTACTGTTAGTGAAACAACTCTTAATAACTTTATATTTTTAGTACATTAATTATGTGAATACTTCTTTTCCAGAAATATAGATAAGTTTGTCATTCCTGTGATGTCCAAATAGTATTTTTCTACTATAATTTTGATACTGTTGATCATGAAATTATTTTGTAATCTAGGTAAAATTTAAATTGTTTAATAAGAATAACTTTTATTAAACTGTCTCTCTAAAATATCCATCCTAAGGTATTGATCATTCTAAAACTGAATTCATACATACCCTAAAAAAAAACCTGTAGAAAACCCTTGCTGGAGATATGATTATCTGTAACACTTTCTTTTGCTGTATACAAACACCCTTCAGATAGTCTCTAAAATATTTGAAGAGAAGAATTAAAGAAAAAAAAATTAGTTCACTGTTACTTGAGGTGGTTCAGTGGCAGTTTTTAGTGTATGAAAGTTTTTATAAATTCGAATCACAGTTTCTTGAATTGGTTTTATACTTAGATCTTATTCTTTGTTCAAATATTTACATTTATTTTCTTATGTTATATTTTCAGTTTTACACTTAACATTTTAACATCTGATATTTTTGGATGTATGAGGTGAGAGCCTAATTTTCCTTTATAAGTAATTAGGTAGGAATTATCTTTTGAATGATCACAATAGATAGAACTTAGATAGATAGTACGATTTTAGGATGCATTTTGAGGAACAATATGAAATAATGATGGGAATGAGCATGGTGTTACTGTGAAATGTTTTGAGTAGGCTGGTAGGTTCATGCTGCAGAGTGGTAGAAAGGAAATTTGTTGAATAAGAAAAGTCTGAGAGCTTCAAATGCCTGTCATAACAAGAGAGTCCTAAGCAATAGAAACAATAGAATTTTAGGTTATTAATGAGTACCAGTAAATAATCATGACATTTTGAATATTTTAAGTTATTGAGATAATTTTTAGAGGTACAGAAATTATACCAATAAAAGTTCTGGAATATAAAGTGTTTTTAATAGTCAATGGCTATGATCTTAATTTTTCTGTAACTAGAAATTATAAAATATGTCATCTCACAAAATCAAAATAATGCTAGGTACTAGAGCTTTTCAGATATCACCTTAGAGTGTAAATTGTTAGCAATATTTCATTACTATGGAAGAGACACGTTATAAGCAATAGTAACAGAATCATCAAAGAAAGAACTCCCTAAAGTCCAATGGTTTTGTTTATGAGTCAAGAGAGTCATTGTCTATGCAATAGGTCAAGAAAATTATTAATTCAGTGTATCTAAAATAGCAAAGGCTAAAGAACTAATGTACCTAAAACTACAAAACCGAGTAACTGAATAAGCTCTTTGAGTAATTCCACAAATATTTATTTCTAGAATTGTAATATTGGTTTTTCTAGCTTACTTCCAGTGAATACATCTATTTTCATATATTTAGTGCTTCCTATTTACACTCTATCTTGAGATTATATATTCATATTTTACAACCTATAAACTTAGTTTTTAAAGAATATCATTATAGATACCTCTCATGACCTTTTTTACATCCTTAATTGTTTAAAATCATTGAAACATAAAATAGTATTTCTGGGTCACAACAAAGGGATACCTGTCATTTATTTGTAAAATTAAGCAACTGCAATCCACTTTTTCTGAATAGTATAGGTATCTAACCCTACCTCTGTGTAGTATTAATACTTGCAGCATGGAAAGCAGCTGTCAAAGATAATAAATCCTTTTAACTGTTACAGGCAGAAGAGGACTGTGCAGATGCACACAAACCCAATGAGTGTGTTGCTGTAGAAATGAGTAGATAGTGTTTTCTATCAGAACCCCAGATAAAATTCAGACAAGTGGACTGGGACATAGGAGCAGTTTACGAGACGGCTGGTATCAGAAACAAAACCCTGAATATTATGGAGCAAGTTGGGGCTAGGCTAAAGGTTATCAACAAGAAAAGCTATTGGGACCAAAGAGGAAGATGAATGTTTATGCTTTTAACAATAAAACAGTGAAAATGTCTCTCAATTTAACTGGGGAGACCACTAACCCTGGGGACAAACTGACGTGATAGAATCCTGGTCTTAGAAACAGGTGGTATTTGTACTCTTAATCGTATATTTGAGAGATCATTTTTTCATTTTAGGATTGTTTTGAGGATTGAAACTAATAACATTTATCCAGCATATGTGATGGTGAATGAACTTGAGTGTGTGTGTGTGGGGGGGGGTGTATTTATTACTGAGAATGTACTGTGCTATGTATTACCACCCTAGAGGGATATATTTTCAAGTAACCCCCCAGTTGGGAAATCCACTTTTTCTTCCAAAAGGTTTAAATTTTTCATGGCCCTAGAGGCATAGAGGCCCTGCAAAAGAAGCAGTACAAAGCTAGTGAGGAAGACTTCAGGACAGAGATCGGAGCCACAAAAACAAGCAGTTGGAGTCCCCAGAATATTAAGTGGCATGTCTAGCTTTGTACAGTATATTAAAGAGAGGAAGGAGGGGGGCGCAAAACTTTCCTATCATTGATTAAGAAAGGGAATTGTAGCCCGGGCATAAGTAAAGACAAATATTTCTAAAATAGTTTAAGAAATCACTGTGGGAAATAGTAGGAAAGCTCTCTTGCTTCCCTGCAAACCTAGGTGAGGCCCCTCCTATGGGAAGTTGCTTTAGAAAACAAACATTTTTTAAAATACTCTCTCTGGGGGCCTCCCTGGTGGCACAACGGTTGAGCGCTGCGCTGTGGTGCTGTCGGCAGCGTGCAATGCGAGTTCGACGCCCAGCCGGGGAGAATCCCACATGGTGGGGCAGACCTCTCCTGCCTCGCCCGCTGCTCCCCTAGCAGTGTATTTCTGATCTGCCTCTTCTGCTCCCCACTCTGTCTCTGGTGAAACTTCTCACCGCCCCACGCCTCTGGCCTGTACCCCAGCTTGTATGCAAAAATAAATAAATCTTTAAAAAATAAAATAAAATACTCTCTCTGGATATTTCACATCTCCCCAGAATTGATGCACAAAAATGTCCCTTTCCTTTCAGTGCTTTGGAGTTGGTAATGGGTGACTAGAGAAGGAGCTGTCAATACAGCATCACAATAAATGAGTCAGAAGCTAATAGAATGAGTTGAGAAGGGATGAATCAACTTTCAGACAAGATATTATAACTGAGTAGGATAACTTCTGGCAGAAAAAAATCAATGAAAAGATTTGAGTTTAATAAAGAATGTTTGTGCTTGTTGAGAAATAGACCAGGATAGATTACAAAAGTACTGAGCAATAGTAAGACAAGATAAGAGTTGTGAAGGTTTTATGTTGAAAAAGAAAGAAATGTGTTAGTAAATGAATTATTGCGTATCAGAAACCGGTATTTGTAAGTTTGGTTGCTTAGAATACTGTTTTTATTTTTTGTTTTTCATTTTAATGTAGTTCCTTTTGAAGGATTTTCTAGTTGAGCTATAAGAGCAATAGGAAATAGATTTTGCTTTGGCTCATAACTGAGCTGAAATCCTAAAGGAAGAGCAGTATACCCCCAGGGTCTACATATTGAAGACAGAGAAAAAAAAAATATACAGGGGCTTTAATCCCTCCTTTCTATCCAGAGATTTCTTCTTCAGCTATTCTTTCCTCAGAACCTTGGAGGGGTATTGCTTTTTGTTTTATTAAGGGAAGTTGTTCAATTAGAGGGTTTCACACCCAATGACTACCCAGAGAACTATATTTCATAACTTGTGATTTCAGTATCTACCCTGTGGAGTGACTTGGGACTGAATTCTGGTCTTAGAATGACATGAAAAATAATGGATTGCTTTAGATATGGAGGAACCTATTGTCAGAAGATTTGGCCTAAAAATTATTGCTTTGCATATCCAGAATTCTTAAGAATATTCTGAGTCCCTTTGAGACAGCGTTTGTTAACCTGAGGGAAAAGATCTTTCTAATCTGAAGAAGTGCTGAGTACGATCATTGGCTCGCTATCAGTATAAGTGTTCTATACCCACAATATTCTCTGTAATCGCCAAGAACCAAGTATTTAGGAGGATAGAACTATTTTCACATGGAACTGCCTTCTGTTTTCATGGTCCTTTTCTGAAATACAGGTCTGCCCCAGCAACAGAAGGTCAAGTGTTCCTGTGAAGCCAAACTGGCATAAAGCAAAGAAGCAATTATTATTCATTTATATATTTATGGAAAAATGTTTGAGTGTTCCCAGGCCCAAAAAGTAGCCTACTAAATCATACCAATAACATGCACAACGTAAAATAACACTAACATACAGTAAGAGCAGGAATGAGTTGATGAATACACAGCTTTTAGAATGGAGTTCCAGGGAAGAAAGTGGCAGTGATATCCTCGGGGCTCAGGGGGTCTGCTGCCTACGGAATGGCCGCCCCAAAGCCAGCGCTGAATGCTGGTTTTCTGGCTTTTGCTGTAAAAGCAAAAATCCTCTTCACTTTTAGTTAGCAAAAACAGGGACTAACGGGTCTTCATAAGAGTGAAATGGCATAATTTAAAGTTTTGAAAAGTGGGGGATACCTCTGTAAGACTTGTAATGCTCCTCCTGCTTCCCTGGTCACAGCCTGGTGGACTTTCATCCTCTAAGAACTGGTTTTAGAGGTAGGTAGGATTTTGCTAAAATTAGGGCCTTTTCATTGGAAAATAGGATTGCTAAAAAAATGTACTTTGGTTTTTCATTGTTGTCATTAATTTAACACTAATGCCTCCTGGCACTGAATAACACTTAACAGTTGATAAAGAACTGTCACTATCTCACTTCATCCTCACAAGAACCCTGTAAGTTAATATATATTAATATAGATGAGGAAACGGAGGCTGTTTTCCATATTCATTGCCTTTCTCACTTCTGTAGAAAAACTAGAAGACTCTGGTAGAAATCTCAGAAAGTTAATGTTTCTTCAATACTTGGCATTTCCAGAGTCAGACTGGGTAGCAATAGCCAATAAATAGACAAAATTCTAATTTTAAATATTACAAAACAGTGTATTATAAAAGACTATATTTTAGCCCTCATATTTTTTAATTTTTCTTTTTCATCTTTATGTTGAGAATAGGACTATGTGATCATGCTTGGTATTAAAAAGCAGCTGAAAGTGTTAGACAATGATTGTCAGCAAAGAAAGCTGGAATCCATAGGAATATGAGCCAGAAGATGCTTCACTAACCATTTAGCTCAACTCCTTTTTTTTCATAAAGAAGGAACAAAGCTCCAGGAAAAAGGAGCTTGCTAGTCTCCTGGCCCCAGCACATGATCCTTTGCTTTAGAAAGAGCCACTCTGTGTGTCAAATTGGGGACACAGTAAACTCAAATTGCATGTCTGGCAGACATTCTATAACACTTACGAAAATGCCAGCCAAAAATTAATTCCCTCGGAAGTGTGGGGATCCATCCTTGGTGGCACAGGAAAGGCATTTGTGTTTAGGGTCAGACGGATCTGTTGGAGCCCTGGCTCCTCTACTCAGCTTCTATTAACCTTAGGCAAGTCTCTCCAGTGCTCAGTATTCACAACTGTAAAATGGAGAAATTAATAGCATTTATCTTACAGGAATATAAGGATTAAGTGAGGTAATATTGTAGGTAAGTGATTAGCACAATCCCCGGTACATATCAAAATACATTAGCTATTATTATTTTTCAAAATCTGATAATATGCAGACTTCCCTCAGTCTGGTTGTCTTATTAGTAACACCAACATTTACATTTTTCCTCATGTCAAAACAGAAGAGCATAAGGGACTATGGTGATAGTTTATGGGTGAACTGGTGGCGGGAATTTTATGGGGAATACACAATGATGTAAAAGATATAAGTAAAAAACATACATTTAAAAAAAATTGTCTCATCTATCTCTGAAATACTGTAAGTCTCAATTGCTTAACGTTTCCATGTTCTTGAACATATAACTTCACAGTGAAGTTTAACACCGGGAGTTCATTTTCTTGATGAACATTTCTGATATCACACAAAAAGGTAGATCACCTATCATGTTATCTTTTATATTACTTGCCAGAAAACTCAAATATAAATTTCAATATTTATCTTCAAAACTACTAATTACCAATTTCTGGTACAGTTACCTCTCAATTTTCTTTAACTTGTTTCTAAACTATTTTTCTCCCTCTTCTTCCCTCCCTCCTGCTCTTTCACCTCTTCTTCCTCTCCTCTTTCATTCACTCTCTCTTTTTACATTTTTATGTAGTATATGTGTATATAGTATATAGTATATAGTATGTGTAGTATATAGTATATGTAGTATATGTGTCTTATGCAAATTCTTACTGAAGTATGTCATTCATAGAAGTACACAAATGATAAGTTTTATGAATTTCCCTTAAGTAACACTTTTTTGTGGTCAAGAAGTGAAACATTACTACAACCCTGGGAGCCCCTCAGCTTCCCTTCCGGCTTCTATCTTCCCTTACCCAACCATCACAAACAGCTATGCTATCCTGAAATCCAATGCCTGGATTACTTCCACAGGATCACTCAGTGTGCACACTTCTGTATTTGACTTCTTTGTGAAAAGAATTTTGACATTTGTGAAATTTGTGAAATTCAGCCATGTCATTGCATATAGTTGTATTTCACCATGTCTTATTATTTTGTATTTTCCATTGTCTGACTATACCTGCCCCAATTTGTTTATTTGTGCTATGGTTTATGGATATTTGGGTTATTTCCAGTGTTTTGGTATTAAGAATCATGTTGCTATGAATAGGATATTTATCTATAATCTATAATGTTTAGTTGTAGTTAAATTTAAATATTTATGTTAGTAAGAATGGAATTGATGGGCGATAAAGTCATAAAGTCATAAGGTATTCCTTATTGAATATAGAATTCATATTTCTTTAGTAGATTCTTCCAGAGTTTAACAAATGGTTGTCCCAGTACTATACCTGCTTTTTGGTTGTAAATGTTTCAATTTACCTTTTGGATATCTAAAAGACACAGATATCCATTATCATAGTGAATATGTAGCAATAGTGACATCCTCCAATACAGCCTTCTTTATAATGTCCATTACTTTGCAGTATCAGTACTAGTCATGTTCAGGTAGAGGGATGTGTAACAAAAGAGGTGAGATAATCATATCAGTACTCCTGACTCTTGTGAACCACCTGTTCTTGCCAGAACCTGTACTACTGACACATGAACCCTCCTAACTAAAGGACCTCATGAGTCCACTGGCTTCCTGAATTTAACTGCTAAGCTCTATGTCAACTCAATGCTAACTTTCTTCTCATTGAGGAGCTTTGTCATTAAAATCTCACCTTCAATCTATGCCCCATTGTTTGGCCCTCAACTAGAGGTGATGAGCCCAAGTTAAATTATAGAAAGGAAGAGAGATTTGTGACAGTCATGAGGCAGCACAAGGTAAGGCTCATTGGAAGAAGCGTAGGACAAAAGAGCTGTCCTGCAAACCTCTACAACTTTAAACATTTACATGAATCGCAATGTGCTGGGCTTTCTGATGGGCAACCTAAGGAATGACCCAACCATACTTGGTGTCCCCCTAGAAAGGAAGGTCTCAGTGTAATGTTTCTAGATCAGATTTCACAGGAAGGCCATCTGTACGGTTACAGAAGACATTGGACTGAAGGGCCTCATGCCTGGTTTAGTGCTCTGCTGTTGCCATCATGAAAGTCCTAAAAATTTCCTCTTTCAACCGGTGTTCTTGAGTGACACAGAATGGGAAAATGAGGCAAGCACATTAGCAGGGGAGATACCTGTAACACATGTGCCCACCACTGTTCCTTCCCACCCTGTGTTATCCAGCCACTTATGTTGAAAATTACAATGAAAGAAAAAGAGCACCTGAAGTTCCTTGCCCTTTCACTTCTTCCTAATTCATTAGTAAGCCAATAGGAAAGGGTGTTGGCATAATGTTGCTGGTATCAAGCAGTGACACAGAACAACTGAGTTAGTTTAGTTTTGGACAGTGTTTCCACTGTCTGTGCACATGAACATTATAAAATGGCAACTGTGTGACTTTTAAGAATTCCACACACAAGTAAATGTTCTATTAGGATTTAAAACTGACATTGCACAGTATAAAGAACAATAAAACTGGCAAATCATTTAAAATTTTATATCTTTACTTAGAAAGACATTACATAGTGCAATAGGCCAAATTGGAAATGGCCCTCAATGACGTATGAGCTTGTATAATCCCTTCCCTGGCATGCAAGTAGAACCTGTAAATTGCTTCTAACTAATGGAATATAACAAACGTGAAAGGATTAGGCAGATGTTAATTAAAGCCCTAATCAGTTAACTAAGTTAATAAAAAGGGAAATTATCCTGGGTGGGTCATACCTAATCAGGCAAGCCCTTTAAAAGAGAGTTTATAAGGATGAAACCCCTTCTGCTGACCTTGAAGAAACAAGTGCCATGAGCTCTACAACCAAAAAGAAATTACTTCTACTAACAATAGCATGAGCTCAAAAGAAGACTCCGAGTCTTAGATGAGACCCTACCCATGATCAACACGTAGACCGAAGATCATGAGACCTTGAACAGAGGATCCTGGACTCCTGATCCACAACTACATGTCAGATAATACATGGGCATTGTTTTAAGTTGCTATCTTTGTTGTAATTTGTCATATAGTGGTAGAAAATTAATACAAATAGCCATAAAAACCCACCATGACAAGTCAAGTTAGAGACCATGGAAGAAAGGCAAAAACTTTATACTTTAGGCATTTTCTCAAATTTTTTTGAAAAGTGAACCTTCCATGTTTACTTTTCACTGAGCCCCACAAATTATGTAGCTGGTCCTGACTGTTATTCCAAACCAGCATAGGCAAGTCCAATTGCCTGCAGGCATCCCACAATGTTATCCGAGTATACATAGCATTTGGCACAAGTGTTTTGGCCAAAATTGATGTGTATCATATTTGAATGCTGTGATGAGAACTACACATTTCCTCTGTAGAATATGAACATTATCTTTTAATTTTACAGTCTGAACTGAAATGCCTAAATCTCACACTAACGACAAATTTGGCTTCTAAAACTTATATGGAATTACTCTTAGTCACTCCTTGGATGTAGAACTAATGTAATTGTGCATGCAGTGTTTTCAGTGTATAACAAAATTATTGAACTATACATAACCATTTATTAACTTTCTATTTTTTCTTGCAGTTCTGTGATTTCATACTATGGCTTTTCTAAAAGTCTGACTCCACAGTGCTTCTTTAGCATTAACTGCAAACTTCCACAGTAGTCCTTTTTCCTCAAAATTGGTTTATTTCACAATTGTTCTGAGGATATGTGTGCATAATCAGTATGTGCCACTTCCTTAGTCTGGGGTACAGATTCAGTGATTCTCCTTTTATATTCCAGCAGCAATATAGTGCCACCTCTACAAATTCATGGTATCCAGAAATCCAGCATCAAAATTCTATGACCTCCACCATACCAAACACAAAAGTCCTGGACACTTACTTGGTTGTATTTAAGTGGGCTCTCCTGCTTGATGCCAGGCTGGGGGGCCTGCCTCAAGATTCTGCTGTGGTTCCCACAGCTGTGATAAAGTGTTGCACCTGAAGATTATTTCTCTCCCTGGTCCTGTGTCCAACAGAGGTCTTGAGTGTAGAAGTTATCTTGCGTTTTATTCACAATCTTGGGTTTTATTCACATGTTCATATTCACATGGTGGTCGGGTACGGAATTGTCCTAAAGCTCTTTCTGCAAAGAACTAGATACTCTGTGTAAGGATTACTGGGACAGGTTTTTACTTTCCTCATTTTCTTTAGCGACTTTAGGGCCCCTTCCAGCCAGAGAACTTTCACCGCACTACCTAAAAACATAGATTAAAATGCCTGGAGGGAAGAAGTCAAAGACTGGCTCCTGTCCTCTGAAGTCTGCTTAATGCCATGCAAATTTACTTCCTGTCAGTTTCCATCCAGTCACAAAAAAGATCTGATTCTTACTGCCAGTGGCTGTGTCGTCTACTTAAATTTGCTAATTTAATGTTTTGAATGAATTTTTGTGGTATTGTGAGAAGAGTAGAAGAGTTTGAGAACTTTTCTATAGAGTTTTCTATTGGCAGCACTAGCTTAAAATCAATCAAGCAAGCAAGCAATCAACCAATCAAGCAAATTTTACCATACCAGGAATCTCCATAGACATACATGCTAAGAAGGTTTTACTCAATTACGTTTTTCTCCCTCATGCCAGCAGGGAGCATACCACAGTGCCTTTCAAAGTATATGTTTTATGAATGTTATTGGAATTGAATGGAAACGATAATTAAAGCTAGCATCTTTTCATAGTTTACAAATTAGAGTGTTTTATACTTTGTCTGCCTCACTGCTTAGCTAAGAATACTCTGCCATCCAGACACTTGAAGACTAGGGCACTGGAAACAATGACCTATGAGACTAAATTACTTCATCCTCCACTATCCTAAGGAATAAACCAAAACCAAAACTCTTGGGTTGATCCTCCAACCAGTTCCTTTGGCTGATATCTTAAGGTCCACCTGGATTTAGAATGGAAATTTCCACAGACCAGAGAGACATCACTTCTCATTGTTGATGTCACCCCTGCTCTCCAATTTACTCTTTAGATTGGTTATGCAAGCGAACTCCCCAGAAGCCTGGGTGCACTTTTGTAGTGGATGTTTTTCTGGATGACAAGGATTTCAACATATGGCACCTCCCAAGAAGCACCAGAAGATTGAAATATTCTTATCTCTATGCTTCCAATGCATTTCTTGAAATAGCCTGGTTATAAAACTCACAACAAACAAAACTTCCTTTAACACTCTCAGAGTGTTAGGAAGAGCTAGACTGTGGTGTGTATTTAGACCACTTTGTACCTGAATTTAAATTATTAACATTCTCTTTATAGGCAACCAGTTTAAATTTGTGCTCTATAAAGAACAAGGATGTATATGAATATGTTTGATCTCAAATCAGTGGACCCATTTGCTTGTTTTTATTATGTTATACTAAAACATTGAAAAGAATAAATAATATATTTTCAATGTACACATAATCCACAATACCCAGCTTTAACCCAGTGTTGGCCTTCTGCTGTCCGGCACCCAGCCTCTCTCTTTCTCTCTGTCTCTCTGTCTCTCGTTCTCTCTCCACCTCTGCAGAACTGCCTCTCACCCTCTTATTCCCTCTCTCATAAACAAATCAGACAGACACAACTGAAAGCCCCCATTGTTTCCTGTCCCCTTTTCTTTGGCCTTCTTTCCAAGGGACGGGTCATTATTCTGGGGTTATTGCATAACCATCCATTCAGTTTGAGAGACACTATGAAGCTGATTCCAGATTTTTCTTATTACAAACAATGCAGCAATTAATATTCTTGTCTCTGTGCACATGTGCTTGAATTTTCTCAGGATGTTTAGAGTGAGCACTGGAAGTGCCAGGTTCTGGGCCACGCACAGCTTTTACATTGCCAGATTGCTCTCCAAAGTGCTTGACCAACTTGCTGTGTCAACAGCAGCCCACGAAAGCTCCTGTTTCTTCCACTTCCACCACAAAATTGGGTAAATGTTAGACATTTAAGTTTTTGTTGCTATATTTAACTATTCTAGATTCACGATAATTATTGATAGCTTGCAAGGGAAGTCAACTCCCTTCTTTTTCCTTTTTAACATTGTCTAAGCAAGCAGTTCTCAAACTGCTTACTCCCAGGAAACCTTACTACTCTTAGAAATTATTGAGTGCTCCAAAGAAGCTTTATTTATCTGGATTATCTCTATCAATATTTACTCTATTAGAAATTGAAAGTGAGAAATTTTTTAACTGTTCAGTTATGAGCTCATTTAAAACTGACATTAGTAAACTTATTACTTGCAAAAACAAATAACCTATTTTAAATAAAAAATTAACTAATATTCCAAAGCAAAAAGATTCAAAGAATGGCTGTTTAATAATTTTGCAATCTCTTCAATGCCTGGATTAACAGACACATCTGAGCTCTTCTGCCCATTTTTTGACTGGGTTATTGGCTTTGTTTTTGTTGAGTTGTGTGAGTTCCTTGTAAATTTTTGTTATCAGTCCTTTGTCAGATGTATTGTGTGCAAAAATCTTTTCCCAGTTGGTAGGGTGTCTGTTAGTTTTGGTTAGTGTCTCTTTTGCTGTACAGAAGCTTTTTATTTTGATGTAATCCCATCTGTTTATCTTGTCCTTCACTTCCTTCGCTTTGAGATATGTGTCTTTCAAGATTTTGCTGAGATGTATGTCATGTAGAGTTTTGCCTATATTTTCTTCTATACATTTTATGGTTTCAGGTCTTACATCCAGGTCTTTTATCCATTTTGAGTTGACTTTTGTGTAGGGTGTGAGGCAGTAGTCCAATTTCATTTTTTTGCATGTGGCTGTCCAGTTTTCCCAGCACCATTTATTGAATAGACTGTCCTTGTTCCACTGCATTTTCTTTGCTCCTTTGTCAAAGATTAGTTGTTCATAGATATGTGGCTTTAATTATGGGTATTCTATTTGGTTCCATTGGTCTGTCTGTCTGTTTTTGTTCCAGTACCATGATGTTTTAATTATTATGGCTCTGTAGTATAGTTTAAAATCAAGGCACTTCTCCAAAGAAGAAAAGCAAATGGCCAACAGATACATGAAAAAATGCTCAACATCACTTATAATCAAGGAAATGCAAATCAAAACCACTATGAGATACCACCTCACACCTGAGAGGATGGCACACAATAAAAATACAGGCAACAAATGCATGCTGGAAAGGATGTGGAGAAAAAGGAACTCTTCTACACTGCTGGTAGGAATGTGAACTGGTCCAACCACTATGGAAAGCTGTATGGCGATTCCTCAAACTGCTAAACATGGAGCTA
>PVIJ01001096.1:184737-221706 GCA_004024925.1 Scalopus aquaticus
GATCAAGAAGATGTGGTACATATACACAATGGAATACTATTCAGCATTCAAAGAAGATAAACACATGCAATTTGCAGTGACATGGATGGAATTAGAGGGAATCATACTCAGTGAAATAAGCCAGAAAGAAAAAGAAAAATATCGAATGGTTTCACTTATAACAGGACTATAGGGAAACCAAATAGGAGAGAGACACTCAGTGGGGGGGAGGGGGAGGTTAAGGGCACAAAATGGAATAGAAAAGAGCACAAGGGACCATGGAGATGGATGACGGGTGAAATGGTGGTGGGCTACCCAAGGGGAATACAAAATGTAAAAGACATAAATAACAATAAAAATATATATTAAAAAAAAATCCAGACACATCCGGATTCTCATAGCTGCTTCTGCATTCAATCTATTGTGATATCCCAGCTCATGTAGCCTCTGGGAAACTCCACAGTACACTGGTAAGAGAACAAGAATGAAAAAAGCAAATAATGTCTCAACATTATTATGAAAATAGTTTCAAGCGCATGTACCACTCCCAATACCTGCAAGGGTCTCAAGGTCCCCCATAGTTTCCTGGATCACACCTTGAAAATGATATTCTAGGTTATTCTTGGTTGTTTTATTTCCATATGAATTTTAGAATCAGCTTGTAGTGCTCCACAAAACAGACAGAAAAATTCATTTGCATTTAATTTAATTTGTAGACTAGCTAGAACTGACATACTTATGATATTGGTTACCCATAATCACAGATTATTCTATAATTTTAAGTCATTTTTAGTGCCCTTCAATAATTAACATTTTGTTAGGTTTTATATTTATATATTGTTTTTTTAACCAGGTAACTTATGTGTTTCACGTAACAGCAATTTCGAAGCTTTCATCCCTCTAATTTGGGGGATTGGAAGATAGAGGATACATTGTGCCGGCAAGGATCTCTTCATGCTCAGTGTTTGTCAAGGGCTGAGCTGAGCTGCCAGGTATCCAGATGATCAATTAAAATAAGACAAAATCAAAATAACAGTCAGACTATACTGCCATAGTATAGGCAAGAATCTAAATAGGAAAGGGGGCCGGCACCCCCAGGATCAATTTTTCCTCACAGAATGGCACCAGGTGAGGGTCAGATATATCAGCATAGACAGAAGATCATTTCATTGTAATGGAAGGCCCCCACACCTGCCCCAAGAAAAGGCTCCTGTCACTTACTGATCCAGGATGGCTAGCATAATTCAAGGATTATGACAGCATGAATACTAAGTCAGAGTGAGAAGAGGATCTCTAAGCCTCTCACCCTTTAAAGGTGGTGATCTTGGCAGAGACACCTGAGAGAGTTCTCAACAGTGGGCCCCCTTATAAGTTGGCCTTTGAATGGAGGTGTGTGGGGGAAGAATGAAGGTAGGAATGGTGGTACAGTGTGGTGGAGGGCAGGGCTGAGTCCTGGCTGCATTCCCTCCTTTCAGACCAGACCCAGGTCTGATGTGGGAAGGGTCACTCTCCACCCTAGTAATTAATTGCTGATAGTGGGCGTGAAAGATCACATGTTGGATTCTGCCCAAGAGCTGGGCTGCTCCATATCAAGTGTAGCAGTAGTGATGGGCATTCATCTCTTCTCCCTGACTCTAGAAGGAAGGCTCCAAATAGTTCATCATTCTAAACACATGCAGGTAGACATAATTTACAAGGAAGTTATTAATTTACAAGTTACGTTATTATTGAATTTTATTTTTTAATCATAAATATGTCTTGAATCTTACCTAACACTTTTGTGAATCTATTAAACTAATCCTGTGTTTTTTTCTTTTTTCATCTGGTAATGTGTATTAAAGCAGGGGATTTTCTGATGTTGAATTACCTTTGTATTATTTTCTTGGTCCTGAAATAGACAATTTGCTATATATGTTATTATATTTCATTTGTTAATGTTTATTGGTAAATTGCCCTGTCTCATGCTATCTTTATCTATTTTTCATATCAAGATTAAAAGCCTTAAAAATGAAATCATGAAACCTTCTATTTCTGTTCTCTAGACTAGTTTAGATCAGGTAGGAGTGATCTGACCTTTAAGGGTTGGCAAAACTTGCTGTAAAGTTATTTGGGCTTGGTGTTCCTTTGCGGTATAAATTGTTGCTTAGATTTTGGGGAGGGGGGGAGTTCATCTAATGTGATTAAAATGCCAAATGGATTGTTGTTTCCCAAGTTTTAAAAATGTAGAATACATTTTCTTCTCACAAAACCAAACACAGAATAGTATACATTTTATACTTCTATAAAAATGTGTGAAAACGCTTGATTGAAGATTGTTATGTAATTTTAAAAGGAAAAGTGAGTTGAGGATTGCATTTTATTCTCTCTGACTTCAGTGGACACTTGTCTGTGTTCATCTCACTGACCTAGGGCTTGTACTCATGTATTTATCCATGTATGTTTTTATCCCTTTTCTCCATTCTCATAAATTTCTTGACATTGCATTATTTTGGGTTTTCTCCTCTCTTTCTGAACTCATAGAATCCAGATCTTTTTAGGCTCCTTTTCTCTTACTCTGCATCCAAGCATCTTGGGCTCTTACCCCACACAGTCTTTTTAATCCCTTTACATTTTCAGTCTAGGTTATCTTATCTCTCCAATTGCACCTAAAAATCACCTAGCTGGTAATAATGTCCCAATTTTGATCTCCAACACAAAATCCTTCCTCTGAGTTCTAGTCTCAAAGGCTGTCTCAAATTAAATAGGTACAAAGTGTGACTTTAATTCTCATTTCCCAAAATATATCTCCCATATTTGTTTCCTGTGTTGAATGTTCTGTTTGCACCTTTGTATTTTCCACATTTTCTTTAACCACCTTTACCATTCCTTTATGGGGTGTACCAATGGATAAACTATGGATCTTGCTTCTGTAGTGGGCTTGCCAGAGGGAGGCACTGGCAAGAAACTTGAGGTTAGGAGGGGAGGTATCTAGTTCCTTGATCCACTCCGTGTAACCTTTGATGGGGTTGGCAAGCCTGCATTCTTATACAGGAAGGTCAGTTTTCATGGGATTTTTCTTCTCCAGATGAGGCTACAACTCTGTATACTCTCTCTGAGCTTCAGGAACTCACCACTCCCCTTACCCTTTAAGCTCAAGGGATGGTAAGGGCTCTTTGCGTGGCTACTCCTGGGGTCCTTCAACCCCTTGTTCATCTACTTAACTCTCCTCATCTTCATAAATAGCTCCTTCCTTAAAGTTTCCCCAGTTAGGGTCCTCCCTGGTGGCTCAAGGGGTTAAGTCTCAGCACTATAAAGCAATCTGCAGCTACTGCAGCACGAGTTCGATCCCCGGACAGGAGATTCCCACATGGTGCAGCAGACCTCTCCTGTCTCATCCGCTGCTCCCCTCAGCAGTGTATTTCAGTCAGTCTACCTGTTCTGCTCTCCACTCTGTCTCTGGTGAATCCTCTCACCACCCACACACCTCTGGCCTACACCCCAGCTCTTGCATGCATAAATAAATCTTAAAAAAAAAAAGTTTCCCCAGTCATCCTGTTTGAGTATACCATCTATTTCCTGACAAGACCCCAACTAATGTAACTTTCCAAATTGGTTAAAATTGCCATCACCCTCTCTGGTTGCTCAAGTCAGAAAACTGCCACCATATCCCTTCTGTATACCCTCCACTTCCAATCCATTAGCCCACCCTGTCCATGCTACTTTCTGTGTAGGTGGAATTAGCCATTTCTTTCCTGGCCACAGAGCAGTCAGAGCCCCTTTACTATTCTCCCCATTTCCACTGTTGCCTCTTTTGACCTTTTCACTGTAAGGCAGACAAGATAATCTTTCTTTACTGCTTAAAACTTATGTTTTCTTAGATTTTGAGTAAAACCCAAATTTCTTCTCATAGGCCTCCCAGGTTATGTATGATTGGCTCTCTATCACCTCTCCAAACTCCCTCATACCACACACACTCCAACTTGCGCGCTGATGTTCCATGCACGCATCCTCCGTGAGTTCTCCCTGGTGAACTCATTCATACCTTGTGTGGCCATGTTGTGATTTATTGGAAATATGCATTTGGTCATTAGGATGACATTTCTCATACATTTGGTCTGCATCCACAGTACCTGACACACAGCATCCAAAGCCTTGAAATTTCCTGTGTTGTGGGTGTTAAAGTTGTCTCTTGTTAGGATGAGGTGACTTTGGGAAGCAGCTAAGGCTGGGGGTACTTTCCAGGTGTACCAACCACATGGACCAACCATATAGTTAGAAGATTAGAACTTTCTGTCTAGGGAAAGGGAGTAGAGGTGAGTTCAGTTGCTAATAGTCAATTAGATAATCTATCATGCCCAAATAATGAAGCCCTGTAGGGTAAATGGGAAAACTGTCAGGTTTTTCTGCCCTCCCCTCAATGATGGACTTCAGCGGGCCTATGCGCATTCCTGATGGCGGATACCTGGAGTAGGGTGTGGGCCTGTGTGAGTGGACACAGCTGAGCCAACGACTGGGCTTATAAGCAGAGGAAGCAGCAGCAGAAGACCATCGGCGGCAGAAGCAGCAGAGACAGAGAAGCAGAGGACCTTCCATTTGGGGTGCAGCAGAGGCGACGAGACACCACCAGAGACTTTGAGAGAGTGGAGATTTGCCAGGAGCTGGGAGGCCTGCTAGCCTCCTGCCCCCCCTGGCCACCCTACCTGCCTTGTACTGGTTGCCTTTCTACGAGAGACCATTAAAAAGCATAAAAAGCCACCGAGGGCTCCAGAACTCCCTTCCCTTTTGATCTGTCTGTGCAGCTCCCATAGAGAACCTGTTCTCCCTGCGGTCATCCTGCCTTGACAAGCCCCTATCAAAACCCCAAAGCAGAGACTTTGAAAGGCTCCCCCTTGGTAAACAGTGAAGATTTGAGGAGATTGGTATCCCTGGAGAGAGCATGGAGGCACCACCCCCCCTACTTTGTCCAATGCATCTCTTCCATCTGGCTGTAATCAATCAGTTATCTAGTGAGTAAACGGGCTTCCTGAGTTCATTAGCCATTCTAGCAAATTAATCAAACCTGAGGAGGGTTTATTTGTAGGGGACCTGTTATTTGTAGCCGGTTGGTCAGAAACACAGGTGGCAGCCTGGACTGTGACTTCATTTGAAGTGCAGGGTGGTCGTGGGAGACGGAGCCCTCAGCCTGTGGGATCTGGTGCTCTCCCCAGATAGTGTTGGAATTGAGTTGAATTCTCAGATGGCCTGCTGGTTTCTGAGAACTGCTTGTTGGTGTAGGGAAGCAGCAAGCGGGTCAAAGAACCCTAAACACCTTTGCCCATATCTTTTCCTTTATAGGGAACTCTTGGTCCCATACATAGAACACTTACTCTTCACATATGCCTGTTCTTCAGCTTTCAAATTAAATGTCCCTTCCTCAGAAAGGCCTCGTGACAATCCTGTCAAGTTAAGGTTCCCTCCCATTATTTCGTATCATGGCATGTTGGCTATTTCTTTGAACTTATTACAATATACTTAAATATGTTAACTTCTTTTTCTATTTGTTTATGTTCCTTATTTTCTGTCTTCCTTGCTAGGTTGTAATTTAAAAAAAAATAAATGTAACTCTGGTCCAATTAAACTGTAATTACAAAAACACTGTAAACTTTTTGATGGTAGTGATGTAACTGATTTGGTCACCTCTGTGCACTCAGATTTTACTACCGCTCCTTATTCTGGCTCACAATTGCTTTCAATAAATATTTGTTCAATGCATAAATACTTAAATAGTCAAGTGGTCAAAAAAACAAGTGGTGTTTCCTTAAGAGGTTCACAATAAATGGCAATAGAAATCAAAGAGTTTGTGACAGAGAGAGAGAGAGAAAGAGAGAGAGAGAGAAAGAGAGAGAGAGAGAGAATGAAACTTCATAGATATTCTCCCCATTCTCCCCCGGAGGGAATGATCAACATTTAGTTGTTCTTAGCCTATTGAGGATCCAAAAAAACCACTTAGCTGCAGAGCAAATTTCAATTACACAAAGGAGATTAAAGTTTCAACACTTGGGGATAATTACAAGATGTTTTCTGTTATATGTGTTCAAGGGAAAAAAAGACATAAAAACCCAATGGAAAAGAATTTCAAATGGTAATCAAATTATTACCTTTATTGCAATCACAGAGTCTCAGATCTTTGGTCTAAGGTCTGAAGACTAATCACTTAATAATGTGGTTAAAAAGTCAAGAATCCAAAAAACACTTGAATTGGCCAGGAATATTTTAAACCATCATGTTATTATAAGAACCATTAAATGAAGGGATGACGTCTGGATAATTATCCAAATACATAGCAATGTTTCCTCTGCTGAGATAGATTTGTCATTTGTATGACTAATTTACCACTTAGCACTCTTAATCTTTATTGCAATTATTTTTTAATATCTGTGGTTTACTCTTTAAGGCCACCTGATACATTTTGTGGCTAGAGAAGTGTTTATACATCTTTTCATTGTCTATATAATCTTCTCGAAGACTGTAGTGAATATCCATTAATCTTGCTACTCTGAATCCATTCACTTTTCTTTGGATAAAATATTTACCATAATTTTCCTTTGGGGAAGCCCATCAGTCTCTATTCTGGAGCAATATGATTTGATGAGCTTAATCCCATTGGTAGTTTAAAACAACAAGCATATTTCCTCTCTAATGCAATAGTAATTGGGTGGGCACATGATTCCACATCAGGAAATGTTTTAAAACTGTTCTGGGAGAAATTCTCTATTTTCCTCACTGGGTCTGAATGATGAAGTATATTGGAAGCCATCTGGGAAGCAGTCATAGGGGACAGAAAGCCTTCCTGAAGATGGAGCCAACACTAAGAAATAGAAATAAGGAAAGTGGGTCCTGAGATGGTTTGAGTCCTGGGCCAGGCATTTGAAGAGAGTTAGCTCTTGGGCTCTTGTGTAAGTAAAATAATTCACTTAAAAAAAATAAAGGGAATACAAAATGTAAAAGATATAAATAACAATAAAAATATATATATTTAAAAAAATTAAAAAAAAAGATTTTTGGATTGGGATGTCTGATGCAAGCAAAGTAACTCTGGTATATAGTAGATACTTTATTATTGTGTTTGATTATTACCAGTTCCCTCTTAATTTTCAGGCCTCTAACAAATTTCTGTAAAGATACTCTTGGTTTGATTAAAATGGAAAAATAAATCTTTGCCATGAACTTCTGGGTCAATCACTTACCGCTATTTGAAATACCAAAAAATATTTAATAATATATTGCTATTTCTGGTCATTCCTAATGTCTAGAAAACTTTTCCTTTGGGATTTCAGGAGGAAAGGAAACTAGAAGTAAATCTTTATAGTTATATGTATTTAAAATCCAAATGTATTGCTTTATTCTTTAAAAAATTAGAAATGCATTTCTTTGCTTTTGTCAACTATGTTTGCAATCAGACAGATCAAGTCAGAACTAAAAGAGCCTAAAACTGTTTTGAAACTAGAATTTATTTTTCAGGATTTAAAAGTGATAGATATTGGGCCTTCCTGGTGGCATAGTGGTTAAGTGCACTGTGGAGCTGTCGGCAGCGCTGACGCGAGTTCAATGCCCAGCCGGGGAGATTCCCACATGGCACAGCAGAACTCTCCTGCCTCGCCCACTGCTCCTCTCAGTAGTGTATTCCATCAATCTGCCTGTTCTGCTCCCCATTCTGTCTCTGGTGAACCCTCTCACAGCCCTGCGCCTCTGGCCTGTATCCCAGCTTGTATGCATAAATAAATAAATCTTTAAAAAAGTGATAGATATTTTTGTATAGTATTAAATGATTGAGATTTGTAAATGGAAAATGAAAATGACTTATAATCCCATCCCCAAAGATCATTAATAATATTTTAGACACTTATCTTTCTGGACATTTTCTATGTGTAGAAATTTTTTGTTGTACTTAAATGAGAAAAATGGAATCATCCTATTTATATTCTCTACATATTATTTTCATTTAATAATGACAGTCTTTCCATGTCATCATATCTAAGTATCATCATTTTGAATGACTACTTAATATTCCATTGTATGAACATAGCAAAATGATTTTTTAAATTCCTCCCTTGTCAAGGAACATTACAATTTATTTCCTAACTTTAGTATTACAAAAAAAATGATATTTTTATAATTTTAAAGAATAAAAGACAAGCATTGTAATAGCTGGCACATTTGAAAATTTAAATTGCAAATTGCATTCCCCGGGTTTTTGAATTCTGCTTTCTATGTGCTACTAACCTTTAAGAATTCTTGTCTGACTTTATTAATAAGGGGAAAGGAATTTAAAGAGAGAGATCCAATTGTAGAGTGCGTGGGAAAACATTTTTCTCAGGGTTTCTCAAACTGTTTTTCACCATGACCTACTAGATAACACATAGCCTTGAGATGTAGTCCTTGCAGAAAGCAGTAGATGATAATGGAAACTTGGTGTACAGTGTACATGCACAAAAGATACTCCTGTAAACTAGACCTAAATTTGGCCCTGTTCCAGCTCTGTCTGTAAATTATATAAAGTAACAGGGCTCCTGGGGGTGGGGGGAGCTCACTTGCTACTCACTGGGCAAGGGGCCACTGCTGTGGTAAACCCTGGGGGGCTGCCACTGTTGCTACTGCTTCTGCTGCTGCTGCATCTGCTGCTGCTGTTTCCAGGGATGAGGGCCTAGGGGGAGCCCAGAGGGCCAAGAGAACCCAAGGGGGCCCAATGGGCCTACCACCACCAGGGCCGACACCTGGCTGCTGCTGTCCGGGCCGGTGAGCCAGGCTGCTCCCGCCAGGTCAGCAGGACAGTGCTGTTGCTCCCTATGTCTCTCCTGCTGCCTCATAATAAAGACTTGTTCCTGTTCCCCACATATGGGCTTTGTGACCTGCTTTCTCGTCTGCCGCCATTGAGAACCCAGTAAGCTTGCAGCTGAGGCCCCAAACTGGCAATGAGGATGGGCTGGCAAGCCGGCGAGTAAGAGGCCCAGAGGCCCCGTACGAGGCCCCACACCAACCAGGGATTCAGGCGAGGATCACACGATAGGGGCGTTGTGGCAACTGCCCCGAGTCACACTCTTGACCTGAGGCAGGAGGGGGCACAGGTGTCCCCGTTTTATTCGGTGACCACCAAGGTAGGGTAGCGGGGAAGCAGGGTATTAGCTGGCTGGATTTTACCAGTTTAACTCAATAACCAGGTAAGTAAGGTCAGGTTACAAACAAGGACCATGTTCACTGAATAAACAAACAAGACCAGGTTCCAAGAATCCTGCAACATAGATAACCACAAACTGTGTGAACTTGTTTTTATTTTTGTCCATTTCCTAGCTGATAGGTGGTTATACTTTACTAATTTAGCTTGAACTTCTTTGATAACTAGTGAGGTGGTCCTTTTTTCAGAGGGTGAAGTATCAGGGTCTTTTTGTTACATAAGACTCCACCTGAAGACTTAGGGTCCACCATGCACTATTGCTCATGATTCGGGTGTCAGCTGGGTTCAATGCTGAGTCTCTAGTCAGCTAAAGACAGACTGGATGACCTGGCTTCTGGGTTAGGCTGTCAGCTCAGGCACCTTGGCTTCCTTCTCATGACCCTCCAACATTTGGCAGGAAAGACCAAGCTGGTTCACACTCTAGCAGCAAGGTACCCAGAGAATGAACAGAATGGTGCAAAACATCTTGGTGGTAAACTTGGATCTGGAACAACAACGTTGCATCTATCTCGTTCTGGTCCAAGCAAGCCCCAAGGTCTGGTGAGGTATAAGAAGTGGGAAAGCGACCTTACCACCCTTGCAAGGGGCTACAAACTCACCTGGCAAAGGGGTGTGTACAATGGGGAAAGGGGTGTGTACAATGGGGAAAGATAATTGGAGTTTTTGTTTTTTTTTAAAAAAAAACAATGTTCCATAGATGCCTTCTTTAGATGAATACATAAGATCAAAACTTTCATTTAGCTTTTTTGAAACAAATTTATATTTTGCAAGGTATTGATATTTCTTTCTCAGTGTGAAGGCAGATCATGATATAATTATTTCTCTGTTTCTTGGGTTAGTAAAAGCATCAGTTTAATGTTTGCTCCCCACTGATGATATTGAGCTTTGCCTGGGTCCAGTGGGAGAGGAGTTTTTAAAACCCCCTGTTCCCTAGGAGCACAAGACTCAGATGAAGCTCAACCTTGTCAGCTCCTTTGACATCTGAAACCTGGAGTTTACCGCTGACAGTGAGAGCCTTAACCCTAAACATCTGCTATCAAAACTAAGTTCCCTATGCTCAGTGAAATAAGTCAAAAGGAAAAAGAAAAATATCAGTTGGTTTCACTTATAGGAGGAATATAGGGGAACCAAACAAGGGAGCAGGGAAAGGAAAAAAAAATAACAATAAATAAAAAAAAAACCACAACAGGGGAACTTCCTGCTGGCACAAGGGGTTAAGTTACAGCACTATGAAGCAGCATGAGTTCGATCCCCAGCCAGGGAGCTGACCCACATGGTGTAGCAGACCTATCCTGTCTGGCCCACTGCTCCCCTCAGCAGTGTACTTCAGTCAGTCCACTTGTTCTGCTCCCCAATCTGTCTCTGGTGAATCCTCTCACTACCCCACACCTCTGGCCTACTCCCAGCTCTTGTATACATAAATAAATAAATCTTAAAAAAATAAATTTATAAAAAAGGCACAACAAAACAAAAATGAGCAACTGTAAATCAGAGACATACGGCAGGGGAGGGAGGAAGAGGGATTAAAATGAGGGTGGGAAGAGCACAAGGGACAATGGTGATAGTACACAGGTGAATCAGTGGTAGAAATCCTATGGGGACTATACCTGAGAAAAGAAAACAAACATGGTAAAAAATAAATAAATAAACAAACAAATAAAGGAAAACAACAACAACAAAAAGAACAACTACATTCCCTGAAGGAGGTGTCAAATACCCTGAAGGGAAATGCCACAGCAGGGCATCTAAGGTCCTCTAAATCTTTACACCTAAAAGTAATGTCCTCAAACTGAATCACGTAGGACTTTGTTAGATGTGCAAACTGTCAGGGTCTATCAGACCTGTGGAATCAGAAATTTGCATCTTCATGAAATCCCTAGTGATTCATCCACACATTGAAGTTTGAGGAAAGTTTATTGAGGAAGTTCAGAGAAGCATAACTGCAGGAAATGATCCAGTTATCTCACGTCTGGGAATTTACTTGAAGAATACAAAACCACTAACTCAAAGTGATGCATGCACCCACGTGCTCACTACAGCATTATTATATGCAATAACTGAGAACTGGAACAACCTAAGTGATCATTGACAGATGACTGGCTAAAGAAGATGTTGTATGTCTACACCATGGAATACCACTCAGCTTTAAAAAAAAAAAAAAAAGAGAGAGAGAGAGAGAGAAATGAAATCCTGCTATTTGCAGCAACATGGGTGGACCTAGAGGGCATTATGCTTACTGAAATAAGTCCGACAGAGAATGCCAAATATTGGCTGATTTCACTCGTATGTGGGAGAGAAATTAAGCAAGTGAATGAGCTAAATAAAATAAAAACACACCTTCAGACTTTAATACCAAATTAGTGGTTACCAGAAGGAAAGTGGGAATGCTGCTGGGTAAACTGGTGAAGGAAAGAATTGGACTTTTAGTGCTGAACTTAATGCAGTATTTATACATGTTGAGTTATAATGATGTACACCTGAAACTTATGTCCAAATGCAATGTTCCTTCAATTAAATTTTATTTTTTAAAAAAAGGAGTGAGAAATAAGAGCAGTACGCAGTGTCCCCCCTACACAGAAAGCATGGAGAAGGGGGAGCAGAATACTGAAAGAACTCTCTTAAGGAAGGTGCTTTGCAACTGTCTCAGGCCTGGTAGATTCACTGTCAGTTCTTGCAGACAAAAAGATAACACTGGTCAACTAATTTTTACAAAAGTCATGTTATTGAAATAAAATTAGTCATTTCCTATCAATTTGTATGTGCTCAACGTGAACATGACAGTCAAATTCTAATTTTGGCTCTAGTTTTTTTGTAATCTGCAATAAATTGATGTTTACATCGCAAAATGCATGCCAATAGTAAAAGGCCTATGGTTAATACCTGTAAAAAACCAAGTCATAGACTACTTCTTAGATTTCTTTGCTTGTCTCTTGTACAGCTGTTGAGGAATAGAATAGATGGAAGATGGTTTCCACTGTGCAAAAGCACAGCCTTAAGACTCAGTTTCAAAGAGTCTAGAAATAGTCTCCATTCTTGTGGGTCATGAATGATTTCTAAGGTATTCATGAGGCCCTCAATATTGGAACAGACTATCAGAGTACTTTCCTTTCTGAAGAAAGGCTCCAACTGCTGGTGGCGTATTCTATATAAAGTAATTGTGACATCTTCTTCTAGAAGATTCCATTGTTGGAGTCTTGATCCTACCAATTCTTCCTTGTTCTTGGATAAGTCCAAATCATGAACCAGGTCACTGAGTTCTTCCTGTGTTAGTCCGTGTGGGGTTGATGATGCACCAAGGGAAAATCTGGATCACTGCATGCTGATGGAACAGAAGAACAGGTCGGCTCACCCTTGTCCTCATCAGATGAATCAAGAGAATATTCTGCTGGAGGTTCTGGCATAGGAAGTCCCTCACTATGTGGAACTGGTCTCAATGCAGATGGAATGTTTGGGTAGACTATTCTCAACTTCTTTTGCTCCGTTATTCTGCTGGAAAGAGGAGGAACCAAGCAGAAGTAATAGTCTTTTATGTGGTTGCTTGGTTCTCTCCACACCATGGGGACTGCAAACAGCATTGACGGTCATTTAACCACTATGAAAGCTCTGTTGTCCATGTAGCACAGCATATATGCGGGGCCCAAGGCTTATCTTGGTCACCAACCTTGCATCCGAAGTCAAGATGATAAGCCTTCTTCACTTGAGAAGTGATACTTTTCTTCTGGTTGGCAAATGTCACTTCCCCACAAATAGAGCAGAAATTGTCCATGCTATTAATGCACTTTCAAGGCATTACTGTTCTGTGTTGTGCCTAAATGGATAAAATAATAACAGTTCTATGGAACAGTAGCTTCAACTGTCTTGCACAAAGTCTGAAATATTTTCAATGCTCAATGTTTCTGAGAGGGCTTTCTATAGTGCACTGCTGACATCAGCTTACTTCAGCAGCTGCCTGACAGTAGTATTGCACTGCATCAGAAAATGATGCAATCAACTGTGGATGATGTGTGTATGATGGTATTATGCAATGCGATGCAATATTACATCATTCTAGGCTGATTTAGGATGTTGTTGCAGTCCTACTGGTTAAATTTACATGGTAAAACATATAAAATGAATTATGTGAAATATCTTCAAAACGAGAACTAATAAAAAATTTTTCAGGGTTATATTCATGTTCAGTGCACCAAGATACTACAAATTAGGACTTTCAAAGTCGGTTATGATCTCACTGTTGACCATTGTAATTTTGGAGCCTTCAGTAGATTTTTACAGGCCTCTAATACTGAGCCAGGAGGAGAGACCAGCTTTCTCTCTCAGTATTTCTCTGGCTGTCTCCTCCCCTCTGTCCTCCTGACTCAGAGTGAGGCCCACTTATATCCCCTTACCACAGATGTCTCCATTTACATAAAGGCATGCCCAGTGCTCTCTGGGCCCAGGTGTCTATAATTGCAGGTGTACGTGCAAAACTGCAGGTGCTGGTCATAGATGCTAATGCGGGAGAGTATTTAAAAAGCCTGATAACTTCTTTTACCCTATAGAGGACCTGCTGTTAGGAAAGAAAGGAAAATGATAGGGCAAGACCACGTCATCAAGGACAAGACAAATTGTATTAACTGGAAATATAAACTTAAATAGAAGGGCAATAAAAAATTACTGAATGGATTTAAGAAAGGGAAGAACAAGATCCGATTGAAGTTTCAGAAATCCCATCTGACTGCTGTATAGCAATGTACTGGAGAACCAAAAAGACAATGAAACCCCCTAGGAGGTGGCCATAATAAATCTCTGGATACATAAAAAAATAATTTTCTTTGGCAATGTTCTGATTTCAAGATTTCTTTTCCTCTAAAAACTTAGCTGACACTGGAGAACCCGCTTTCAAGATGACTTCACACCTTCACACTATCAATATCCTAATTCAGTACACCCCCACAATAGCTTGCCACTGTCTCCACCGTAAAATTAAATTTCTTTCAAGATGGTCCATTTCCTGGGCTGGCCGACTGGTTCCTCTTCACACTAGTCTTTCTCCCCTCGGGCTTCTGCATATTGCTGCTTGGGTGTCCTCACTACGTGGCAGGTGATGAGCAAATGGCCTTACAGAGAAGGAGACAGAGGGAACTATGCTTTTTATGACCTGGCCTTGGAAATCACATAGAATCATTCCAGTACAATCTATTCATTAGAAGCAAATTATTAAATCTAGCCCATTTGGGGAAGAATTAGGTTCCAACTTATGAAGGAAAGAATACCAAAGAAGTTTTGAAAATTGTGCCATTAGGCCTTGTAAAAATATCAATGTTTATCACTTTAATTCATTCGACACCTCACTTCCCAAGACAGATAACTGCTTCTGTTTTTCAGTTTCCAATGCTTAGAAGAATTTGCATTCATATTATTTTGACAAGACAGAAATTTGTAGTAAAAATTCCCACTTTTGTGATTGCCTTTTGGGAAGAAAATTTTATTTGTTAGTGAAATTCCCTGGCTTAAAGGTGAAAACATAGAATTTCTGTAAGCAGTAAGAGGAAGATTACATTTTGCTTTAGGGTGGAATGTGGAGGTAGGAGGGATGAGGGAAAAAGATATGTAAAGAGTGGCAAGTAGAACTCAAGAGAGGATGGAGAACTGTGGGCTCAGTCCCACGACTCCTTACAGCTCTCAGATTTTTTTCAAAGTTGTTAAATTCATGTAATGTGCACGGGGAATGGTGGTTTTTTTTTAGCCCCTTCAGACTGTGAACGGGCTGGGATTCATGTCTGGACTGAATTGAACCAAACAGAAACATAAGCAGATGTGGGAGGTGAGCAGAAAGAAGCACCAGGGGGAAAAGTCGAGATATTTGCAGAATGGGGGTGGGGGTAGGGGGTGTGGTGCGTGGTAAGAGAAAAGCCATACAATTGAGGACCACAATCAATGTCAGCTTGGTCTCCAAGGACGGAGAGGGCTTGGTGCATAAGAAGTGTGTGTTTATTTCTGACAGTTCTTACTCTTTGCTGACTCAGTGAATGCATAGAGTAGCCTTCATTGAATTTCAACATTGAATGCTAAATACTTTTGTAATGTGAGAAATACAAAAAAAAAATACATCAAGTTAGAAGAAAATATTATACATTTGTATATATAATTGTATATATAGATTAAAAACATATATGTATATATTTTGTTTAGCTTGGGTTAGGAAAAATGTAATCTCACTTACAGATAGTGCATAGTTATGTTGCTGCCCTAATGCTCCTTGCGAAATCAGGGTGCTCTCTGATGTCTAGGAGTTATCCAACTTACAAATGCACCACCCCTTCTTCTGTTTCAGAAGCGCATCATTTTAATCTTACAAAACTCTGACCTACATAGAAGGAATAATCTGAACCAGAGGGTCAACATGACCTGCTATCTTATTTAATACTAGCTTGAAAAATCCATTTCAAGGTGTTAAACACAAAATAGCCTTCCTCAAAGAGATTTTTCAGTGTTAGGGGTTTTAAATATATATTTTGAGAGGACAGTAAATTTCTCTGAATGCCACCTTCTAAAAGCTTAGATAGCTTTCTTTACTAGTTAAAAAAAATCAAAAAACAAAAACCTGCCTGAAGTCCTGTCGCCTCTGTCTTCCAAACACCTATTACTGAGAAAGAAATCTAATACAACAATGTGCTGTTCTATGACTCCCGGTGGAGGCAGGTATAATAGTGTTCTGTACAGCACTTGGTGACAAATGACATACTAGGCACACTGGGCACTCGCCACCACCTATTATTGTTCTGTGGCATTGCAGGAATTCTTCTCTTTTATCTTTTTTTTTTTTTTTGTCTTTGCTTTTAAAATTAAAGCTAAGAATTTTGCTCAGCCCTTTGATTTCCGGCACCATATGCTACTGCATGCTGGGTACTCAGTGACTACAAACTTGTAATTGATTAAGTTAGGCATGGGGAGACAGATTATTTCTAGTTTATACATAAAAGCAAATTCTTTTTAATCCAATAAGAAAACTAGTAAGGTATATAAACCAAACTTTATAATAAGTTACTCAAAAAAATCCAAATGAATGTCTCCAGTATAGGTCACAGAAGAGCTGCAAGGTAAACATCGGGGGTTTGATATTTTCCAGTCCCTGCACTCATGCGAGCTTTGTTAAATTCCCTTTCTGAGCTTCCCAGTAACTGCTAGGTCAGCCCCACTCCATAGCGGTCCCTTGAATGCTTCAATCTCATCCCCAACTCATTGCTCAGAATCTTTCCTCCCTCATCTCCACAGGAGGGGTCTGAGGTGAGAGGAGGAAGGAGATGTCTCTCTCGCTCCTCCCTGCTCCTTCTGTTGGTGCTGACTCTTCTGGGTTGGGGTGAAGAGGGGATATATGTGGGAAATCAGTGTCTCTTCTTTAAAGGTTGCCATCATAATCTTCCTTAGACATCCTCTGCTCCTCTGCCCGATACTAGGTGACATGCATGTGCAAAAGTAAGCTCTCCAGGCGCAAGTATGAGTAATTTGAGGGGCCTTTTTGGGTAAAGGGACCCTCCCCAATGTACACACCCTGAATAGCAGCTCACCTTTTCCCTGCAGTATGCCCCACCTGCTCCTGGTGCTTATACGCCCACGCAAGGGGCAGACTTCTTGGTTTGTGCCATGGTGGCTTCCAGCTCCACGACCATCCCTCAGGCCACCAGATCTGGGAAAATCCTTGCATCCTTAGCATGTCAGGAAGCATAGCACTGGTGGTTCTGTTACAGGGCTTTTTTGAGAGCAAAACTCTAGACACTAGAGTTGGTGGAAGGAAATCGGGTTTAATTAGTTGTCAGTAAACCTGAGGACTGCCACAAAGGCCATCTCCCCAAACTGGAAAGTCGCAAGGACGTGTATGGAGTGGGAGGGACTAAAGAAGGGGCAGGCTAAAGGCTCTGTGACAGCAGATATCAGAGAGGCAGTCAGCGTTTTCTAGGAACTGCATTCACTCCCTTTTTTCTTCCAAATTGGATCTTGATGGGGTCGTTCATGGTGCTGGTGGGCATACGACGGTGATGGGGCTTTGCTTAACCTTTGCCTGAATTCTACCTCCACCTTGGTTTCAACTGGTTTGCCTGGCTGTCTGGTTTTGCCTGCCAAAAATGATAAAGAGGAGCAGAGCAAAGACAAACAGGGCCAGAAGGAGGAACTGATGGTTACTGGCCCATGGTGACATGGTTACCATGGTGACTCGTTCCTTGGCCATACCTGTCTCCCCCTCGGCCACTTTCCCATGTTTAAACAGACACAGGTGCCAATGACATCAGCAGGTGTCCAGCCTAGAATGGAAGCCAGCCCCCCACTTTGGCCAGCACCTGTAATCTCTGTGACTCTCGTGGGCGGGGGGGGGGGGGCGGTCAGCAAGGTCTTTTCTGTAAAGGCCAGAAAGTAAACATGTTCCATTTTCTCAGCCATATAATTTCTGTTTCAACTATTCAACTCTGCTCTTGTAGTGAGAAAGCTGCCACAGAAAATACAAAAATGCTCAAGTGTGGCTGTTTTCCAATAAAACTTCATTTACAGAAATAGGGGGTGGGCTGCATTTGGCCACAGACGCAGTCTGCAGCCCCCTATCCCACTTGGCTTAACACAGGGGCTGGGGGAGCATTTCAAGGAGCTAAGAGAAAGCCCAACCCCTTTCACCAAGTGGTGGGTTGGGGACCCAGATGCCACTCTTTTCTCCCTTCCACCATCCACCGCTCATCCCCCTCCTGGATTTCTGCTCCTGCTGGCTGCAGGGGAGCACGGCAGGAGGGCGTATCAGTGAAGGAAGCAGAATTGATTGGGACACTTCTCAATAAGCCCAAGCATGGACCCCCAGAGCCCTACTGCTTGCAGTTCTCCTGAGAATGCAGGGAATTTGAAGCTTTTTTCTCAGTTTCAGATACTTAAGAGTTTTGAGCATAAGAAAGTCCCATTCGACCTCTGTTGACTCTTTATTTAGCATCATGTTTTATTCTGTGGGTCAGTGATTCAGGAATGAGAAACAGCTGCAGCTCATCAAGGACAGTTGCTCACTTTGTCCTAATCTAGGTCTGTTACATTCTTGACAAAACTTGAATACTTTCCACATTCTATGTTGCCCAAAATACTGACTTTATAAAATGTAGTCGATATTTATGTTTTATTAGGCCTTTCCTTCCTTCCCTTCCCTTGTCTTTCTTTCCCTTCTCTTCCCTCCCTCCCTCCCTCCCTCCCTCCCTTCCTTCTTCCCTCCCTCCCCCTCTCTCTCTTAGTTCACATCAGCTTCTGACCTGGGGGTGGGGAGGTTGGGGAGCAATGTGAGCAATACTCAGTATGGCTTTTTTGAATCTCCTCTTCTACCCCTTCTCAGCATTACCAAGTAAACATCTCTCTCTTAATCCTGATCTATTTCAAACAATCTCCTTTTATGGTTTCCAATTTTGTGGCTTTTCTTTCCTTAAATACACATTTTCTCATTAGCCCATTCTCACCTTTTAGAAAGGATTTTTCTTCTGCTCCTAGAGTACGTCTTCTCCTATCTGACTTCCTACTCTCCTATCTCACATCCATGCATTTGGTGGATTCAACAGTCACCCCTGCTAGCTCTGCTTCCTCCTTTATTTACTAAGTCTTCAGCTCCTACAATGGGTCACACAGTTCTACATAATGCACTCACAAACATGGAGACTTAACTTGTCTTCAAGGAATGGACTATCGGTTCCCTTTTTAGTGGACTGTAGATGCTGATGTTCATAAACTCCTAACTGGCTGGGAGTCAGGTTGTGGTACAGTATTGTACTTCAAGGTAAAAACAAAAAGGAGCAGCACCTCCATTACAGATGCAGGCTGAGCCGATACCATTAACTTGTGACTCGGTACAATGGGTTTGCTGCATGATCATAAAACGTGCTCCTCCTACCCTCCCCCAAGAGAGCCAGGCGTTGCTCTCTTGTCCATTTTACATCTTTCAGCAAAGGCCCTGGGCACAATTATGAGGCTATGCTGGCCTCGTTGGACCCACTGCAATGGAAAATGTAGGTGGAAAAGGATCAGGAACATAACAGATCCCACATTCTTTTGATAACTTCATACTAGTCTTGTGGGCAAAAAATGCAAAGATCCTGCCCACAAATTGTTTATGGTCTATTTAGTATGATTTATAGTCAGAAGCATGGAGGAAAAAACAACCAAGCTAAAGCATCCTTTTCAAAATTTTTAAAAGCTGGAGGATAGCTATTAGTTCTTCGTTAAGTGTTTGGTAGAATTCACCAGTGAAGTCATCAGATCTAGGCATTTTCTTTGTTGGGAGACTTTTGATACCTGATCCAATCTCCTTATAAATGTAGGCTTATTAGGAACTTTATATTTCATCATAATTTGACCTTGGTATGTTTTGTGCATCTGGGAATTTGTCCATTTTGTCTAGGTTATCCAAATAAATGATACACAATTGTGCTTAGCCCTCTCATAAGCATTTTATTTCTGCAAAATTGGTAGTAAATTGGTTATTTTGATACTGATTTTAGTAATTTGAATCTTTTATTTTCCATCTAGATTCATAATATGTTGTTCTTATTTTGGCTTTAATTACTCAACTATCTCTCAGAGTTATTTAAAACAAGAAGGAAAATTTTATATTTATCTACATAGTTGTGTAGACTTGCATTTCCATCTGGTAACATTTTTTTCTTAATTGAGGTAATATTGGTTTAAAACACAGACTAAATTTCAGGTGCACAGTTTCTCACCTCTCCAACTGTATGTATCACCAAGCTCACCACCAAATGTCCCCATCTGGTATCATATTTCTTCTTCTGGAAAACTTCCTTTAATATTTTTTAAAATGCAAATCTGCTGGAAAACAACTCTCAATTTTTGTTTTGCCCAAAAAAATCCACTTTTATAAGAGAGATCTTTTACAAGTATATTTTTGCTGGATGTTCTGCTTGCACTTTTCTTTTTCATCTAGCAATTTAATGAAATCATTTGTTTTCTGGTTTGCTATGTTTTTATGAGAATGCAGTGGTCATTCTTAGCTTTCTTCCTGTGTATATAATGTGCCACTTCTTCCCTGGTGGCTTTTATGATTTTTTTCTTTACTACTGATTTTTACCAATTTGATTTTTATGAGCATTATTATAGTGTGTGTTTTTTTGCTTTTTCAGGTATTTTTTTTTGTTTGTCTGCTTTTTTTTTTTTTAGTGTCTTGGATTATATTGTTTCCATAAAATTTGAGGACATCTCATACATTATTCCTTAAAACCAATTTATTCCATAAATGTTTTGTCATTCATGCCCATTTTTTTTCCTTTTTGGACTCTAATTACCTGTATTTCCAGTTTGACATTTTCTCACTGGTAATGAAGATCTATCATTATTATTGATCTTTTCCCTTTTTATAGTGCAATTTGGATAGTTTCTATCATTTTGTCTTCTAGTTCACTAGTTTTTTCCTTCTGCAATATCCAAGTTCTTGAATCTACCCAGTGGTATTTTAAAAATTTCAGATTTTTTAAAAATATATGTTATTCATTTAGCTCTTTTTTAGATCTTTAATTTATTTTCTCTTTTAAAAAAAAAGATTTATTTATTCATACATACAAGAACTGGGGTCTAGACCAGAGGTGCGGGGGTTGAGAAGATTCACCAGAAATAGAGTGGGGAGCAGAACAGGTGGATCTACTGAAATACACTGCTGAGGGGAGCTGCGGGTGAAACAGTAGAGGTCTGCTGTGCCATGCAGGTCAGCTCCCTGGCTGGGGATTGAACTCATGCTGCATTGGCTGGAGATAGCTTGATACCACTGAGACTTTAACCCCGGTGCCACCAGGGAGACCCTTTAGAGCTTTAATTTCTTTTCCCATTAAATCTGTTTATCTTTAAGGTATTGACTATACTTATAATATGAAATTGAATGGTAGTTTCATCCTTTATGACATTTCTTGGTTTGTTTTTATTGACTGATTTTTGTTCAGTTCTGAGCCATATTTTCCTACTTCTTGGCATGTTTAAGCAATTTTTAATAACCATTTTAGTAGGAAGCTAATTTGATGAGTGCTACTGCCTGCCTTTTAAAAAGTTGACAAGTTAAAAAAATATTTGAACTTTGTTTTGGCAGCAAATTTAGTCACTTGGGGTCAGCTTGATTTTTTTCAAGGCTTTTGTAATGTTTTATTATAGAGTAGATTTGTCCTACTACTAAAGTATAACCTTCTGAGTCTCTAGTCACTGCTCTAGTTTTCTAAGATCTCTTCACTGTGGTTGAGTCAAAGTCATATTGCTATAACATGAGAATGTGCAGATCTATGCCCAATGCCACGCTCCTAGCATAATATTGAGTAGACAAGTATTTAGACTGACTTGTATCTACATTTTGGGCTATTTCACAGATCAAAATCTTTTGCTAGCCTACTGTCATCTAAGGCTCATATGATTTCTCCTTGTGCCCTCAAAACATCTTTATCCATGGCATGCCGGCTTCTAAGTCTGGCAAAGTTACTACTCCACCTCATTGTTCAGATATGGAGAGTTTGTTTTTCATGAGATTCCATTCATTGAAGATTACCTGTGTCTAAACTCTCTTCAACTGATATAATATTTTTCTTATTATCATAGGTGAGAAATATATGACTTTACCCTATCCTAATTACAAGAGGTTTTTATACAGAAGGATGTATATACACAGAGTCAAAAAAATGTTTAAAACCCATTGAGACTCTTCAAATGGAAGATCCTCAAAGCTGTTAAAAAATGCCATTTCCAGGGAGCTGTTATAGGTGACACACATTTTCAGCAACACAGCAAGAGAAGCACTTCAAAATATCCATTCTCAAGGTGCTTTTTCCATGCAGCAGTTTTTTTTTAAAAGCATACTTTTCCTCTTTTTGATAAAATTTGATGTGTGTTTTTCTTTATAAAATAACGTTTGGCCTACAATACTTCAACAGTCTCCAAATTGTTGGTAATTATATAATGCTCTTTCCAATGTGCTCTCTGTTTTCATAATGGGTTTACCTAAGAGAAACTTGGACCATAACATTAGAATGTACAGAGCTACACTCCACACCCCTCTTTCCCTCATTTAAATACCCTCCACTGATTTGAAGGCAGTTCAGGATGATTACTAAACTGCTTAACATGCATAAAACCCTTCATAGATATTCAAGGTCATTTCCAAATACTTCTAATTATGTACCATAGTTTCAGTCTTCCTGCATTTTTTCACCTTGCCTGAAGTAGGGACCATCGTTCAGGCCTGTGCATATGCTAAGCTCCTTTACCTGGAATATTCTTTTTCCTCTTTCTATCTAAGAGTTTCTACTCATGCCTTCTAGAAGACCAGTGTAACTATCAGCTTTTGGGAGTAAACTGTCACTTTCACAACTGGACCTGAAGTTTCCCACTGTAACAACCACTTTCCTATCCCATTGAAAGTTGTAGAATAACAGTGTGCAATGACTTGGTGGCAAAACAAACAAGTATGTTTCCCCAAATAGGCAGTGAGCAACTCGTGTGGCCTCACTCATCTTTGATACGAGCTACTTAATAAAGGACCTGGGACTTGGTAGAAACTCAACAAATGCTGTCAAATCAAACAGGTTGATGATGACATACAAAGAATATCTGCCATAACAAAAAGTTTTTAAAGATTTGCTTAAATGTTTTTATTTCCTTTTATGATAAAGCCAGAAGAAAGTCAAATGAGATTATCAAATAGTTGGATAGTCTATTTTCATTCCTGGATTTTTCCAGCAAGATAAAATTACAGCTTCATGTTAGACTGCAGCTGCTTTTAGTTTGGCTTGCCCTGTTTTCCATAACATGCATGATGATTAACTGCCAGAATTCAATGATCAACAGTGAAATTAAGTGATGACTGAAGATTAACTTAAATACAAAGTCCTAAGTTAACTGAGAAAATGATTTTTTTTTTTTACAAAATCAAAGTATTATTTATGGTGTTACCGGTGGTAAAACTAGGAATAATAGATTAAAATTAAGAAAAGAACATTTTTAGAGGAAGATAAAAATTCTCTAGACAGTAAGAGCTACTAGACTGTGAAATAGGCTTTCAAATAAAGTGATGGAAACACAATCCCTGGAGACATTCTAAACAAAGGGACAATGGACTAGAAAGTACTTTGCAGAGGAGAATTCTGCATTGATAGGTGGAGCAAGAAGGGGGCAGGGAAGTGGCTGATGACCAGATGGGGCCCATAGAGAAACTGAACAGAGGGCGATGGGCTGAGAGATCCAGGAGACTTGAGGGGGATTTCCATAGAAGGAGAGAAGCAAAGACAATGTCAGTGATGGGAAGAGGAACACAAGAGTCAGAATTGACATGGTACACAGAAAGGGACCTTCAGTGGAAAAGGCCAGCTAGATTCAGACATTGACTATGGAAAAAGGAGCTTGGATAGAGAGTAGATCCAAAAGGAACTTGATAGGTGAGAGCACTTTAATCTTCTTATCATAGGTAATAAGAGAAGATCAGGTTCCTGAACAGGAATTAGCCCTGCAAATAAAATGCATGCAGTTACTTATAGTCTCTCTCTGTATAGGAAGAAGGGGGTGAGATGGGAATAGGGGTGAAGTGTTACTTGTTTCTGTATGCTCAGTATCTGGCCAAGAATAAATATTTCCTGAAATTTGTTGAATAAAGGAAGACATTACAAATCAAAGCATAGTTTTAAAGGAGAATGGCTTTACTAACAGGGTGCAGGACCTATTAGAAGAGAGAGAAGCTAATTAAGCAAGTGTTGAAAAGTCTCTTAGAGGATGATAGAGAATACTGACTTTCAGATATTTTATCCAGGTAAGTAATATGTGTTATGTTGTGACTCAGTATACACATACACATGCACATACACATGATTCTCACACAATAATATACAAAATAATATTAAGTATGATGTGGTTTGAATAATATTAAGTATGATGTAGTTTCTGTATACCATTTGGTGACTTTTTTGAATGCTGGCTGGAATACACTAAATTGATTTCAAAACTAGCTGATGCAAATTTGTCACAATCTAAAGTTTTAAAAACACAAATCTGGGGAAATTAGCTATAATGAAATGACACCAAATGAGCATGATACATTCTTGAAGAACATTCTTGAAGTACAGCTTGAAGTGAGAAGCTTCCAGCAGTGGATCCATGGAATTACCATTTGTTGCACAGAATAAAAGCATCAGCGATTCAGACAAAATGTGAAAAGTGTTCATTTCAACCCGCGAGAGACTTTTTTGTCCTCATATAGCTTTCAAAACACAGAAGTTAGAACATATTAAGGAAATTTACTAGGGACACTAGGTATCAAAATCCGTTAACTCCCCAAAGGATTCTTTTGATAACTCAGAATAATGCCAGCATACTGCAGACATCTCAGGAAAAAAGTTATCATTTTTATTGCTGGCATATAATATATTGTGAGTTTTCAAACCTAGGACAGAGTTGAACCGAATTTGAGGGTTAAACATCACATTTAGGGTTAAACAATCACGAAGGTTTTCATATTCAATTTTTTTTTTTCTCAATGACAGTCTCTTCTTACCACCTTTAAGGTTTCCTGTTCCAATCTCCTGGATAAATATGCTTCTAAGCTGTTTCAATGTTTGTTCTCTTCCCACTGGCAGGCTTAAAAACCCCTCTTCTGTCATAGCTCCCTAACAGGCCTGATGCTCTAATTCTCCCTTCATTTCTTCATTGGTTTAGAATGATCCTCTCTGGAGTTCATTCTTCTCCTGACACAACCATAAAAGAGCATCTTCCAAATAACAATGTGACATTCAGCAGGGGAGGAGGAGAGGGTAAGAGCTCAAGATGGGGGAAGAGGGGAGCACAAGGGACTATGGTGATGGCTTCACGGGTGAACAGGTGATGGGTAACCTATAGGGAATACACAATAATGTAAAAGATATGAATAACAAAAGTAAATAAATTATTTATTAAAAAAAGAGCATCTTCCATCCTTGTGTCTCTCTGGCTGACAATAATATCTTCTTTTCCCTTCTTGTCTTTAATTGATGCTGTTTATTCACATAGGGACCCTTTATCCACCTTCCTTCCTGGTGCTTTTTGAAGCAAACCATCACCGTTCACGCTTCAGTTGTCTCAGGGCATTCCCTGGTGGAGTCTTGCTGGCTGTCGCGCCATCCTTTGGAAGCTCTTTTCCAAACTTGGCTTCCCCTCTGGGTCTTAATTATGTATCTCTGAAAATTCTTCGGCTTCCTTATAGACATGTGAATGATAATGCACTGGGATTTCAATTAGTGGATCCTCTAGGAAAGAAGACCTTTTTTATCAAGTGTATTTTTAAGAAGGCAAAGCAAGATAATCACTTCATGTCTTGGGAAATAGTGTGTTTGCTTTATAGGCTCAGTGAAGACAAACTGTCCTTTACCATCCTTCTTTAGGGAGATAGTAGTGAAACTATTGGGTCTTTGTGTGGTTGAGCTTAAAGAACATGAGCTTAGAGGTGACATGCTTGGGTTTTAATACTGAGTCTGGCACTTACTTGTTTTGCAACTTTGAACTGGCTACTTAGTGGCCCTAAACTTCAGTTTTTTCATCTATAAAACAAGTAAAACAGTATTTGCTTTAGTAAAATGAAGGTTTAAATGAGCTAATATACATGTAAGTGGCTAGCAGTGATTCTCAAGCTTGATGATATGTGCCGTGACCACCTGGCAATTAATAAGGAGTTCAGAAGCCCACAGGCACGCAAGTAGGAGAAAATTCATTGTATTTTTATCACGATTTCCATCCGATTCTGACAGACACCAAAGTTTAAGAAGCACTGGTCAAGTACATTTAGACATTCAACATATTGTCCCTTTGCCCCATTTTCACAACCAAAATATCTGGAAAGTAATCTTAAGCAATTCAAAGGAAATTAACTTTTACTTAAATTTGACTTTCAAAGGCCAATGACCTGGAGAGGAAAGAAATTATATTAAGATAATTCTATTTTATTTCTCCTAATCTGTAACCCTAAAACTGACTCTTGACCAGGTCGTTCAGCCTAAGGTTGTAAAATTCCTGACTGGTAATAGTCACTTTATGCATATTGATAGGAAAGTATACTCGAAAACTATAAAAGCATGTAGTTTTATATATTTTTATATTAAAAGTTAAAATTAATCCTAACCTTTAATATATTTACCTTTATTAGCTGTCTTTCATAGACTATATTTTTCCGACTATGTAGCTTATATTTGTTAATGTTTTCAGAACATGGTCTATATTTTCTGTTATATTTTAACATATTGAGGCATCCTATACCATTTTGTATTTGATGGCAGTATTATTTTATTTTATTTCACATCGTGCCTCATCCTAAAAGGATTTGAGGAGGCTTACCAAAATGTATGGACTGCTGGATCCTACAGAAAAAGAAGGAAAAGAGGGGGAAAGAGCAGCTCCTACTCTAGCAAATACAAGTCAGAGAGCCTACAAAATCATAACTTTTCTTAAATCTACTAGGGAGCTAAATTCACAGGCCAGCCAACAGTCTGAAACCTAAGGAAATACAGGCACCTTCTAGCAGTGATAGGTCGTAAGCCCTGGCTTATCTGTGAGAGAAAAGGGAGCAGCTACCATCCAAGCGATTTAAAAGATTTCAGCTACACAGGCTAGCATGAGAGTCTAGAACCCCTGGGAGTCACAGAAACGAGAGGAGTTACCACGCACGCATGAACCCCACCATGTGTTCACATGCACTGGTCACGCAGAGCAGGAGACCAGAGAAAGCTTCCTCAGAGGTGCAGACTTGGAAGGGAGGAGCTGCCACAGGTGTAGGAGAGGTTGAAGAGCCTCTTCCCCAGATTCTTCTTCCCCATTTCCCTCTGGAACAAAAGACTGGAAAAGGCCAAAGGACAAAAAAGCCCTCTGTCTCTAAAGAGACAAGATCCATGTCAGTTGGGGAAGAGCCAGAGGACAAAACCCTTTGAGACCTGGGAGAGAGGGAACACCTCATCGCAGGCTCACAGTATCAGGAACCTCCTACCACTGGGGGTGGTGCAGGAAACTTGCACATAAGAGGTAACAAAATTGTAAGATTGATTGCCACCAGAAAAGGGGCCAAGATCATTAGAATTCTGCACCATGGAGGCTCAGCAGTGAATGAGGAAGTTAGGAAATGGGTACAGGCAGTCAGTTAGGAACATGATGCCTCAAGACCCCGTGCCCATTTATCAATCTGAATAAGGAACAATTGGTTGAAAGCAGAGGTGCCCCTAAGCCCAAGTGCCCTAAGTCCATTTGTTAATTTGAAAAAAAAAAAAAAAAGAATGTTCAGAACACCAACACAATAACACATTGTTAAAGCAATGAACCAAAGGTGGTTTCAGGAAGACAGGCCAGGTAATGTAGGAAATGAGTGGGCCTCAGTAACCTCGGAGACCCCAAGTGCCTCAACCAATCAGCACCAGACACAACTCTCAGATATCCAATGGTCAAACCCCCCTACCACTCACCCACCATACTTACATAAACCTCTGCTTTTCAGCCCCTCAATAGCTACCCACTCGGGACCTTTCTCTGTTCAGAAAACCTTCCCATCCTTACTCTTATCAATAAATCTCTCCCTTTGCTGCCCAACTCTGGTCTCAAAATTGAATTCTTTCATCACTGAGACAAGAACCAAGAGAACCTACTGGTGTCTCCAGCCCCCCAGGTCTGTATCATCATCACAGGGCCTACCTCAAAAGATGAACCAGGGTTAGAGTGAATGCCCCACTCTGTAGGCACTGTCACGTGTGTCATCAAAGCATAGTAATCAGTTACTATAAGAAGAAGGAAGAGCATGGAGTGAGATTTTCTCTAGGTTTTAGCATACAGGGTAGGTCTAAAGATGATGGTGGAATGGGAACACTGAGAAAAATCTTCCAATTGTTCAAGCCCAAGGTAAACTATAAGAATAAGATAATGCGGAGGGAGCCAGCAAGCGAGCGGCCTCTTCTCAAGGCATAATAAAAAAAAAAAAAAAAGAATAAGATAATGCTAGATGAACTAAAACAGCACTAGAAGATAATACCTATGGTGTATTTACAGTAATCCAAAATCCCAAATCCAGTTCCACAACGGAATAGACTGTCTTGACACTTACTATAAACACCTAGAGAAACCACTGGAAACTATTTAAAGGGACAGTAGTAAGAAAAAAATGGAATAAAAAATGATTATGCTTATCAATCATGTAGAAAGAGGGAGAGGGGAATCATAATAAATAAAACCAGGAAAAGAAATTAAAACAAATCATCAATTTTCAAAAGATAGGCATTTATTTTTCTGTTTTCATGCATTGATTTCTGATCTTATTGTGGGTTTTGTTTGTTTGTTTGTTTCCTTTGGTTTATTTTTGCTAATTGTTAAGGGCAGCAGCTTAAGTCATTGATCAGGGACCTTTCTGCTTTTCTAAAAGAAGCATTACTACTATAAATTTTCCACTCTAGTCACAGCCCATAAATTCAACACATTGTATTTTCATTCTCTTTGATTTCAAAGTATTTTATATTTCCATTGTGACTTCATTTTTGGGCCATGAGAAATGTGTTGTTTAGTTCTGCTTTTCTTTTATGTTCATTCTTTCAATTGGACATATACACAAAATGAAAACTGTCTTCAAGAATTTTATTTCTTATGTATTATTTTCAGTGGTTTTGTTATAAAATCATGGTGGATAAAATAAATTTATGAGGTTTTTTGATTTGTTTGCTTTTTTTGGTCTCTATCATCCATTCTCTGTACAGTAGCCTCAGTCAACTATTAAAAAGCTACGTGGCAACTTGAGTCTATACAAATAATGAAAATGAAATCACCAGAGTACCTCATTCACAACCACTCTGAACAAGTAGATATGTACTGAGGTATATACTAGAATATCTTGTGGCATACTGTAAATTCTTGTGAAAGAAATTTCCCTGTATTCCTGTCTTTTTTTCTTGTTCAATTGGTATCTGGTTTCTAAAAAAATTCTGGTGTAGACTTTCCACACCCTCGGCAGACTCTTTTAATCTTCCTGTATTTTCCATTTATTTTGTTCTTCATTCTCTCTAAGAAAAGCCTATGGCGCATTTCCTTATTAAACTGGTTGATTCTTTACACGGGGAGTGCAGGATGTGATGTTGGAATACATAAAGAAAGCCACTAAGGGGGTGATACAATCTCAGGGAACTCAGGACCACTCTGACCCATCAAGGCCCACTATTTCATAATTAGAGATTCTCTAACCTCCCCTTAAAATGCCCTCTGAATCATGACATTAACGATTAAAATTAGCTTAATGATAAGTACTCAAATTCCATTGTATGTAACACTTGGGACAGAATGACATTTGGGTTTTTATGAAAGGATTTGGAATTTGTCTACACATGCCTCTGATATATTCCTTCTAGGAAACCCTTTCCTACCTCATTCTAAAGGGTGATAATTCTTTGTGACATTCTGAGTACAGATTATTGAAGTCAGTGGATACAAACTTGAGATTAAAGAACACAGAAAGGGATTTGGAATGATCAAAGGAGCGTTGAAATTTAGAGACAAAATTAACAAGATTTAGAGACTAATTAACAACATATTTAGAGACTAATTAACAATTGTTAATTAGAAAGAACAATTTTAATAAGCAGATCACTTATTAAAATATGATTCACTCAGTATATACTCTCAGTTCCTGCCTCATACATGTGAACCCAGATGGTTCTGTATAATGTTTTGACTCTCCTAAAGACCACAGCTCAGATTTTAATATTAATTATTCTTTAGTTTCATTAAGATTATTTTAATAATCTTTCTCAAATTTAACTATTCATTTTAATTTTAGATTTTATAGTAACATTAAATAATATGTTTTTTAATATGAGAAAGATGCCTTAAATGAACTCAACATTTAAATGAATAGCAGTTGTGTGAAATTGTATGTGATGCCATCCAATAGAAAATATGTGGACATAACAATTACAGACCATCTGTTAAACTGGCACCTTGCTTGTACAGGAATGAAATTTCAATTAAATTTTATTATCAGGAAGTGTAAATGACAGATCCCCTACCAAAGTCCACAGCCAGTAAACTGTCCAAATAAAGAGTGGATGTCATACAGTTAATGAGTTGGAGTGGGTTCCCTCATTGCATGCTTTGTAAATAATTTGTTTGTTCACCATTTCTTGGAAATGAGTGGTGCTGGTAAGTGTGGCCGTTGTGTTTAGAGTGATGCCCATATGGAAAGTAAATCAGAATTGTTGTGTGACACAGTCCAGAGTCATCTGGTTAATATGCATACACCAGTTTAGCTGGAGAGACTGAAATGAAATCAGACATGAGATAAAAGGATGATTTGAAAGGGGAGAGACAAAATCATATCTCAAAAGTCTCTAATAAATTTGGATTTGCTGAAAGTCATGTATCCATGACCTAAAGATCAACTCACAACTCCAAGGAACTGATTGTTCAGGCACAGTTTTGAATCACCCAAGAGTGAGAATGTCTAACATTATCAGCGAGTCTCTCGACAAGTGTCTGGATTACTAATGGGAGAACAAACGAGCTCATAGATTTTAGCAGTAAAATGCATGCCATAACTCATCAAACAAGTTCTCATTTTCTAATGTCACTGTTATTAACATCTATTATTACTCAGGAAAAAGGAAGAGAAAGCAGACTGTCTCAAGTAGTAACTTAGACAGTTGTCAAAAAGAAGTCTAATTTTCATTCTCATAAAATAAGTTTTTAAAAAGCTCATTTTTCCTTGGTGCACTTCTGAAAAACATAATTAAGTAGAGCATGAATTCATCATCAAAGGCATAAGTCACAGCTGTGGACCCTCTGAAAGTTATTCAAACTCTTCCAGGACTTTTTCTGAGTAATGCCTGCTCATTCAGTAACCAGCACCCAGCACTGGACAGGATGTGCCAGAGGCATGTCCCCTTATGGGCCTGGATCCTTCCACATTTGAAGGTTGCTGAATAGGTATCATATTTTAGAAAGTAAATTCTTCAGTGACTTTTACTGTTAAGTCAGCTCTCCAGCTTTTAAAGAAGAGTGACTATTCCTTTTCCTCTTTGACATTACCTTTTGAAAAAGAATAGGCAAATGACAAAAGTAAGAAAAGTAAGCTTTTACTTGGATTGAGGCTAAGTCTACATGTTTTTTCAGAGGTGGGGTAGAAAAAATAATGTTATAGACCTGTTACCAAGGCCCTAACTAGCGTTGGGGTACACCAGAATAGCAGACAAGTGTCAAGATTGCAGATGAGTTTTGAATTAATTTTTAAGAATTTTGTATGGAGATGTAATTTACAAATAAAGAAATGCACAGGTCTGAAGTGTACAGTTCAATTATTTTTGACAAATGATGCACCCTAGACGATTGGGCCCCCTCTCCCCTCCGTCCCCTCCCCTATCCTCTCTCTCTCTCTCTCTCTCTCTAGTAGTTTCAGTTCTGCTGTCATATTTCTAGTCATATAAATTCCTTTGTTTTGATTCTCTATATTTTATACCTGAGTAAAACAATATGGTATTTCTCTTTCTCCTTCTGAATTATTTCACTTAGCATAATCCCCTCAGTTTCATCCACATTGTCATAAATGACAAGAGTTCATCTTTTTACAGCTGAATAGTATTCCATCATGTATAAACTTTTTAATCCACTCTTCTGTCGCTCGGCACTTAGGTTGTTTCCACACGTTGGCTACTGAATTACTTTCAGTGCATTAAAACAATACAAGAGTTCTAAGATGAGTTTGGAAATAAAGGTCCTGGACTTAAAATTTGCACCAGTCCTTTGGGCTCAAGACCTAGGAAGGCCATGATTATAAAACAGGAAGATCTGATTAATAAGAAGTGGTTGAAAGTCTCAGCCATATCCCAATCAGATACCAAGAAATTATCTCACACCTCCCTTTCCTTACTGTCTCATTTTCTAACTCTATCTGGACACCAAGTCTTATTAACTCTACCTTCTTTTTCAGTTCCCGGTGACTCCTTCCCAGCTTTTATGTTTTAGTTTTGACCGTTCATGATTTCTCATTTTTATTCCAGTAATCATTTCCTGATCACCTAATCTCTCCATTGCGGATGATCTTTCTAAAGCACAGATTTCCTCATAACACTTTCCTGTTTAAACTTCTTCAATGATTCCTCATTTCTTATAAGATTAAATCAACAGTAGCTGACATTCAATAAGGACTCATGATGTGCTAGGCACTGTATTAAGTACTTTAATCTGTTATTAAATTGTCATGATACATATTTATAAAATAAGGATTCATATCGGGGCCCTGTACATATGATTAAACTAATGCTTCGAGAAGAGAAGTAGTTTCCCAGAGTCACGAGTAGAATCAGAGATGGAACTCAAAGCCCAGATGAACTAGACTCCCAAGCTCATGCTATAAACCAGTACAACATGACAAAGTGACACTTCTGAGCATGGCATTCTACTCCTGGGGAGCAGTGTGAGACACTCTGTGGGCCCACTCCCTAGTCAAACAAGGAAAACTGGTGAAAAAAATATATAAACCCATATACTTAAAAGTCTTTGAAAAATTTCCTAAGGGCATATAGCAAGGGAAGAAACATTTATTCAAAGAAATCTGCTAGAATTTAAGAAAGAGGAGTCTGCAATGTTTAAATAGTGATCCACTTTTACCCCCTCACTATCCCCCATTTAACTCAGGTTGACAGAATCTCCACTCCATGTTGGTTGTGATAAAAAAAAGAAAAAAGACAAGTTCCCACTCCCCACATCTCATCCAGGGTTACTGTATTTCACTGGGAGGGGCAGGTTATCAGCATTTCTCATCTTCCCCAACTCCAAGTTGAAGAGCTAGATTCCTGGTGAGTGACTGAGAGTTTGGAAACTACCTTCATCCACTCAGTCAAAACCAGAGAGTGAAATTTCGACGGTAGGCAGGGCAAGCTGAAAATATTGGGTCCCTGATTCCGTCACCTCACCTTGATTGCAAAGAGATTCCACCTAAGGTGGGGAAGAGCCAAGCTGACTGAGCTACCCCCCAGTCAGCATGCAGATCAGTGGCACAGACATTTCACCAATGGGGAGAAGCAGTCAATAAGAAGAGAACTCCAGAGATCTCCAAAGGACATGGCTGTAGCTAAAACATTGTGGAGAAGGTCAACCTTAGGGTGCTATAGAAAATAATTGCTCTTCTTTTTTTTTTATAAAGATTTATTTATTTTTTTATTTATACATACAAGCTGGGGTACAGGCCAGAGGCGTGGGGCGGCGAGACGGTTCACCAGAGATGGAGCAGGTAGCAGAACAAGCAGATCAGAAATACACTGCTGAGGGGAGCAGCGGGCAAGGCAGGAGAGGTCTGCCACACCATGTGGGATTCTCCCCGGCCGCTGGCTGCCGACAGCTCCACAGCGCAGCGCTTAACCGCTGCGCCACCGGGGAGGCCCCATTATGCTGGAATTTTACCTTTGGCTAATTTGTCTGAGGATCTGCTGTTTTTCTTAATGAAACTGACGGTTTCTTAAGTATCAGTTATGGAACATTGGTAATTATTGTATCTCAACTCAAATAGATTTCAGGAGAACAGTAAAATTATCAGGCAAGCACAATATAAGGATTTATTAAAAACAGGATTTTACTTTTACTGTGTAATATTCAGATTTTTCTAAGGAAATTTTCTTCTCCCCCTTTCTTCCTTCTTTTTTTCCCTCATATTTTCCCCATTCTTTCTGCAAATATTTCCCTAATATCTGGTAAAGAAAAGAGAATTATGCAGCCACCAATTTCCCAGAAATCCTTCGGCTTCAGAGACCAAAAGGGTGGTGATGTGCAGTGATGGGGACCCTATTCACAGTAGTAACCGTGGACAGGAGAGAGTGCTCCTGAAGCACAATTTACAAAAAGACTCGACAAAACAGCTGGGTTTAGAGCAGGTCATCTCCAGGAACTCTTTTCACCTCTCTTTTTGGGTAGACTGGCTAATCTATTAAGGTTCGAAGCTATCAAAAGTTATAAAAGAGCACTGTGTTAGGAGAAATACTCTGGGTTAAAAACAGCAGTGAGCCAGAGAAAATCATGAATGAATTTTGGCAAACCATTTTGGATGTTTAAAAATGACTAGAGTGAGAGAATGAATAGAGAATAATATAGTACAATAGAGGACTGTGAGCTGAACTATGAAGATTTTAGAAAACTTAATATATATAGCAATAATTGGATACATTTCAAAATTACTATAGGATTAGGTATTTTATGTTCCTTATTGAATATGCAAGTCCAGACTTAAATTGGGGGTGTGGTAATGGATTTAGTCCACACCAAACATTTGAACAATTATAGCAAACTGCCATAGAATTTACTGAAAAATGCTAAAGGATTGTAGTTCTTTAATTTTCTGCTTTTCTTCTATTGGAACCAATTTGAGGATTTTTGCCAGTATTGCTGAAATCACTTGTAATGGCACTGGGAGAGGGTGATTGCGTGCTAAGGTCAATGTAGTGTCTGCAATGTGCTGGGTCAACAGGCTGCCCTAACACCTGGACAGCATCCACACCTGTGAGCCCTCATTCTGGAAGGATGCCCAAAGGCTGGGTTTCCAAATACCGCTGTGTGTTAGAATCACCTGGGGAGCTTTTACAGCTATCCATGCCTGGGGCTCATTCTCCGCCAATTAAATAGTATCTTTGGGGATGGGACCAGGCATAGTTATTTTCTCAAACCTCTCTAGGTAATTGCAATTTAAAGAAAGAGTTGAGAAGGACTGCCCTTGGGAAAAGCAGAGCAGCAAATAATGTTGCCTATGGAACTGTGACAAAAGAATATAGATGAGGCCAGTGGGAAAGAGGCCCAGAAAAAATAATACAAGAGAGAAGGGCATGGTAGGTTTCAGACTGAGTAGCCAAAGAATGCTCACACTTTGTCCAAAGTAGGAAAGAGAGCTAGCACATGACTTTCCAACACCCTGCAGCCCAAAGACACAGCAAAAGGGCTGGGACACTGTTAAAATTCCTCAAGTGGCAGGGATCTCTAAGAAACTTCAAATAACTATGGACAATGGTTCCTTTAAGAACTCGAAGGAAGTTAGAACCTGAGGAATTCTATACACTGTTATGAAAATCCACTTTCCACCCTTTCTGAGCATCAAATCTCTGACCCTTTTACAGCTATGGCCAATCATGATTATCTACATTCAGGGCAAGGAAAACAGAATTCCCAGGTTCCTAGAAATCTTAAAGAATTCTAATTAACCCAAAGACACATGAAGTTTTGAAGAACCAAGATTTTGCCACAGGGTAGCCATGGCTGCCTAGCCAGGCAGATCATGTTCTTCCTGTAGGAGGCACTGAAGAGGCACAGGAGCCAAGTTCTGCAAGCACAGCTTTGAGAAGTAGCACAGATTCTAAGACTGCAGTCTTCAAAAGGCATTTATGAATTCAACATCATTCCAATTAAGGTTGCCAGATAAATCACTAGACATCTAGATAAATTTGAATTTTACATAAACAATGAAGCATTTCTTGGAATTGCATGGCATATGTTTTTACTACAAATGTATGCATTGTTTACCAGAAATCAAATTTAACTGGATGTCCTTTACATTAATTTGCTAAATCTGGCAATTCTAATTCCCAGTGGCTTTCTAGTAATATTTTCTAAAAGGCCAGTGGGAAATGGCTGAGAAAGCAGACCCACCTGGGCACCTAGCTAAAGGGGTCAGTTAAAAGTGCTATATAGTGATAGTCTGATGGGAAAGGGAATGTACAGCAAACTGACAGGTACCTGTTATGCAACCATCCCAGGCCGGGCAGGTTCATCGTCAGTTCAGGCAGCTTAAAAGAGAAACTTGGAGGGACCTCCCTGGTGGCGCAAGGGTTAAGTCTCAGCACTATAAAGCTATTGGCAGCCACTGTAGCATGAGTTCTATCCCTGGCCAAGGAGCTGACACACATGGTGCAGCTGACCTCTCATGTCTTGTCTGCTGCCCCCCTCAGCGATGTATTTTAGTCAATCTGCCTGTTTTGCTCCCCATTCTGTCTCTGTTGAATCCTCTCACCCACCAGGCCTACACCCTAGCTCTTGTATGCATAAATAAATCTTCAAAAAAAGAGATATAGAGAGAAACGGGGAGCTCTTGGCATCATCCCCACATTTTTTAAAATAGTAATTGGGGAAACAAGCCAGCAGGGAGACTGCAACTTGGGCTCCCTGCGAATCTCTACACACTCTTTCCTCTGGGCTTCCCCCTGCGCCCTTGCTCTCTACCCCGCCACAACCTTTCTCTTTGTTAGTGATACTGCTCTTACAGCCTCAGCCTCTAGGCTCAGGTGTGCCCACTTACGCATGCCCACACCATACTCCAGGTGTCCATCATCAGGTCTGTGTACCCCAAGCCCATGCTCCCGAGCCCCTCCTGCATTCAAGGTCGCAGGTTATAGCCACAGAGGCCAGTGGTGTAAAAGCCCATTTCATTAACCTACTCAGCTTTCCATTTCACTGTAAGCACAAGGCCCTAAATGATTTCCAAAAGAGATGTTAGTATCTGCTAATAAGAAGGCCCCATGAAAGGAAGGTACTCTAGCATGTGCAGTGCGAGAAGTGTCCTGGTTGACAGTACTCAGGACACCTGCCAACAGGCTGCAGGCTCTGGTCCCAGGAGAGCAAGATCTAACAAGATTCAAGTAGAGACCAGAACTAACAATGTACTAGGATACCAGACCAGAACCTAAGAGTAAGGTTAAGACAGAAGCATGGTTAATAGAACTGGGGCACCACAGCTTTGGATCAAGCTAGCAACAAGGCTTCTGTTTTCTCCTCCTCCTCCCCCTCCCCCCTCCCCTCCTCCCTCTGCCTCTCTCCCC
>PVIJ01001097.1:0-221204 GCA_004024925.1 Scalopus aquaticus
GTTGGCAACCCCAACCCACTTTCAATAAGACAGATCTGTCAATAAGTCAGATATAAAGCTTTAACACTATAAACTAAACTAACTAGACCTAAAAGACAACTGTCAAACACTCCACCCAACAACAGCAGAAAACACATTATTTCAAGGACATCATGGAACATTCTCCAGGACAGACTACATGCTAGACCATAAAATGAGCCTCAATAAATTTTAAAAGATTGGAATCATAAAAAATATGCTCTCCCACCACAATGGAATTATAAATCAATAAAAGAAGAAAATTGTGAAGGTTGCAAAAATATGGAAATTAAATAACATGTGCTAAGATAGGTCAAATAGAGAATGAGTCAAGATGTCACAAGACAAATTAGAAAGTACTTTAAGATGAATGAAAATGAAAATACAATATATCAAAACTTATTGATGCTAGCCAAATGTCAGCAAGGTGGCTAACTAGAAAACTCCAGGATTTTCTTTTCCACAGAAACTTTAACAACTAGAGGCTGTCTCAAATAAGCTTACAGGGACTCTGGAAACCAGTCAAGATTCAGAGCAAACAAGTGAATGCTCAACTGAGAAAAATACATATTCACAGTAGGAAATTTCATGGTATTTTTACTTTCCGTTTTTATAGTCACTCTCTGGCATGGCACACTTTAAAGGAAGTGGTGGCCTCTTTCCCCATTCCCTTCTGCAAGTCAGAAAAAGCATAACCAGCCAAAACTTCAATATTCTAAACCTATATTGAGGCCTGAGGTATTGGTCTCTGTGAAATCTAACTTGGAACTCAGATGGTCAAAAGATCTTGGGTCTCAGTTTAAAGAAAACCACAGGAAATAGCTGGCACAGCTTATGAAAACTACAGGGGGGCTACAAACCTGCAGAATCCTAAGGTAAAAGATTACTGATTGAGGAATACAATAAGGCATCTAAAACACTGTGAGGAAATAAGGCGAGACTCAGAGGAAATTCTAGACATTTAAAAACAGTTATTTATATGAGGGAATTGGAAAAGAGAATAGAAATGCCAAAAAATTACAGAAGCCCAGAAAAGTCCTGAGAAGATCTTATATTCCCACAATTTTGGACTCCATTATTTACATAGTCTTGGTAATTCAAGGAATGAATGTATTCACTGCAAGAAATAAATTAGAATTGAGACTCAGATGTCATTTGGGGTTCCTCGTGACATTGAAAAAAAAAAAGAAAAAATGGAGTAGATTAATATAATTAGAAAAAAACAAGACTAGTGTAATTGACCTTAATTTTCAGGAGGAGCTATAGTTACTGCTGCGCACAAGGAATCTTCAGGGCCTGTTCTTGGTATGACTATGGAAAATGGTAAAAATTAACAGAAGGGAAAAATAAATCCAATACAAACGGTACCACTAAGAGCTCAGATTCTTCAGAAATAAAGTTTTGAGTCATGACTCCCTCACCAGGTAAACAATCTTTTGAAGGAGACTAAAAATAAGACCCTGAATATCTAGTAGTGCCTGCTGTGGGGACAGATGTGAGGGAAGGCGGCATCACTCCTCTTTCCACTCCCCACAGCAAAAACATTTTCCACCAAAACATTTTCCTCACCCAGAACTTTCATACCCCTGCATATATTTCAAAATTCAGCTCAAGTAATATTCTGAGGAACTTTCCGTCCTTGCCTCCCTTTCTCTCCATACCCTCATACTGAATGGAGCTTCCTCTTCTAGGCTCCCAAATCCTCTAGGCTCTTTTGGTCTCACTTCCCTAATGCTTAATCATTGTGCGACAGACATGTTCACATTTGTCTTCTCCCAGAGGACAGGAGCTTTGGCCTGTCCCTAGTACTTGGTGGCTACCCTCATGCCAGTATAACACAGGGACTCAGGAGCCAAATGAGATGAAGCCCAGGAGGCAGAGGTGGCAGTGAACATTGGCAGAGAATATGGCATGACAAAGGAGCTTGGCTGTCCCAGAGGAGGCTGCTTATGGCTCTGCCAGAGCCTCATCCAAGGAGCTTCAACTGCCTATAAAGGCAGCAGACTAACCACATGGCTCTCTGAGATACCAGCCCTCCAACCCACTCACAGAATAAACATAGATGCAAACATAGGTCCAAAGAGCAAAAGAAGAACTGTTACCTGGAATTGAAGGCCAGGAACCTAGTGGAAACTGATCCAAAGAGGGAACAGGTCAGGAAGAAAGCAGATCTCTTTGTACTTAGAAGTATGTTCACAGTGAAATAAAAAGAGTATAATTACATTATTGAGTCCCTTGCTCAGACACTCTGATAATTAATTCATATTTCCATTTTGCAAGTGAGGAAACAGAAGCTCATAGATGTTGAGCATTTACCTAAGGAGGCACAGCTACTCAGTGTTTAAAGAGCTTTATGTACCTCAAAAGCCAGGTACATATCTCTTAGTCACCAGGCAATGTTATCACTACATAAGAATCAGAAAATACTTAGGAGAAGAAAGCCACATTTTAGCCCTTGCACTGATATAGGGTTTATAACACACCTATAGATAATAAATTGCGTAATACCAGATTAAAATAACCAATTTTTTTAAAATCTCATATATACAATTGGATGGTTCTAACTCAGGATCTCTCACGATGTTGTGGTTGAGTTGTCAATACAATTGTGGTCATCTGACAGCTTGACTGGGGCTAAAGGAGCTTTTTCTAAGACATCTCACCCAGGAGGCTTTCGATGGAGGCTTTATCTCCTCAGTATGTAGGCTTTTCCATAGAGGGATATGCGTGTCCTCTCAATGTGGCAGCTGGTGCCCCACAGAGTGATTGTTCCAAAAGAAAGTCAGGAGAAACTTTCAGTGCTTTCTGTGACCTAGTCTTAGATATTCCACGTAGTTACTTTCACTTCATCCTACTCATTATAAGTGGATCACTAAGTCCAGCCTAGGCCAAGGAAAGGGGAACTAGGCTCCATCCCATAAGTGGGAGGGATTTCAAAGAGTTTGTGGACATGCTTTAAAACTTTTAGTGGGCAGAGTAAGGCATACCTGGGACCCCAAAACTTCATGCTCTAAAAGGTTCTGGCCATTTGTGGGCACAGACAAAACATACACTCAGTGTAAAAAGAACCTTCATAGGATTAGTGTGAAGAGAGAAAGAGAGAGAAGAAAGAATAATAGTTTCGCAATGAAACACACAAAGTTACCCATTCCCAGCTAAACAGTGTTGGCCAGAAGTAGGGCCAGTGAGGCCTGAAAGCTCACCACTAAGGTATCTCCTGGAGGGAAACTATAGGAAAGGGGCAAACGGGGCCAGGTAAGTCTGGGAGTAAAATCAAAATACAAACCAAGATAAAGGCGGCCACTGTCAACCTCCATGTGACGCTCCCCCACGTGTCTCTTCCAAGTATCTCTACAGGTCTCACCTCCATGTATCTCCTCTAAGTTTCACAAGTTCCTCATGCAAGTCTAAGGATGAGCCAGAGAGCCCTTCTCTACGCAGCTCTCTTCAGCCCTCCTGCCCTCTGTGTTAAACAGCTTCACCTGGCCACTCACTTCTCCCCCCTCATTCTTAGTAGTTAGTCCAAGGTGGCAGCTTGTAAATGGGGAAATGGAACCTTCCTATTCTGCAACCATCCCAGACCAGGTAGGTTCATCGTTGGTTCAAGCAGATTCATTGTTGTTTTATTAGCTGTTCTCAGGATATTCTTCACTGTACTCAGCCACACTTCACCGTCCTCTGCTGCCATGCTCTGTTCTCTGATGTTGCCGCTGCTACTGCTTATAAGCCCAGTCTCTGGCCCAGATGCGCCCACTCACGCACACCCTCACCCTGCTCCAGGTGCCCCCATCAGGCATGTGTGTAGTAGACCCACAGGGGACTATTATTGGTGGGAGGGTAGAAAATCCTGATCATCCTTTTCATTTACCCTATACTCCTCTTACAAAACCACAAATTAAGAATGTGAACAAGCCCTGTTTGTATTTTATCATGAAACGTTAATGGTGCTCTAGCGGCAGGATGACTCAGGAGCATGTTTGCTATGAGACGGGCAGATGGGTCTAAAAGGAAAGGAGGAGTCCTAGAGCCCTCAATGGCTTTTTAGGCTTTTAATGGTCTCTTCTAGAGAGGCAGCCAGGTACAGGGCAGGCAATGGGCCCGGGGGGCTGGGAAGCCGGCAGGCCTCCCAGCCCCCAGCAAATCTTCACTCTTTCTGGGCTTTCTGGTGGCGTCTCGTGGTCTACTACACCCCGAACGGTCCTTTGCTCCATGCTCTGTTCTCTGCTGCTGCTGCTGCCACCACCGCTTCTTCTTCTGCTTCTGTATATAAACCCAGTCCCTGGCTCAGGTGTGCCCACTCACACAGGCCCACCTTCTATTCCAGGTGCCCACCATGAGGCGTGCATGTAGGTCTGCAGTGGTCCATCATTGAGGGGAGAGTGGAAAAACCTGATGACTCTTTAGTTTACTCTACATGCTCTGACACTATTTCATTAGCTCCAACTGGATATCTTACAATTTAATTCTCTGGGAGTCACTCCCTGATTTAGCACGGACTCCTCCTATTACATATGAAAGGTAAAGTTCTCAAAACTACTCCCACTTCAGATGTCAGCTGCAAGTCTCAGGAACCACTTGTATTTCTGACTGAGGAGTTATAAGTTAGGGATACTAGTGACCCAGTCAAATTCAATGATTCACTAGAACAAACACTGAAACTCACAGAAAGCACTGTACTTATGTAGGGTAAATGAAAGATTGATCAGGATTTTCTGCCCTACCGCCATTGGCACCAATGATCGACGCCTGCAGTCCCATACACGTGCCTGATGGTGGCACCTGGAGTGGGTTGCGGGCGTGCATGAGTGGGCGCACCTGGGCCTGGAGAGACTGAGCATATAAGGGCACATCACAGAGCACGGGGCGCAGCAGCAGAGAGCAGAGCTTGGCAGCAGAGAACTCCAGAGAGCCCAGAGAGAGTGAAGATTCTCCGGGGGCTGCCCTGCCTGCCCTGCACCTGGTTGCCTCGCTATAAATGCTGTAGAAAAACATTAAAAGCCTGAAAAAGCCACCGAGGGCTCCAGGACTCCTCCTTTACTTGTCTGCCCGGATCATAGAGAACCTGTCCTGTGCCTTCCTGCCACTACAACTTACAATACAGTTTTATTATAAAAGCTGCAACTCAGGAACAACCAAATGGATAAGACACATAGGGCAAGGTCTGGGAGGGTCCCAGATGTGAGCTTCAGGCCCTCTCCCCACAGAGGCAATGCTGTTAAACAAGGAATCGAAGCCTGGTTGAGCTAGAACAAAGAAAAGCTATTTATTTGGGGTTTAGATTGGATTTGGGACTGCACAGACCATAAAGCCCTTGGATCCTGTTTTGAACTGCTGGGAGTAGGGAAGGCTTATCAGCACAAAGAAAAGGTAGGCTAGTTGACACTCAAGTCCACTATGCAAATTAGGCTCGAAGTCAGTCAAGTTCCAATTGGTGCAATAATATGTGAATTGGGTCAAGAGTTAGTCAAGCAGTGATTGGTCGAATTTCAATCTGGGCTGTCTGGGGCAGCTCGCCTTGTTGAGGTGGGTCCTCTGGGCATGCACGAGCAGCCAGTGCATCTGGCCATGTCTGGGCCCTACAGCCTCCTGATCCTGTTTTGGTTTTACCCAGACAGGGATAGAAAACACTGAAGCTCACAGAAAGCACTGTACTTATGTAGGGTAAATGAAAGAGTCATCAGGAATTTCCACCCTTCCATCAATAATAGACCCCTGTGGGCCTACATGGACGCCTGATGGCAGGCACCTGAAGAAGGGTGAAGGTGTGCGTGAGTGGGCACACCTGAGCCAAAGACTGGGCTTATAAGCATCAGCAGAAGCAGAAGAAGGAGAAACAGTGGCAGGATGAAGAGAACAGAGTGTGGCACAGATGACTGTTCAGGATACAGCAGAGAGACCACAGAGAGCGGCAGAGAGCCCAGAGAGAGTGAAGATTCGCCAGGGGCTAGAAGCCTGCCAGTCTCCTGGCCCCCCGGTCCTCCAACCTGCCCTGTACCTGGCTGCCTCACTATAAAAGACCATTAAAAGCCTAAAAAGCCACCAAGGGCTCCAGCACTCCTCCTTATACCCGTCTGCACAGCTCAGTGGAGAACCTTCTCCCTGGTGCCCTCCTGTCACAGCAACTTACAACACAGTTTTATTATCAAAGCGCAACTCAGGAACAACTAAATGGATAAGATACATAGGGCGTCTTTTCTTTCTTTTTAAAACATTTCTTGTCCCATGTCATTCTCACAGCACATCAATGAATTCATCAACTTGAAAGTTCCTTGAGCTTTGGGTGTCCAGTGTTTTATTGGGGTCTTTTTACATCAGTGGTTATATGATTGAGCTCTGTCTTGAGTCCCCCAAAAGTTGGGGGTGAGGTTGAATGTTCCAACCCTCTGATCACAGGCTTGATCTTTCTGATGTAACCAGTACCTCTATGAAACTATCTCATGGCCCACCTCATTAGCAAGAACTCAGCCATCCTGGCATCAGAGTGGCAGAAAGGTCTTGATAATAAATAACAAAAGACACTCCCAGCACTCAGGAGATTTCACGGGTTTCTGAAACAGTCCAGGAACTGGGAGAAAAGACTCCGTAGAGTCTTTCTTATATCACAGATGAATCTACATCATATTTCACCATGGAACATGAATCCTACACATTAACTCACCAACTGTTTTCCAATAAAGGTAGAGGATATTACCATGAGTCAATAAATAATCAGGTCTGAGTAAACATGCAAAGAGTAGCCAGATTCAGAAATATAGGCTTTCTGTATGAACTCATATCCCTGGCATAATGTAAAAGTCAACAGTATTGTGAAAATTAATATACAGAAACCCTATTTAAATGAGGTCAGGAAGTTAGAAGAGAGTTTTCACATTTCAGCAATCAGCATACTTCAAGAACAAAAATGGTGGAGAAAAATGAACATTTCTATACTGCTGGTGGGATTGCAAATTAGTCCAACCACTATGGAATGCTGTATGGAGATTCCTCAAACTGCTAAAAATGGAGCTTCCAAACAACCCAGCAATACCACTCCTGGGAATCTACCCAAAGGACAAAAAAACAATAATCCAAAAGGATACATGCACCCGTATGTTCATTGCAGCACTGTTTACAATAGCTAAGGTATGGAAAAAACCCAGATGCCCAAAAATAGATGACTGGATCAAGAAGATGTGGGACATATACACAATGGAATACTATTCAGCATTCAAAAATGATAAACACATGCAATTCACTGCAACATGGATGGAACTAGAAGGAATCATGCTCAGCAAAGTAACCCAGAAGGAAAGAGAAAAATATCGAATGGTTTCACTTATAGCAGGGATATAGGGGAACAAAATATGAGAGAGACACCCAGAGAGGGAAGGAAAGGCCAAGGGCTCAAAATGGTGTAGAAAAGGGCACAAGGGACCATGGTGATGGGTCACGGTGAATTGGTGGTGGGTTACCCAAGGGGAATACAAAATGTAAAAGATATAAATAACAATAATAATCAAAAAAAGAATAAACACGCCTTGCAACTTCCATGGGAAATAATGGAGCTTTTTCCACCCCTACCCCCAACCCCAGCCCCAATTTGAAGGGACAAGGGTATTCCTCTAGCCAGCAGTTGCCTCTCCAAAGGCTATATAAAGGAGGTGCTGGCTTTCCAGGAAGTGTTTGTGTTTCTTGCCATAAGACTGTTCTTTTCAAATTGCCTTTTTGTTGTTGTTTCTGAATTTTGTTGGTTTAGTAACTGCTTGTTGTTTAAAGTCAACAATATAGTTAACTATATAAACTATCCTTAGCACAGACTCCTATAAATGTTTTTTCAAAAGACAGAAAAAAACACCAACCAGGCAATCAAATTGAATTGCATACTTAGCCTTCACATTCTGTGACTTGTTTTAAACATTGCCTAATAATTTAGCACATTTTAATACTCTTACTTTTGAGTTTGCCATTTTTTGAAGCATTCTGCATCCTTTGGGTAGGAGATGCCAATTTCTTTTATGGCTAAGTCATTGTGTTCCACTTTTCTAGAGCAAATTAGAATTGACACACAAGGCCAGGAGCAAAGCACATTTGAGAAACAGGAATCTAGGTAACTTTTTACTTTTAAGTGAAAGGTAGACCAGAGGAGGAAAGCTGTCAGTTGTGTTATAACAAATACTGTTACCTGCCCCATGATAATTACTCTCTCCTTCTTCTATGAACTCCAATATTAACAGGCCACAAAGATGTCCACAGGGAGAATACATTTCCCTGTGGCTAGGTAAATCTACGTGACTGTGTTCTGACCACTGACATTGGAGAGGAGTTGACGTGTCAGTTCTGGTCCATGCCCTTAAACACTGGTTTTCTCCATGCTCTGCTGGGAACATGGATTTTTGGCAGGCACCATCTTGGACAAGGATGTCGGGAGCATAGGGGTTTTGAAGCAGAATGCTGGAAATAGCCCTGTTTCAGATGATTGTACAACCACTGCTCCACCAGTAAGCCACGAGAAGGGCATCAACTCTATCTTGTCTAAGCTGTTATTTTTTGTTCTGTCACATGCAGCATGTGCAAACGTAAAGCTGTTTCTTTTTCTTTCTAATTTTTGTCAAGACTTTATTTCTTAGAGCAGTTTTAGGTTTACAGAAAAATTGAACTGAAGTCCAGATACCTTGTACATTCCCTCCTGTCCTCCCGCCATGCAGGCACCTCCACTATCAGCATCTGGCCCCAGAGTAGTACATTTGTTACATTCAATGAACCTACACTGGCCCATGGTTATCACTCCAAGTCCATAGCTTAAAATGTGAAATGTAGAGAAACAAAAGAAAGACACAGACAAAACGAAACCAAAACAAACCCTAGAAACAGGACTGCAGAATATGGTTACCAGAGGGACAGGGTGGAGGCAGGGAGCAAAGCGGGGAGGGGTCCCAGTGGACTTTGGGTGCTTTGGTGGTAGGTATAGTGTGGTAACATACATCTAAAGAGGTGTGATCCTGTACCCCTAAATCATATATCTTGTTGTAAACCAATGTTAACAACAACAAGTCACAATAAATAAATAAAAATAAACAGAAAAATGCATGAAATAAAAGCATATAGCTTAATGAATCATTACAAAGTTAACAACTGTATAACTATCACTTGCCACAAAAATAGTACCTTGTCAGCACCATGGACATATTCACCCACCCCCTCCCTATCACGGCCCCTTAATCTTCTTAAAGAAAATGATTGTCTCGATTGAACGGAAATCTTTAATTTTCTTTGTAGCCTTTACAGGTTAGTTTCAATGATTCCTGAAGTTTATATAAATACAATTTTACCTTTTATGTTTATTACATCTGTCTTTTTGGTGAATATTATGTTTGAGAGATGTGCTTTGTTAACTTTCATTGCTATGAAATTTCACATTGCGTGAATACATCACAATTTATCCATATTTCTTCTGATAGACATTTGGAATGCTTATATGGTTTTAAAATTTTGTGGGGAAAGAGGAAAATAGCATAAATGATGCTTTTATGATCATTCTTTCATCCCCTAGTGCCCCAATACTCATCTGTTGTGAGTGTAAAATAAAGACTGAGAACAGATGAGGTTGTTACAATAGGAACTAAGGAATCTAAAGGAGACTCTAACCATATTTAAAAATAAAGCGCCTCAACAGTTGACAAATGCAAGCAATGGAGAGAATAAGTGAATTGAAAGCACAATGTCAGAGCACATACAAATGGAATAGAGAGGAAAAGGAATTTTAAAAAAGAAAAGAGTGTAAAAGCCCTTTGGGATAACATAAAGAGAGATAGCATCTGTATCAGGGGACCCCAAAGGGAGACAAGAAAGAGAAAGGCATAGAATATTTATTGAAAGAAATAATCATTTTGAACCATCTCAAATGGAGAAAGCAACCAGACATCTTGATCTAAGAGGTCCAAAGAATTTCAAACAAAATAATACCAGACAGCCACACTCCAAGACACATCGTAATAAAGCTGTTGAAAGTCAATGACAAGGACAGAAAATTACAAATATTGAGAGAAAAAAAGGGTAACTGATAAGGGAATGCCAATTAGATGATCTATGGAAACTGGACTGTCAGCAGAAACTTTTCAGGCAAGAAGGGAATGGCAGGAGATAATTCAGTAACACAAAGGAAAAGATTGCCAGTCTAGAATCATTTACCCTGCAAGAGTAACATTCAAGAAATAAAGGAGTATGAGGAGCTTCACTAAAAGTAAAAATTAAAAGAATGTGTCAACACCAAGTCACACATTAAAGAAAAGCTAAAGGTAGCATATAAAGTAACAGAACAATATAGAGGTAGCAAGCACCTAAATTATATAACCTGGAGGAATAGAGTAACAATGTGGACTGTCACGACAAGTTTCAGACCATTCATCAGTCACAAAAATAATCCATATACTAACTTCAGTAGAACCTTCAAGCAACAATCAAAAGAAGTAGCATATAAGAAAGTGGAAATGGAAACTAAACAAAACATAAAATGAAAATGTCAAAAATCAAAAAGACAAAGACAAACTAAAAAGAAAATGAGCACTTATATCTCAATAATCACCTTGATAGTACATAACCTGAACACACCTGTTGAAAGGCAGAGAATGGTTGAACAGATTTCAAAGCAGATCCAACCTGCTGCTGATATAGGAAATGCATTTTACCAGCAAAGATAAGCACAGACCTAAAGGAAGACAATCCTACAAGCAAGTCATAATAAAAAGAAAATCAGGTAGAGCATGTGTCCAATAAAATAGACCTCTAATTTAAAAAGGTAACAAGAGACAGAAATTAAGATTGAGACAGACATTACAATAAAGGACCAAATACAACATAAAGGAATAATACTTGTAAGTATACAGCACAAATGACAGGCCACAGTACATGAGGCAATTACAAACAGAACTAGGGAGAGACACTGACAACAACACAATAACACCAGAGAATTTTTATAATCTACTTACAACTAAGGACAGAGCAATGAGACAGCATAAATGAGGAAACTATAGCCTTAAATAGGAGCTAAACCAAATAGGCTTAACAGGTATCTACAGAACACTCCCCTCAAAAAAATGAGAAAACATTAACATGATGAAATACTCTATGATGTTTCTTGTAGCACTATTCACAATAGTAATCTAAATGCTCACGGTTAGCAGATTGGGTCAAGACGTGGTATGTCCATACTGTGGAATAGTCTTCACCTGTATGAAAGATGAAATGCTGCCGTTTACAGCAAAATGGAAGGAGTTTGAGAGAATTATGTGTAGTAATTTAAATGCAAGTCAGAATGACAAATATCGGACATTGACATAGTGGATAATTGGGCAAAGTAAAATACTTAAAACAACTACCAGGCATCAATAAACAAAGTGAGGTTTCTGAGGTTAAGCAAGAGGCAGAAAGGGTCAAGGGGATATAAGAGGTAGTGGTAGGGGAAATATAAATGCTAGAAATACTAAGAAATGCTTTTATAATTTTCTCTAGAAAAAGTCTTGCCCACTATTATTTTTTGCTACATTTACTTCTAGTTATTTGAAAATTTTATTCTGTTGTAAACAATCTCTATTTAAAATTTTTGTTTTCTGTTTGTTGCTGATATATGGAAGTACAGGTACTGTTTTCAGTAAATTTTATCCAATGACTTAGATGAATTCATCTATTCTAATAATTTATCAATAAATTCTTTGGATTCCCTGTTTATGTAGCCATTTCACCTTCATATCATGGTAATTTTTCTTCTCCCTTTACAATCCTTATGACTTTTTTTTGGTACATTTACATCTTTGCAGGGCGTGCCCTACAACGTCCACTAGAAGGAGCGATAGCATGCATCCAGCCTTGCCCCGGATCTCAAAGGGGAAGCTTTCAACATCTTATCATTAATGTTAATCATCTAATCATCAATGTTGATGTTTGTTCTAGAGTTTTTGTACAAAACTCTTATCAGATTAATAGTTTCTTGTACAGCATGGTGACTATAGTTAAAAATACTATATGGCTTATTTGAAAGTTGCTATAAGAGTACATTTTAAAAGATCTCATCACAAGGATAAAATTTTTGTAACTACATATGGTAATGGATGTTAACTAGATTTATTGTGGTGATATATAAATACGGAACTTTATGTTGTACACCTGAAATTAATATACTGTTATATATTAATTATACCTCAATTTTTTAAGAAAGTCAGTGGATTTAAGAAAAGTTTTCCATGCTTCCCTGGTGGCACAACGGGTTAAGTCTCAGCACTATGAAGCTATTGGCAGCCACTGCAGCATGAGGTTGATCCCTGGCCAGGGAGCTTCCCACATGGCGCAGCAGACCTCTCCTATCTCACCCACTGCTCCCCTCAGCAGTGTATTTCAGTGGATCTGCCTGTTCTGCTCCCCACTCTTGTCTCTGGTGAATCCTCTTACCACCCCACCCCCCAATCCAGACACCTCTGGTCTACACCCCAGTTCTTGTATGTATGTATAAATAAATAAATCTTAAAAAAGAAGTTTTCCTCCTGGGTCTCCCTGGTGACCTAGGGGTTAAGTCTCAGTGCTTTGACCACTACAGCCTGAGTTTGATTGCCAGACAGAGAGCTGACCCACATGGCCCAGCAGACCTCTTCTGTCTCGCTCACTGCTCCCCTCAGCAGTGTATTTCAGTGGATCTCCCTGTTCTGCTCCCCTCTCTGTCTCTGATGAATCCTTTCAGGCCTCCCACCCCCATCTCTTGCACCTCTGGCCTACACCCCAGTTCCCCTATGCAATATATATACATATATATAGATATAGATATAGATATAGATAGTATATATTGTATGTATATACTGTGTGTGTGTGTATAAAATAAAAAGGTTTCCTTCTATTTTAAATTTTCTAAAAGTATGTTTAAAATTTTGTCATGATTTTAATCCTAATGAAATATTGTTTTTCTTATTCTATTCTTTGGAGGAATTTGTGTAGGATTGGCTTTTTCTTCCTTAGATTTTCGATAAGACAAAGGTATTCATCAGGGTTTGGAGTTTTCTTTGTGTTTAAAATAATGTGTTCAATTTCCTTATTAGCTATGACTAGTAACAATTTCTTTTTCTCTTAGGTCAGCTTGAATTTTTGCATTTTCTCTAATTTTTCAATTTGTTTACATAAAATGCATAATATTACCATTCTTATATTGTATACATTTCTAAGTCTGCAATAAAGTGATTTTACATATCCATAAAGTTGTATGATGATCAACACTAACTCCAGATTATTCCTTTTTTTAAAGATTTATTTATTTACTTATGCATAGAATAACTGGGATGTAGGTCAGAGACTGGGGGTTTGGGGGTGAGAGGATTTACCAGAGATAGAGTGGGGAGCAGAACAGGTGGATCTACTGAAATACACTGCTGAGGGGAGCAGCAGGTGAGATGGGAGAGGTCTGCCATGTACATTATATATGGGTTAGCTCCCTGGTGGGGGATCAAAATCAGCATGACTAGTGCTGAGACTTAACCCTTGCACCACCAGGGAGGCCCCTAACTCCAGAATATTCTAACTATCTTCAGAAGAAACTCCAGATTCATTAACAGTCATTCCCATTCTCTCTTTCCCCAGCACTTGGCAACTACCAGAATGTTTTCTGGCTCTATAGATTTATCTATTTGGGATATTTTATCTAGGTGATAGCATATAATATGTAGTATTTTATGATTACTTTCTTTCTTTTTTTTTTTTAAGATTTATTTATTTATACATACAAGCTGAGGTACAGGCCAGAGGCGTGGGGCGGCGAGAGGATTCACCAGAGACAGAGTGGGCAGCAGAACAGGCAGATCAGAAATACACTGCTGAGGGGAGCAGCGGGCGAGGCAGGAGTGGTCTGCCGCACCATGTGGAATTCTCCCCGCTGGGCGTCGAACTCGCATCTCGCGCTGCCGACAGCTCCACAGCGCAGCGCTCAACCGCTGCGCCACTAGGGAGGCCCCTGATTACTTTCTTTCACTTAGCATGTTATTAAGGTTCATTCATGTTGTGGTATGAATGAACGTCATTCCTTCCTTTTTATGGCTGAATCCTTCATTGTATGTCTATACCACATTTTGCTTATCTGTTAGCTGATGGGCATTTATGATTGCACTTTCAGGCTATTGTTGCTACAAACATTCTTCTCTAAGTTTTTGTGTGGACATGTATTTTCGATTCTCTTCAGTAAATATCTCCATTTGAGATTGCTGTGTCATATGTCACTCTAAGTTTAATTTCACGAGGCACTGCCAGAATGTTTCCCAAAGTGACTGCACCATTTCACATTCTCATCAGCAATATACACAAGGCCTATGTTTTTTCTCCAGTTTTAACAAATAAATTATTGTTGTCTTTTTTACTTTTTCCACTCTAATGGATGTAAGGTAGTATCTCATCATGGTTTGATTTGCATTTCTTTAGTGACTATAGATGTTTATCATTTTGCATGTACTTTTTGGTCATATACACACATTGGACACATATGGATGTATGTGTACACATATGGGGAAAATGTCTACTCCAGGTATTTCCCATTTTTTAAAAAAAATTGGATTGTCTTTTATTCTGTTGTCTTGTAAGATCTTTATATATTATTTATCAGAAGCATGATTTGCAAATATTTTCTCCCACATGGGTAGATTTTTCAAATTCTTGATGTTTTTGAACCATAAAAAAGTAATAGCTTTACATTTTGGTGAAGTCCAATTTATCTCTGTCTTTCTTTTATTCCTTGTGCTTGGGGTGTCATTTTGCCTAATATAAGGTCACAAAGATTTAACATACTTATTTGCTTCTAAGAGTTTTATAGTCTTAGTTCTTAATTTAGATCGTTGATATATTTTGAGTTAATTTTTATATATAGTATGAGGTAGGAATCCAAATTTATTCCTTTGCATGATTTTTCCAATTGTTCCTAATTATCTCTTCAACATTTTAACATCTTTGATGTTATTCCTCTTTAAGTGCTGATATTGATGAGTTGTGCCTTTTCCTTTTGTAATCTCAATCTTGCCAAGGGTTAATTGATTTTTAAGTGTTGTTAATGGTATCAGTCTCTCCAAATAATTAACTTTTTGTTTCACCAATCCTATTATATTTTTTATTTAATTGATTTTTGTACATTATTCCCTTCTACTTTGAGTTTAATTTGCTATAATTTTTGTGACTTCTTGAGAAAAATGGTTAAGTTATAATTTTTTCAACTTGTCCTTTTATCCAACATACATATCCCAAGCTAAAATTTACTTAAAGCTTCATTTTAGTTCATTTCACGAATTTTGATAGGCATTATTTTCATTATCATACAGCTTGAAATATTTTCTATTTCATCATTATTTCTTCCTTGTCCATTGGATTATTTAGAACTGTACAAATATTGTTGCTTGCCTGGTTTATTTTTCCCCAATTTGTTTTTAAAGTACTTACATCCTTACAGATTTGCCTATTGGTAACAGTATGTAGTCGTGGCTTTTGAAAATCCAGTCTAGGGTCTCCCTGGTGGCGCAACGGGTTGAGCGCAGCACTATGAAGCAGTCCAGAGCCACTGTGGCACGAGTTCGCTAGCCGGGCAGGGAGATTCCCACATAGCACAGCAGACCTCTCCTGTCTCACCCGCTGGTCCCCTCAGCAGTGTACTTCAGTCGATCTGCCTGTTCTGCTTTCCCACTCTGTCTCTGGTGAATCCTCTCACAATCCCATGTCTCTGGCCTACACCTCGGCTTGTATTAAAAAGAAATAAAAAACCAGTCTAAAAATTTTTGCTTTTTTTTTAAAAAAAAAGATTTATTTTATTTATTTATGCACACAAGAGCTGGGGTGTAGGCCAGAGGTGCTGGGGGCGTAAAGGGGGTGAGAGGACTCACTAGAGACAGAGTGGGGAGCAGAACAGGCAGATCTACTGAAATACACTGCTGAAGGGAGCAGCAAGTGAGACAGGAGAGGTCTGCTGCGCTATGTGGGTTAGCTCCCTGGCTGGGGATGGAACTCGTGCTGCATTGGCTGCCAATAGCTTCATAGTGCTGAGACTTAACCCCTTGTGCCAACAGCGAGGTCCAAATTCTTGTAATTTCTTCAGTGTATTCTGTACTTTTGTAATTACCATTTTAATTGGTTATTCCTGCCAACAACCACCATATGTGGGATCATCTGTTCTTTATTTTAAATAAATTTACTTTAATATTTTTCTTAAACACAGGTCTGCATATGAAGAATTTTGTTGGCTTTTGTTTGTCTGAATTTTTTCCACATATGTCTGGAAGGATTTCTTTTTGTTGGGTGTAGGATTTCATTACCTTGTTTTCTATTGTTTCTGCTGAGACATCAGTTGACAGTCTCATCTGTGCTTCTTTGAAATCTCCATTCTTCTTTACTTTTCAAGATTTTTTCTCTTTTTAAAAAATGAACTTCTATTACAATGTACCTAAGTTTGGATATTTGTTTTACCCCTGCAGCCAGCTTAGGACTAGAGCATGCTTTCCCCTCTGCAGAGCCAAAGCCCTGTGGTGCTGGGTTCTGAGTGTAACTAGGTTCTGCCAAGAAGACGGACCGCACAAGATGTCACCGTGCTGATGACATTTGGCTCTCAGGGTCAGCTCAGGTACTGGTTCTAGCTGGATCCAGTGTGGTAGCTTTTAAGTATAAACATAATTGTTTTGAAGTCTGTGTTTGATGACTCCAAACGTTAAAGCCCTTGTGGATCTTTCGTGAGTTTTTTCTGTTGGTCATGCCTCCAAAGGTGACAGGTTACTGTTTATTGTGTGTTGAACTGTATTTTAAAAATTATATAAATATTCTTGTGGCTTCGATGATGTTATCGTTCCTGTAGGGTAAGTGAGAATTGTCAGGTTTTTCTGCCCTTCCCTCAATGATGGACCTCTGCAGGCCTATGTGCATGCTTGATGGCGGGCACCTGGAGTGGGGCCTGTGTGAGTGGGCACACCCGGGCCAGAGAGTGGATTTGTAAGCAGAGCATCAGTGGCAGAAGCAGCAGAGAACAGAGCATGGGTCAGAGGATCATTCGGGGTGCAGCAGAGAGGCCACAGGACACAGCCAGAGAGTCTGAGAAAGTGAAGATTTGCCGGGGGCTGGGAGGCCTGCCAGCCTCCCGGCCCCCTGGCCCCATTGCCTGCCCTGTACTTGGTTGCCTCTCTACAAGAGACCATTAAACATCTAAAAGCCACCGAGGGCTCCAGAACTCCTCCTTTCCTTTAGACCCGTCTGTGCAGCTCTATAGAGAACCTGTGCTCCTGAGTATTCCTGCCTCTACATTTTCGTAGAGAATATTTCTGTTAGCTTCTGCCAAGAACCTGGGGCATTCGTGATTTAATCATGTTACTCTTATCTAAGGGAATGAAGTTGTTAAAAGCTTTGCCCTGCATGTCAGTTGTCTAGCTTTTCTCTTCTGGATGAGCAAACACCACTAGGACACAAATTGTCCTAAATACTAGGCTCATTCTCCAGATTTCCATCTTTTCCAGTTAACTATTAGTAATTTTTCACTACCTTGTTAATGCTGATGCATTTAATCAAATCTTCAAAATATTTCATCTAACTTTTAAATTTAACTACTGCACAAGTGTTTACCCAAAATTATTAATACCTAGCACCATTATCAGAAGATACAATCCTCTCTATCTTTATTTTCCACTTAACTATATTTGTGTGCATCTCCCTGTCTTTGAAAATGTGGGGACTTGTGCTTTTACATGGCTGGAGAGTTTCTCATCAAAAGACTGTGTTACACTGTCTTCAGCTGTTTTATCTTTAGTTAGATGTTTGAGCTGTTTCTCTGATGCTCAGGGTTCTCCACCACAAAGAAAATTTCTTACTGCAGTGGCCCTTCTGCCCACCTGTGACTATGCAGGTGTTTCTCTTTTCCAAACTTTTCCTTTTGTAGAGCAGGAGCAGAGCCCTTATGCCTTCCTGTGCCTATGCAGGAGCTCCTGCCACCAACTCTCTCCCTCCACAGGGCAGCCGCCCTCCTGCCTACTGGGACTATGCAGACCTCTCTTTCAGCAAACCTGTCTCTTTCAGGGTAGTTCTTTCTGCCTGCTTGTGTCTATGAAAGCATTCTTTATTCTTTTCTCCCTTTTTCATAATAAACCTGCCCTTTTATACATACATATAAAGGTTTCTTACAAAGTAAGAAGTAGGGAGAGCCAGGGAGCCAAGGCAGGGGCACACAGCTGGGACCATCAGCAGATGGGAACACTTCCTTCCCAGGTAAGGAGGCAAACCTGATGTTTAAAAGCTACTACATTGGGATCCAGCTTGAACCAGCACCTGAGCTGTCCCCCGAGAGCCAAATATCACCAGCACAATGTCCATGTTCAACAAAGCTGTTTCTCATCTTGTGAGGCCTGTCTTCTTGGTAGAACCGAGTTATACTCAGAAGCCAGCACCACAGGACTTTGCCTCCGCAGAGGGGAAAGCACACTAAATGTGTTGAGAGGTGATAAAAAAGACAAATTTTCTCACACTTACTGCCCCTCCTCTCTAATCTCATGTTTCCACCATCAGCAGGGTCTCTTTCCTGTCTTTGGGCCATTGTCTCACAGGAGAGACCCCTGTGATCAAGAAAAATTTAGACATCAGAACCATCATTTCCTTTGTCCTTTAGTAGGAGGCAAAACCAGGTGATGGAGGCGTGAGTTAAGCAATAAAAAGGGGTCAAAGAAGACAAAGTCCCTAATGTTCAGGGGACCAAGGGGCTGAGGAAACTGAGCTAAAAAGGAGATAACTCCCCCTGTCCCCACTGCAGAGAGGGCGTCTCATGAAGGGTGATGGTGTTCTGCACTCGACTGTCCCTGCAGACATGGGTCTGTTAGGACATTCCATGGGCTCATGTATCACAACATTCTTAGAATGGGGGTCCACAATCATGTTCTAAGGTGCTGCAAATTCTCTACAAGAATTTAAGTTTGGCGATTTCTAGGTCTATAATGCAAAGAACAGAAGACTCATCGAAATGACATCTTAAAACAGCATTCTTACACTTTTGTTTTTCAATTATGAAAATCACTCACACAAAAGAAAACACATATAACATGTTAGTTATGAGCCGTAAAAATAAAATGATGCCCGTGAATCCACCACTCCACTTATGAGCTAGACATTTTCAACATCATGGACCGTGGCTACATGTTCCTTCTCGGCATATTCCCCACTAAAGTACAGAAAGGAAGACGAACTTGAAAATGCTGAACAGACAAAACCATTGAAGTCTGTAAGCAAAACTAACTCTAGCTTATTTGGGGAACATAAGCAAAATTTAACTTAGGTTGTTACTTGTAAATGCCTGAGATAATCCTACAAGACACATAAGTCATCTTCCTAAAGTGGCATGAGATAGTCACTGTTAACAACTCCCTTGCTGTTTGGAAACCCCATTATCTTTTTTTAAAGATTTATTTATTTATACATACAAGAACTGGGGTGTAGGCCAGAGGTATAGGGAGTGAGAGGATTCACCAGAGACAGAGTGGAGAGCAGAACAGGTAGATTGACTGAAATACACTGCTGAAGGGAGCAGTAGGTGAGACAGGAGAAGTCTGCTGTGCCATGTGGGTCAGCTCCCTGGCCAGGGATCGAACTCATGCTGTAGTGGCTGCCAGTAGCTTCATTGCACCAACAGGGAGGCCCCTAGGAACCCTATTATCTTAACTAATCATGTAAAGGTTAAATAAATAGCATCCTTATTTTCCCATTATAATTCGTCCTGTAATATGAACCTCACATGAACTCTGGGGTTGAAACCTCCCAGTGTGTGAACTCTTCTTTGTGCTCAATAAACTCTTACTACACACTAAAATTGATCTGATTGTTACTGTTAAGGACTTTTGATGCCTGCCTCTGCAAAACAAACCACCACTCTTCCTTGTTTCATGTTGACTTACTCTGTAGAGTTCACCACATGCACAGTTATCTCTAAAAATGCATAGGTTTTGGTTGATTTTACCTAAAAAAAAAAAAAAAAAGTAAATTACTCTACACAGCCTTCTATGACTGTTTTCTCTCAAAATGGTAGTTGCAAGATTTATTGTGTCAGATTACATCATGAGAATGTTCCCAGTCTTCACCCATCCTCTGCCCAGGGTACTGCTGGGCTTGTTCTAGTCTTAGGAGTTCTGCTGCTTGGACACCCCCTGGTGTTTTCCGCAACACTTACACCTGGTCTTGTTGAGCGTGTGCCCAAAGGAAGAAACAATGGTTGTGAGTCGTAGAAGCTTCACCTTCTCAAGCTGTTTTCCTCACTGGCCACGCTGCCTCATCATTACAGGGCTAATAGAAGTCAAAAGACTGACTTGCGTTTACACAGGTAAAATGGGAAGACGGCAGAGGCACCTGGGGCTTGCTCCAAAGGCCGAGCTCACTCCTCGACTCCATAGATTTAAGTGGTGACTGTATAAAAAGGTAAAGGGCGACGCAACATGCCAGGCAGTGTCCAGGGTACTCTTTATTGGTAATGATTTACAAAAATTCCCGAAGCAGGTATTGTCATTGGCAGTATTTCCAAGTTTTATCCATGAGAGTGCATGCACACACATGCACATGTATTTGTGCATGTGAAGCTATTGCAAGATTCGAAGCAAAGGGAAAACAGATGAGATGCACATTAAAAAAAAAAAAAAAAAGGTCTGTACCTTCCGAGAGAACAGAGGGAGAGGGTGAGGGGCTGTAGGGGCTCCCAGCAACCCTTTGGCAGCAAAGCAGGTATGAAAGGGGGGCTTGGGCCAGTTGGTGGGGACAAGAGGTGGAGGGCTGCAAAACCCACTTTGGAGGTGGGGTTCATAGGACTTGGAGGTGCTGAAGGTGGGAATGGAGGATGAGGTCTGCCATTAGCTTGTAATTGGATAAAAGTGCATTTGAGAGACCAGCTGTCAAGTCCTGTTGTAGAAATGCACCATTTGAGCATCCCCTGAGACCTTTTCATGGAACATCAAGGCAGGTGGGTGTGTGAATCTGGAGCTTACAGGAGAGGAGGCTGCAGGACACCGCAGGCGCGGGGAGGTGTGGTGCAGACAAGCATCCTGAGGAGGGGAAGCGCCGGCAGAGCCAGGGGCAGAGAAGACAGGGACGCTGCAGGGGCATCAGAGCAGCTGGAGGGGAAGGAGGCAGGTTAAATAAATAGGACACTCACTTCTTTCACCTCCTCCATCTGATTGCCTCATGGAAAAGCACCTGAAGTTCCCAATTTGTGATCGTCCTGCAGGAACTGGGGGTTTTAAGGGGGCAGAAACATTCTTTCATTGGTCCAAACATTTATTGAGCATCATGTGTCAGAAGTTGGGTAGGTGCCTCAATAATAGTAATCATAGTAAGAATCACAATAGCTAACCTCTGATGATGGGTCTAGGACCCTTATACACTGTATGTTAATCCTCATTCTTATGCTCGTCCAGCCGACCCCACCCCCACCCCAGTTCTCTCAAATTTTACAAAGAAACTGAGGTCATCTTAAGCTAGAGTCACTTGGTTGAAGTCATAGACCCTGAAACACTGAGCTGGATTCAAGCCCCACATTCCTGGCACCCAAACAGGTCTTTCTCCCTAGTGAACAGCACCTCACAAGTGCTCCATGCTTATTGGGAGTTTGGTGTCAAAAGCTCATCAGGCCTATGACTAGAGCCCACCTGAATTTGCTAATGTGAGTCAGGCAGATGTGAAAGGAGAGAGGCTGAGAGAAGGACAGACACGGCGAGTCTCTGGTTCAGTGTGGCGCTGGACTTCGTGGTTTGCAGCCCAGCTCTGCCCTTGGTAGCTGTGTGAGCCCAGGCTCTGTTTCCCACCCGCTCTGCGGCGGTTTCCCATGGGTAACTTGGGAATAACAGGACTCCCCTCACAGGGTCACTGTGATAAAATCTGGCAACTCAGTGATGCGCTGGAACAGAAGACAGCGGTCGGTCTCAGCTGCTGCAGCTACAGAAGGATGAGGAGGTGTCTTGTGAGAAAATGGCCGCCTGTCGGCCAGGGGAGGCAGGAGGCAGGAGACGGCACTGAGTGGGTGCTGGTGTTAATCCACCTGGACTTCTACGGAGCACTGATGTGGAGGTGGCCGAGGAAGCACAGAGGCCCAGCCATGGTATGGGGGAGAGCTGCCTGAGCCAGTTCTGGGTCAGTAAGCCCCTCCTGCCCAGTCCCTGCTGAGGGCGGCAGGGCCTTGCCACAGGTGCTGGGAATATACACAGGAACGTGGCACCCGCTGAGGGGCCCAACAGAATCAACGTTCAGGCCTCTGTGCAGGCAGTGGGTCTGGTGGCTGAGGAGAGCACTGGTGTGGAAGCATTTTAATGTTTTTTAAATACATAATCTGGGATTAGATGCCCATTCACATGACCTTTGTCCGCTCTTGCCTGGAGCCACTGAAGTAGAAGTTAATAAATACTGGAGGAAACGGCAAGGCCAGTTGGAGTTAGTGCTAAGGTTCTGAGGGGAAGTTTCCCCCCTGGGGTGTTGCGGGGTGGGAGGCTGGAGGAAGCTTTATGCTGGGGGGAGGGGAACATATGCCCTCTCTGCCTTCCTCTTTGAATGGTGCTCCATTTCCATTTCAAAAGCCCAGCTCTAGGTGCTAAAGTACACAGTTAAGGCCCACACCTACTGCCACAATGGTCCAGTCCACATTTCCCAAGTCCAGCACTTTCTGTAACTGCTTGTCTCAAGGACTGTCCCAAAACTTGGGACCAAACCAGGTGTCACATTTGAACCAAAACATCCTCAAACTATAGTCACAAACCAGCAGCAACAGCAGCATCACCTGCGGACTTGTTAGGAATGTACATTTTCAGTCCCCACTTTAACCCTTAACAGCTTTAGGGCTCAGTCTTCCACTTCACGAGCCCTCCAGGAGATTCTGTCATTTCAGGAGAGATGTGCAAAGGGCAGGGGACAAGGAAGAGAGCCACTACACAGAGGCAGGACCCTGGGGTCTACTCTCAACTCCATGATCAAGCTGGTAAGAGTGGACAAAGGCCATGTAAATGGTCATCCAATTCCAGATTATGTACTTAAAAAGACACTGATTTCTTATGTCTTGGTATCCTCATCTGGAAATTGAACATGGCAGCATGTTTTTCATTTGCATCTCTAGATAGGAAAATCAGTAAGATGCCACCAGAGAGAATCTTTTATGTCCAAGTACCTCACCAATGATATTAATGCTGCCTATCAACTGCCCTCCCTGTATCCCTTCCAAGAACATCAAGAGCAATAGAGCTGCTGGACAGCTTCAGGGGGTTCTGGAATCTTCAATGATTGACTGGAGATGTGCAATTTTCCTGGAAAGACCACTTAGATTCCCCAAGCCAAGGAACTGCTGATTCCAAGGGGCCCCTGCACCTTCCACCCCCACAACCATGGCCTGTGACCCTCCTACACATGGCAAGGCCTTTCAGGCAGCTCCCGGGGAAGGAAGGGCAATGGCACCAGGGATTAGAGACCCAAATACAGAAAGTGGCAAGGCCTGCCTTGCCTGAACTTGGTCCGATCCCCCCTGGGGTTTTCCACATTTGCTAATGAGTAACATACCAACTGTACAGGCAGGCGTGGGGGTGACTTCACCCTCCATGTATTTCCACAGCAGGAGGTAGGGTGGGGGCCACCCGCATTTACTCTGTGCCAGTTGCCTTAGTTATACTGTCATAACCAACCCAGCACCTCCATGAGGTAGTCCTAATTTCGATTTAGAAGTGACAAGACAGGTAGGAAGTGATGTGACTTGCCAGAGAGGAAATTGGGACGTGAGCCCTGGCATTTGTGATTGGAACATTGCACGATCATGGGGCCAACAGGACTGGAGGGGCAAGAGGACTCAGTAATGGGACAGGGACTCTGGAGCTGCATCATGGAACATGACGGAAAACTCAAGTATTTTTTAAAAGGCTTCAAAAACACAGACTGATGCCCCTGGTGTCACGGACACATTCCTACCCAGGACTGTCACTTCTAAGTCCATCCTTGCAGTTCCACCAAAGACCTGCCTGCTCCCAGCAGCCCACGGGCTGGTCTCAGTGTCCCGGGAGCCCATGCTCTCACGAGGAAAGGGACCTAGACAAGCAGCCCATCATGCAGCCCCAGCTTCCTCATGCCATCGCGCCACGCCCCCTACAAGGCAGCAGCTCCCAGGGCGCAGGCTGGAGGGACATTTCTCTGGTGTTTGGTCTGTTTAAGAAGAGCTCTCTAGATGTAGTTCTCACAGATTCCCTGTAAACGTGGCCACATCCTGGTGTCAGGGAGATGCGGTAAGTCAGCTCCAGGGCAGGGTAATGAAAAAGACTGCACCAAAGCAGGAAATTGAATTAAGTTTCATTTATTCTAGGGCAAACTCAAAGGGATTTTTTTTGTTGTTTTCTTTTTTAGCAAATCCTAGCACATTATTAACAAAAAAAAAAATCTGTACATTTGCCATGATACACTTGAAAGTGAAACAAATAAGATATAAATACAGATATGGATGTAACATGAAAAAGCCCCAAAAAACAAAAAACAAAAACCCAACCTGGGGGTGTGGGGACCATGCGTGTGAACACAGTGCTGACAAAACTATTTTGGTGGCTGATATTTTCCAGGGCTTTTTTTTTTTTTTCCCATTTCCAAACATCATTGTTAGCAAAGTCCTGATGGGATCCTATAGTTCTTATTTGCTGTTCTTTAATGTGTAATATTATGCTTGATAAATAAAGGGTGTGGCAGGGAAAGAAAAAAGAATTATGAGACAAAAATCCGTTGCATTACCTGCACAGGGTATTGGGAAGCTAGTGATAAGCCACAGAAAGGCAGCCCCTTGGGCTGTCTGTGGGCACCGGTCCAGCGAAGCACACACGGTGTACTTGAGGAGGGCTGCAGGCCTCACCTCGCCCCCAGCCGACGGGACCGCAGGGGTTGGAGGAGAGATGGCAGCAGCTTGAGGGAAAGCAGAATCCTGACGAACTGGCCCCAGCGGAGAGGTGGGTTGTTCTGGGCCCTGGACAGTCAGATAAACAGGGGAGGCCAACAGAGTCGTGGGTGTTTGCTCTTTTGTGTTCTGTTGTTTCATCGGAACAGGAGCCCTGCAGGGAGGCGGCGGCAAGGCAAGGCAGCTGCAGCTGTCGGGGTTTGGAGGGTGGCATGGAAGCGGCCTCCCTCTGTGAGGTGGTGACGGCATGCGAGTCTCCTCGGCAGCGGGCAGCAGTTCTGATTGAGGCCAAGAGACCTGTGGGTGATTGTATCTCTCTAGTCAGGAGATGGAAGGCTGGGCAAGTGACATTCAAGGCTAGCCCTTTGTGAGTACTATGAGGACATCAGGCAATGTTCAAGATTCTTCCAACTATAGGGCAGGGAGGGAGCATGGTGACCTGGGAGAAAGGCCTTTCTAAAAGAATTAGGCATAAAGGAACTCATAAATAACCTAGCCAGAACACACATTTCTACAACAGAGTAATCAAAAGACACTTGTATGGTGTAAAAAAGAAATTCCATTAGTGAAATAACAGACAAATGGTATTTATCAATGAAAGTAAGGCCTGGTCTTACAATATTCTGAGCCAAAAGAAAGTCAATAATATTCAACCACTTAAAAATGCACCCTTGAAGTTCCTTCAACAGCAGCAGTGGGGTACTGATTTCTACCTTTGCAAGATAACCCCTCTACACACACACACACACACACACACACACACACACACACACACACACACACACCCTCTGTAGTGATGATGCCCAGGCCTCACTGGTCCTGGACTTTCATTTTCAGTGCCTATTTCCAAATAAAGTATCTAAAAATCTTCTGAATGAAAGTGAATTGTTTGCTAGAGTATCTTTCACAGCCTCCAACATCGCAGCTAAAGGGCAGGAGAAGGGGATCTGTGGACACCAGTGAGGAAAACCATAGAACTCGGCTTCTCAGTGGGGTGGCCGAGGGGTCCCAGCTTTAACAGCAAAATTTAATGATGTCATTAAAAATTAACATCAGAACATGCATTTTCCTCAGGGAAAATTGTTCAATTTAGAGAATATAAAATAGTAGCAGATGATAAAAGTCTCCATGATTACATTAAGAATTTCTATTTGGCTTTAAGAATTTTATTCAAAACTATGTAATCAGAATCCAAAACTATAGTCTCTTTTATTGGAGTGATCAAATCTGTAATATTTCTTTTTAACGGGGGTAGATTCTCTGATAGTTTCTCACTGAAGAGAAGGAAACAGACTTTAAAGTTGTTATTTCAAATTCTGTTTTTCTGCAATTTGATACCATAATTACTTTTCCCTTAAACAATGACTATTTCAACAGTTGATCAAGGAAGTACTTCAGTCCATAAAATGAACTCTAGACCATAAAATGGTCTCTCTAGACTTTTCTTTGATCTTAATACCAGATTAAACAGAGAAGTCAAAACTGAGATGGTAGAGCTGCCATTTACCAGATTAACTGAAGACATTTTAGGACTGAGCAGCTTAGGTTTAGGTTGGGGGAGAGGAAAAAAGATGGTGCCGTACCAGTCACCAAGCACCAGGGCCACGGGAGAAGCCCTGTAGAAAGTATTTCCCCAAGATTTTAGTACAATGAACCGCTTCTTTTACATCTTCTATGCTTTGAGGAAATGCCATTTTAGGTATCTGCTAAGTGGTGCTATAAATTTACCTTGATTTTTGTTTGGACTTAAACTTTGATTTAAATTTAATTCTATCAAGTGGAAACTCTGGGGTAGGGAGAGCAGCCGGGGAACTGTTCGAGGGGACTGGGGAACTGTCCTGAAAGGAGACTGCTCAGGGTGCCCTTCCAAACTAAAAGGAAGGGCCTCGCCTCCAGGCCAGGTCTGACAAGCAAAGCTTCTCATGTTTGTTAAAAAGCCATCTTCAGGCATTTCTCCCTTTCTTGCCAAGACTTGATTCACATTTTTAAATACAATTTAAAGACATACAACCCTTTCATAGTGTCAGAGGTGAAAAGGGTGGGCTCTGCTCTATGCAGGCCACATGCAGAGGACAGTCAGCTAAGATGAATGAGAAAGACATATGGATGTGTCCTCCTCCTGCCCGCCTCAAATCTGCTATCCACTAAGAAAATTGGCTAGAGAGCTCTGAATTTGAAAACTGCACCCCACACACATGGTTTTACGGTTTCAGCAGGCTATACCAGACATTTTTAAGTATGGCTCTTTTTCTTTTCTTATTCCTTTTGTTTTGTGTGAAGACTGAAACACAGGCCTTGCTTCCTTTACATTCAATACCAGTAAGATCCTACACAAAAGCTGGACGGGACCAAAATACTGATTGCAATAAATATTTTTGGGCCTCCTTGTACTGACTGGGCAGCCAATGAAGGGGGAGGGTCGGGAAGGTCTCTGAGAGGCACCACCAATTTCTTCTACTAGGGCTACACAGAGAGACTCTGGCATTGCCATTAGCTGTGTGTGGACACATCGGAGGAGGAGCTGCTGTTGCTGTTCGTGGTTTGGGCCCTCTTTATGTATAAGTTTAGTAACTTCATCTGCAAAGAGAAAATACAAATGAATTAGCAAGAGGGAAAGCAATCAGAAAGTAGAAAACAGAGGGAAAACCCACATGACAAAAGAAAACAGCAAGTCCCTTAGTTGAGTAATTCATTATACAAACATGTACTGAGTGCTCGCTACTCATCTGGCACATCTGCCAGGAGCTGAGGCCACAGGAGGAGGTAGAGACTAGAGGTGAGGGAGACCCAATGGGTTATTACAGAGAATGAAAAGCACTATGTATGACTAGGCAGGCCACAGGGCTCGCTGGAAAAGGTGACTTTTGAGAGGCCGACCACACACCTCAGGGGTGATTGTAGTTAATGGCACCATCTAAACTGGCAGAAAAGCAGGGTAATGACCCATACTCCACAAGAAGAGACTAGCTAAGGCTCTCTCCTTACTGAGGCTCAACCTTCCATCTAGGATGCCTTTCCTCTGCATCCCCATTTCTGCCTACTGAAACCTACTGAGTAGATCTGAGACCAAGCTTAGAGGCCATGTCCATGTAGTCTTCCCCTCTGTTCATGCCTCTTTTATTTCTGTGGCACTCCCATCCCTCACTGTTTCTTCCTGGTTCAGCATACGCTGCCTCATGTACAATCAGCAGTGGGTGACTTCCTTGCTCCTTTTGGCAATCTTTGAGCCAGATACAGCATCACTAAATTAACACAACCTTGGACTGGCATAATGTGTTACTGTAAGGGCTTTCATATCATTACATCTGAGATCTCATATGCTTTTAACTTAGGCTCCCCTGGATCCTCAAATACATGAAATAGCACGTAATATAGTATGTCCTTATTCGTTGAATGTCACTGAGGTATTATGTTGATAATAGGCCTGATCATAACAACAGATTTTTGTAGATGCAGAATGCCCATAAAAATTTATGTAACATACTAGTTGTATGATTAGGGAATTATGAAATACTTAGAGCCACACCTTCTGCTCTGGCTTGCTCTAAAAAAGCTTTGAGGCACATACAAAAATTTACAAGTCAGTTGAGGGAAGGAGAAGCTGCTCCAGAGGGATCCAAGAAGAGGGACCCAGGAAAGCATGGCCTTGATGACTAGTAGGAACAAGAATAGCAACCACACAGAGCAACCACACATAAATAGGTCAAACTCTCCAATCAAAAGACAGAGATTAGCAGAATAGCTTTTGGATTCTCTCTTATCTTTTAGATTAAAGAAAATGATTCAACCATATGCTGAGACTCACTTCAGATCCAAAGGCACAAATGGTTGAAAGTGAAAGGATGGAAAAAGATATTCCACACAATAAATTCATAACGGACTACTACTCAGTGATCAAAAAAGATAAACTCACGCCTTTTGCAACAATGTGAATAGAGCTGGAAGGATTATGCTAAATGAAATAAGTCAGAAAGAAGAAGAAAAATATTAAATGGTTTCACTTACAGGTAGAGCACAGGAAAACCAAACAAAGGGTCAAGAAAAAAATATAAAACTTATATGATGACCACAGACTTGAGGCAAACAGCAAGGGAGGAGGAGGAGAGAGGGTCGTAAAAAGGAAGGGACGAGTACAAGGGACTACGGTGATGGTTCATGGTTGCTGCGGTGGTGGGAGAACTATGGGGACTACACCTGAAGGGAGAACAATGTGTAAGAAGAAGAAAAGATATTCCATATCAATAACAAACAAGTATATGGGGATGGCTATACTAGTATTAAGACAAAACTGACTTTAAATCAAAACAAGTTACAAGAGAAGACGACATTATATAGTAGGCCAATATAGCAATACTATAAAACAATGATAAACACTTAAGGCATCTAATAATATGCCATCAAACTTTATTAAGCAATAATCACAGAACTGAAGGGAGAAACAGTTTTACAACAACAGTTGGAAACTTCAAGACCCTATACTTAATAATGAATAAGAGAAAAAAGTAACAACAAATAGAAAATTTCAACACAATAAAATCAGATCTTAGAGACACACAGAACGCTACTCAGTGATAATAGAATACACGTTCTTCTCAAATATACATGAGACATTTTCCAGGATGGATCATATGTTAGGCCATAGCTTCTCAGTAGATTAAAAAAGACAGATATGCAAAGTATCTGACCATACTAGGATAAAATTAGAAACAAACAAAGTCGAAAAATTCATCAATTAGTGAAAACTGAACTGTTAAACAACCAATTGGTTAAAAAAAGCAAAGAATGGGTCAAAGAAGAAATCACAGGGGAAATTAGAAAATATCTTAGGGCAAAAGAAAATGAAAACACATCAGGCCAAAAATTATGAGATGCAGCAAAAACAGTGCAAAAAGGAAAATTCATAGTTCTAAGTATATACATTAAAAAAAAAAAAAGATCAATCCCATATCAACAACCTAAATTGCATCTTAAGGAACCAGAAAAAGAATAAACTAAACCCAGTGTTAGCAGAAGAAAGAAAATAATAAAGATTAGAGCAAAGATAAACAAAATAGAAAAACAATAGAGAAAAATCAATGAAACCAAAGTTGGTTCTTTGAAAAAAAAAATGAATTGGCAAATCTTCAGCTAAATTGACAAAGATTTAAATTAGATTAAAAATGAATATGGGGACATTACTACTTATTTTGCAAAAATAAAAAGAGTTGTATGAATAAATGGCTATCAACAAATTACATAACCCAGATGAGATGGACAAATTCTTGGAAACATACAACCCACTAAGACTGAAGCACAAAGAACGAGAAAACTTGAACATATGTATTTGTAACTACTAAGGATATTGAATCAGTAATCAAAAAAATCCCTATACAAAGAAATGCCCTAGTCCAGATGACCCTTACACTTCCAAGATCATGCTATGAGGTCAGCCATGTCCTGATATCAGAGCTAGACAAAGACATTAGAAGAAACTACAGATCAATGCCCCTTATGAACACTAACACAAATATCCTCAAGACATGACTAGTAAACTGAATTCAACAGTATATTAAAAGCATTACATACCATGACCAAGTGGGATATTTCCTGAAATACAAAATGGTCCAACATATGAAAATCAATGTGATATTCAACAGTAATAGAATAAAGGGAGAAAAAACACATAATCACCTCAATTGATGCAGAAAAAGTACAGTCACCCATTTCTTAATAAAAGAAATACATTCGGAGAAATGTGTTGTTAGGCAATTTCATTAATGTGCAAACATCACAGAGTGTACTTACTAAACATAGGTGGTATAACCTGCTATACACCAACACTATATATAGGGTTCATTATGTAGTGACAATGACCTTAATGGTGCATGATGGTATTTGCCAAAATTTAACTTTCTGTGATGAAAAACCTTTCAACACAGTATAAAGAGATGGAAACCTCAATATATCACAAGTTACATATGAAAACCCACAGTAATCATTATGCTCATAGTGGAAGACTGACAGCACTCCTCTAAGATCATGAATGAGGTAATAATATCTACTTTTACTACCTCTATTCAACACAGTATTAAAGTGCCAGCAGGGGAAATTAGGCAAGAAAAATAATTAAAAGTCATCCACACTGGAAAGGAAAAAGTTAAAGTTACCTATAACCTTTTAGTAGATGATATGATTGATCTTATGTGTAGGAAAATCCTAAGGATTCCACAAAACAACTGTTAAGGCTAGAACATGAATTCAACAAAGTAACAGAACAGAAAATCAATGAGTAAAAATCAGTTGTATTTTCATATACTAACTATGAATAATAGAAAAGGAAGTTAAGAAAACAGTGTCATTTATAGTAAACGTCAAAAACAATACAGCATTAGGATTTAACTTAGCCAAGGAAGTGAAAGACTCAGACAATGAAAACTATAAATGTTGCTGAAAGTAATTAAAGGAAGACATACTATGTTCTTGGATTAGAAGATTTAATATTGTTAAGATGTCAAAACTACTACCCCAAAGATCTACAGATTCACTGAAATCTCCAAAAAAGTTCCAGTGAGGATCCTTGCAGAAATAGAAAATTCAATCCTAAATTCATATGGGTTTCAGTAGATGCCAAATAGTCAAATGACTGTGGGGGAAAAAACAAAGCTGGAAGAGTCACACTTCTGATATAAAACTTTAACAAAGCTACAGTATGGCATAAGAGCAGACATAAATACCAAAGGAACAGATTTTCTCACAAGAGCACCAAGGCCATTCAGTGAAGAAAGGACAATTTTTTTCAACAAATGATGATGCAAAACTGAATATCCACATGCAAAAAAAAAAAAAAAAAAATGAAGCTGGACCTTTAACTAATATCACACACAAACATTAAAATGGTAGATGACCTCTCCTGTCTCACCCCCTGTTCCCTTGCAGGGCACTCAATAAATCTATCTGCCTTTTTTGTCTTAAAAAAATTTTTTTTTAACTCAAAATGGATCAGAAACCTGAATTTAAGAGCTAAACTTATGAAATGTTTATAAGAAAACCTAAGACCGAAAGTTCAAAACATTGGATTTGCTTTGATATCTTAGATATGACACCAAAAGCACAACTCATTGACAAACTGGAATTCACGAAAATTTTAAACTTTTGTGCATCAACAGACACTATCAATAGAGTAAAAAGGTAACCCATAGAATGGGAAAAAATATTTGTAAATTATTTCTTATAAGGAGTCAATGTCCAGAATATATACAGAACTTCTAAAACTCAGTAACAAAACTACCAAATTCAAAAATGGGAAAAGGAATTGAATAGACATTTCTCCAAAGATATACAAGTGGCCACAGCAAGCATAGGAAAGAAGCCAACATCTGCAAACATTAGGGAAATGTCAATCAAAACCCCACCTCACACTGCTGTTAGGATGGCTACAATTAGGAAAAAAAGAAAGAGGGCTTCCCTGGTGGCACAATGGGTCAAGCGGAGCACTGTGAAGCTATCCAGAGCCACTGCAGCACAAGTTTGATCCCTGGCCAGGGAGATTCCCACATGACACAGCAGACCTCTCCTGTCTCACCTGCTGGTCCCTCAGGAGTGTATTTCAGTGGCTCTGGCTATTCTGCACCCAACTCTTGTCTCTAGTAAATCCTTTCACCACCCCACACTTCTGGCCTACACCCCAGCTTGTATGCATCAATAAATAAATCTTTAAAAAGGAAAAAAGAGAGAGAGAGAGAATAACAAGTGTGGAAAACTGGAACTCTGAAAGTTGGTCAGAACATAAAATGGCATGGCACTGAAGAAAACAGTTTGGAGGTTATCTTATGATCCAGCAAGTTCTATCCTGAGTATAAATCCAAAAGAACTCAAAGTAGAACCTCAGAGAAATATCTGTATACCCATATTCATATTAGCCTTATTCAATATTCAAGAGATAGAACAATCCAAGTGTCCATTACTGAGAAATGGACAAACAAGACCCGGTATATACATCCAAAGGAATGTTATTTAGTCTCAAAAAGGAGATTCTGATATATCCTAAAAACATGGACAAACCTTTCAGTACATTATGCTCAGCAAAATAAACCAATTATAAAAAGACAAATTATATCTTTATGAGGCGGCTGAGTAGTGAAGCTCATAGAGGCAGAAAGCAGAATGGTGGTGGCTAGGTGCTGGGGAGCGGGGAGAATGTGGCATTATTACTTAATGGAAATTAGTTTTAGTTTTCCAAGATGAACGAGTTCTGGAGATGGATGGTGGTGATGGCTGTATGACATGAACGTACCTAGTAACAGTGAACTGTGTACTTAAAAATGATTAAGATCAAATTTTATGTTAGCATATTTCACCACAATTAAATAAATTTGAGAAAAAGCAAGCTTGCTCAAGGTCATCCAGCTAGTAAGTGGAGGGCAGGTTGTCTGACTCCAAAGCTAATGTTGTGTCACAGCAATAGGACACCTCTTAAACTGTGCCATGTATATTTCTTCCCTGTGTCTCCATTAGGTCTTTCCCTACTTGATATTATTATTAATCTCACTTCAGCAGTGGAGAGTGTTCTGACAGGCCTGGTTAGAGAGAAACAAGAAGCCATAGCATGAATCTCTTTGCTTCTGGACTAAGAAAGTGAGACAAGATTTAGCACCAGGTCTGTCAGCTATGAGTCTGGGGCTTAGGGGCTGCTTGTCTGCTTCAGATGTGTACTAGAGTCTACCAAAGCTCTTATTAACACACCAATTATCACATCAAAAAGCTGTAACACCAAAGCAGAAAGGTGTTAAGGCCACACTCCGTAACTCCTCTGAACTGGCTGAGGTAATCACTGCGGAGGAAGCCCCTCATCAGAAGGGGAGCATGAGACCCAAGGCCACCCCTGAGAGGGGCAGCAGCAAGTGGACCGCACCCGAGGGAAGAGAAAACACCTGTGTTTCTCAGTGTCTTACAGAGGGTCACACGAGAGGACGGGACAGCTCTCTTCCTCAGGAGACTAAAAGTGCCTGGCAAGACAGAGGTCGGGGTATTGTTATTTTTGGATGAATTCTCCATTTAAGAAATCCAGTTCCCTTTGTGACACTGCCTTCTAGGTCCTCACTGATGCCAGGAAGCACCTGCAAATCGCTGATGGTAGTAGGCAGGGAGAGGGAGGCGGGCTCCTGACCTGGCACCCCGCTGGTGACTCTGGACTCAGCATTGTTCATATTGTGGTTAGGGAAGGGTAAGGAAGAGCTTTGGTAGGCGCAGAAAAGTAAAGGAGAGACTGGAAAATGGGAAAGGGAAACAAATAAAGCAGGCCCCACACTCACTTCATTCACAACTTTCAACCTAAATGCTGCTGTTTGCAGGAAGGATAAATTTCTTCTTCTGGAGCAGTGGTGTTACAAGCAGGGGCAATTTTGCCCCGGAGCAGACATGTGGTCATATGTGGACACATCAGTGGTTGTCATAACTGAGGAGTGGGATGTGCCATTAAAATCTGCAGGTGGTTGCTACCCTTCCCCTACCCCCCCCCCAAACAAAGTTTCTACGGCACTGAGGCCTGCTCTGGACAATGGGGGACAGAGCCGACTTTGCCTAGAACTTTGGGAAAGCAAGGCTCTGGCTGTGTGAAAGAAAAGTCCTAGAGAGGGGTCCTCGTGCAATGTTTCATTAAAACGCTGATGATGAAGAGGACCTGTTTTCCTAATACACCATCTGGCTTACAGTCCTGGTTCCTAATGTTAAGCATTGCTAACACTGTTAACAGCAATGTTACGTGAGGACTTAGTGCACTGGTAAAGAAACTGGGTATCACTTGCTGATTCTTTCGTGCATAAGGAGCAAAATCGGGTGCTTCTACACTCATGTCTTTTTATCCACAGCTCTCCATGTCGATGCCCTCCCTCACAGGCAGTCCCTGGAGTGGGCTCCTCACAGCACAGCTAGAGGTCTCCAAGGCCTCGCCCCTCCTTCCCAATCTCACCTCTCCTACCCGAGTTTGGGGGGTTTCTGCCTGCTCTCACTAGCAGATGCATCAGACTTGAGCTTATTTTTGAACCAACACATGCTCTAGCCACTCTCATTTTCTGAGCCAATGGTTCTTTTGGTCTATTTTTCTGCCCCTGACTCTAGAATTCTCTTAAAGGAATATGCAAAGCAGCAGGGTGAGTGAGAGGTCTGGAGTTGGAGTAAGACCACTGTGCCTGTGGTAAGTTAAATGGCAGAAACTCATCTTATGCCACAGGGATGCTGCTGTGAATAAATGACTCAACACACATCCAGTGTAGACAACGGTGGCAGGATGTGGCAGGCAGCAGGGAGGGCCGCCCACCATCACTGCTGAGACCCATGAGGAACTCAGGTCCACTCAGCAATCTGTTCAGACAACACGTAAATTTCCTTAGTGTTTTTAGAGAGAAAATGAGCTGGTTTCTAAACAAAGTCATCTATCTTTCTTTGGGAGATAAAGTAGATGCTTATAGTTATCACATCAAATACAGAAGTTACCACAGAGTACATTGTGATGTCAGCACTGGCATAGCAACTGCATGGTACTAATGGTCATTTTGATCTTTAGAGAAATGCTTCTGGAGAAATAGGCCCAGGCAACACACACATGTTGAGAAAAAGCTGTCAGAGGCCAGAGCTGCAGACAAGCGGGTTCTGACAAGCTGGCAGAGCACAGGTGTGCGTATCAGCCCCTGTAACACTATACATACCTTGCTCCCTGTGAGCTGTGCAAGGTGAGGTTTCAGCTCTTCTCCGATTACGGAATAAATTGCCACTAAGCAAAACACGCTGGCCTTACGCACACTACTTTCAGTGTTGTCATAACCCTAGAGTCAAGGAGGGAACAAAAAAGGAAATGAGATCAAAGATTTGTATCACAGTCAAGATTTCATCACTATTTCCACAAATGTCCTTAGGGTTCAACCTTGGGCTTGTCAATAACCAGGATACACCTGACCTCCTGACCCCAGAGAGGTCACTTCTCCAAGTGAGCTGCTTCCTAGGGTGCGGAAGCAAGGTGCCGTGAGCTGCAGATCCATCTGACTGCTCTTGGGGTGCTGCTTTATAATGAGTGACCACAGTAGGGTCACCCCCAAAACGCTGAGAATCAGAATGAGAAAAGGAAATTAAGGGGGAAAGTAACTTGCTTCTCCCACATTTTTCCCAATGGTCAAGCCAAGTTTCAGGTGCGAAAGAGCCTTAAAGAGATGAGAACTGCATCACTCACTGTGGGCAAAACCTCTGTACCGTCCACAGACTGCTGGAGAAAGTCTGGTCCCACAGCTTCACGTGCATGTCTCTCTCACAATGGACTCAAACCTCAATGCCAGCCTCACTGCCACACCCACACGGGACTACCTGCTGTTCTCTAATCAGGCCTCAGAATTTTTCAGCCTCTGTGTCTTCCTCTCTGCCTGGGATAATCCAGTCCTCAACAGCATGTATTAAATTCCCAAGGCAACTGCTTAGCAAATAGCACCATTTAGTAAATATAAAACTCATTTTGTTCATCCCTTCCCAACTGAAACTGGGCTCTCTTTAGGGCCCAACTCTAAACCACCTTTTCTGTGAGCCCTTCTCTCTCTGCCCAGAAATTACCTCTCTACCTCTGAGTCTGAATTCTCCCACTACAGTAACTCAGCACAAGGTGCTGTCAACTATGGTAGTCCTTTTGATTGTATTCGTCCCATAGTGGGTTGAAAAAATCCTCAAGGTTGTGCTGGAACAATGCAAAACATCTTTGATCTTCTGGAGTCTGTCTAACTTGATGCCCCTGCTTGGAAAGGCTTCCATAAACATTTGCTAGATATATTAGATACATGAGAGCCAGGACCATTATTTGATTTTGGATCCCATGGTCCACCTTGCCCAGGTTTGGGCCCCACAGATGTGTAACAGGGTTTGTTGAGGGAATGAACCACAAAAAAAAAAAAAAAAAAAAAAAAAAGATCAAAATATGTTTATAGTAAACAAAGCTCATTCTGTGAGCCACTTTCTAGGCTGCCAGGAAAATCTTCCTGCCTCATTTAGGGGAGGGTGGGCAAGAAGATGAGAGAAGGTGTGAGGTGTGCAAATCAATTTCATAGCTCCTAAAACAAAGGTCACCACCTGCTTTCTTGGCGCCCTCACAGTTAATGAGGATGGCAAAGTCCCCATGTCACTTGGAGGTGAGCAGCCCCTGCTCCTGGTCTCACAGGCCCACGAAGCCAGCACGGGGGCCTACCTGCAGCAAGCCCGGGATGATGTCAGCAAGGAGCTGCAGCAAGGACTCCTTGGCAATCCTCTCCACGACTTTGGTCTGCATCTTGATGGCAGCGAGGTTGATGGGGTAGTCAGCGGTCTGGATGATGGGACAGAGCACTTTGATGCACTGCTCTGGGTGGATGGAGCTGGCCAGCGTAGATGCAGCCTCCTCAGCTGCTCGCACTACCTGCAACACCAGGTCCCCCAGTGAGTAAAGTCCCCAGGCTCCAGGAACAGAACACTGCTGTCTTATTTCAGAGGCCAAAGGACAAAACTTCACCTATTGCTGCCTGGCAGCTATCACCTCTACTGGCTAATTTTGTTAAATAAAGTAAAAGCAGAAAAGTTTGGTTAAAGGGAGATGGGATACATGAAAAAGCAACTAAGGAGAATTCTGGCAAAAATTTCAGAAAAGTGGGCCTCTCTGGTGGCGCAGCGGTTGAGTGCTGCACTGTGGAGCTGTTGGCAGCAGCGACGCAAGTTCAACGCCTGGGCAGGGAGATTCCCACATGGCACAGCAGACCTCTCCTGCTTCACCCGCTGCTCCCCTCAGCAGTGCATTTCCATCGATCTGCCTATTCTGCTCCCCGCTCTGTCTCTGGTGAACCCTCTCGCCACCCCACGCCTCTGGCCTGTACCCCAGCTTGTATGCATAAATAAATAAATCTTTAAAAAAAAATTTCAGAAAAGTGATTCTCCAGTGTAGAGTGTAGTCTCTCCCAGCAGCAGCAGCAGCCATGCCTGGAAACTTGCAAAATATGCAACTTCTCAGGCCTCACCCCAGACCCACTAAATCAGAGATCGTGGAGGTAGAGCTCAGCAAGGTATTTTCCTAAAAACTTAGGAAATTCTTATATATATGAAATTCTTATTTATATACACGAAAAAATGCTTTCTACTAGCCCATGGGACACCCACAACTATTTAAATAGAGAGGAAAACCTGCAAAAAAAAAAATCAGAATGACTTCAATTCTATTTCTGTGGAGATATCTAATTGAAGGCAGTTAGTTGGGCCGGTTTCAGGGGAGTTCACTGAGTGTTTTCCTGAGAAGCCTCCTGGAAAAGTTGCTCTTCCAGGAATCTGGGCACCTGTCATGTTACCTGGCATTTTTAAGGAAGTGCACGGATTAGCCCCTCATAGCCATAGGAGCAGCCTCTGATCTCTGGGAGATCAAGCACCAGCTACATTAAGCTCGTGCTCAAGAAGTGTCAGTAAGGCCATGCGAGAGCCTATTAGAAAGGGAAGGCAAAACCCAGTGAGGAAGAAAAAGCATGGCAGAAGTGTTAGAAAGAGCACAGGCCTTGGGCTGAGAGAGCTGGAATTCAATTCCAGTAATGCTGGTCGTGCCACAGGGTAAACCCCTATGTTGTCATCTATAAAATAGGACTATCTCACAGAGACAATTTGATGGGTGGAATCAAGGTATAATTCAGTAAATGATAGTTACTGCCACTAATGGCACAGGTGTATGCCAGGCTAGAAACAGATACGCATTTTCTTATGAATTGCAAAGAAAATCTAATACTTTCGTTGTACTGCCAGACCTGGGCTGGTCATTCCACCCAGATTCTTCTCTGTTTTGTGTTCAACTACTCGAAATAACTCAGCTGTCTTTAACTCAGCAACAAAGTCCAAAGCTATCTACTAGCTCAAGCCTCCAATCACCCCAGCAGCCTTCCGATTTAAGCAAAGACTGAACAACAAAATCAGCACATAGACCATAATGAGTCCATAAGAGTCATGGTAAGTGGGAGACACAGAGGCAACCTCAGCTGCATGGTGGACACCCGGGTGGCTTTGGGTCACTTTGGGGCTGATGGAGGCGCTGTTGCCAAGAGCTCCAGGTCCATTCTCTAGGAGGGAGAGGGTTAGATCCCAGGGCTCTGCAGTCACAGCTTGCAACATGATGTATTTCAACCTTGTTTGGCCCTGGCAGTACTGCCATGGAGCGTCACTTCCGGAGTGTGCCTCATCGGCCCACGTGTCTGCTCTGCTCTCTGGAACAGTAAAGAGCAATTCTTCCAGCACTCAAGAGCTGAATTCATCTCACTGAAAAATCGACATGCCATGGGCCGGCCATACTAACAATGGGTTCTTCACTAAGAAGTTTCACTTTGGCTACCTGTGCTCCAATAGCTGCCATTTAACACTACAAAGAACGCAGAAGGAAAAGCACAAACGTGCTAACAGTTCTGATCTAGCAGTGGTAAGATCATGGGTGATTTTATTTTCTTCATATTTTTTCATATTTAAAGGTTGCAGCAATCATCACATCAACAGTTATAGCAAGGAAGATGTATTAATAAAAATCTTTTTTTTTCATTTTTGCTTTGAACAACTGGGATAGGCCAGAGGTGCAATGGTGGTGAGAAGATTTATCAGAGACAAAGTGGGGAGCAGAACAGGTGGATTTATTAAAATACACTGCTGAAGGGAGCAGTAGGCGAGACAAGAGAGGTCTGCTGCACCATATGTGGGTTAGCTCCCTGGACAAGGATTGAACTCAGGCCGTAGAGGTGACAGTGCTGATACTTAATCCCTAGGCCACAAGGGAGGCCCTAAAAATCTATTTTATATGACCCTTTGAGGTCAAGGGTTGCCTTCTACCTTTCTAATAGGCTCTTGCATGGCCTTGCTGGTACTTCTTGAGCACGTGCTTAATGTAGCTGGTGCCTGATCTCCCAGAGGTCAGAGGCTGCTCCTGTGGCTATGAGGGGGTATTCCATGCACTTCCTTAAAAGTGCCAGGTAACATGACAGAAGCCCAGATTCCTGGAAGAGCAACTGTGACTCTGATGTGCATCTAAGACTGTTAAACTTTCACCCCAAGAAAAGCAGCCTCCAGAGTTGGATGAGCACATTCGAGCCTCTGAGAACAGTGTAGCAGACAAACCTCAGTTCAATCCTGTGGCAAATTAATTGGTGTGAGCCTTAATCTTAAAAAATTCTAAAGCAGGAATTTAAAAACATCTACCTATACAATCACTTGGATCAAGAGAGATGGCATACATGACTGTAACTTGAAAACACATGATGTCTCTACGTCACCCTGGTAGAGGCCAAAAGTAGGGCTTGGCAGCAGAGGCGCTACCATGAAGGAGAGCAGCGAATCTGGGTGCTCCCAGGCTGCCAAGGCGCACAGCTCTGTCCTCACCAGTATTTGGAAGACCCTCCCCCGCCCGGCCTACAGCCACCATGAGGTGGGCCTGCCCTCTCCAATCACCTCTCTGCAATGCTAGTCTGAGGACTAACTAGGCTCACATTCTGTAAAACAGCATAAAAGGTCAACCAGGTCTGGCTCCTGTCTGTATGTCCAGAGGCGTTTCCTTCCCATCCGTCTTCTCAACTGAGTAGAGGGATAATAGCCATGGCAGTGGCCCTGTCTAATCCCTCACTCTTCCTCAATGTCACTCACGTGTGTTCTTCACTCAGGACCCACCCACTCAAAAGAACCTTCAGGAAACCTTATGGGCACATCTCATCATGGCACTTACACCTAATGCTTAAATTGTCTCCCCTGCTGGATAAAAAGCTCCTTGAAGGCAAACTCCCCAGCCCAGTCATTTTTCTATCCTCCATGCCCAGCACAGTGTTCTACATGCACTAGGTGCTTGACAGATGTTTAGCCAACTTATTTTTGCACAGTGTATATATATTTTTCATGCTCAAAACTGGTGAAGTCCCCATACAAAATGTAAAAGACATAAATAACAATAAAAATATATATTTATAAAAAAATAAATAAATAAAAAAAATAAAAGTTGGAGTGGCAAAAAAAAAACCAAAAAACCCCCAGAGGCATCCCCTCTGGGGGTGCCTCACCCAGCTGCCTTTACCTATTTAACTAAGGAGTTAGCTCAGAAAATGAGCAAGAAGGCAAGATATCTACAAATGAGCAAAATGGGCCTAGAGCATCCCATTCTAGGTGACACATAAGAAAATTAACAGATCTGTTCTTTGGGAAAGAGATGTTATAGTTCAGATTAATTTTTTCAGTAATAAGCTGTTTGAAGAAGGGGAACATATTTCTTAGAAGAGCTGCACCATACAATGAATTACCTAAGATGCCATGCTTTCCCTCCCTTAGTCCATGTATGCCCCCAACATCGCTGTGCAGTGTACTTGGGAAAGCCAAGTGTTTGGCATGGGGCTGAGTGACATACAGCTAAGTAGATGGTGAAAAGGAAAAGACAGGGTCCATTTCTTTTTAAATCTGGCCCCACACTGAGATGGTGCTCTAATACCCATGTCTTTCTACTATAAGGAATCACTGCTCACCAGGAAAACATACTGGTGAGAAGGTAAGTAAAACTAAGTCAAGAACCTTTGGGTCTTAGTTTTTAAACATGCAAATGAAAGTGCACTGCTCGGTAAATGGACCGTTTCAGATCTATTGGGCTAAAACCCAAACCCTGGAGACGCTCCTCTTAGAAAACTCCAGGAATTCTCCTGCCAGAAGCATTTAATGAAACATACCTAATCACAAAGAGGTTTTGAGAAAATGTCTAAAAATAAAATTCAGAAGCTGTACTTCACAAGGGTAAGCTTGAGGCCTCTCCTTTACAGAGCTAGAGAAAGTTTCCCAAGACAGAGACTGCTTGCGGCAAGGCAAGTAGGTGTTCTAGACTTCCCTCTCTATATATGCCAAGCCCCCAGCTTTTGGCGAGCTGCCTGAATCAGGGTGAACTTTAGGTTTTGCCCCTTTGTTCTATGTAACATAAGAAGCAAAGATTATAAATGTAAGTAAACAGAGTAAAAGTAAACACACACAGCAGAAAGGCAGGCAGACAATACTGTTCAGCAGACAAGTTGGCCAGAAGAGGCCAGGGCTTTTGGAAAGAAGGTGGGGCATATTCCCGAGAGACAGCAGGATCAAGTAGACTTTTAAATTGTAATCCACCCTCCAGTGAGCAAAACTTTTCCAATTCTGTTGATTTTGCTCCAGTTTAGTTTAGAAACACAGGAATTCTTTCTTCTCAAAGTTAGTGAAATAACAGTGCCGAGCTAGAAAAAGTATATTTCCCTCACTGGCTTAAAAAAAAAAATGAGATCATTACTGAGAATACTGACAAATGTTTGCTTTAAGATAAGGTTTCTTTTGGAGCACAGAACTTGTCAAAATTTGGATTGCATGTTTTTAAGTTTGCAAAGTTTGATTTGGCTCTGTAACAGACATGTCAGAATAACTAGGTGAATAAACTAAATTTAAATCAAGCAAGCAAGCAAATGTTAAGAAACGACTAGAATCAAAGAACTCTTCTCAGTGCGGTACACTTAATTTTAGTTCCTTGGTCATCTGGAAGCTAAGGAAAAGCTTGGCGCCACCTTCTGGGAAAAACTGGAAAGACCTTATACACTACAACACTGAGTTTAGTAACCACCAGTGGTGTGGGGAAACTACTGGCACTGCTATAAGTTCTGGAATGTAAGGTGGAGGGCCAATATGGGCCTAAGCCTGGGATCAGTCATCATTCAGCTAGGCTAGGTCTGAGAGGAAGAAGGAAGGATAGCCCCAGATTCAAAGTCTGGAAGCCTGAGTTTTAGATTTGATTGTCACCAAATAGTAGGTGGTCTTGGGGAAAGGATCCTCTACTTTCTAGACCTCAGTTTCCCTTATCAGTAAGCTGAGCAGGAGAATCTTAATCAAGAATTTTTACACCATTTTGTATTACCAAACCTGATCCGCCAGCCCTACTGAATGAGTATTTTCCCCTGAAATACGTGTGTGTAGAAGCAGGCATGTGTGACTGTGCACACATGCACACACACACGCAATTTCAAGAGGCAGAGTCTGAATGAAAGGGTCTCTAACAAGACAGCCATCATCACAGCCTTGTCTAGAAAAACAGATTCAGGGCAACACTATTTATCATGAAATGTGGTAAGGCTCTGAGGCAAGAAACTTGCTCTGTCCCACCCAACGGGTAGGCTTCGGGTCAACAGGGGAGAATAATGAGGTGTCAGAGGGCAGGGAACCCAGGAAGTGGCTTTGTCCCCATCCTGGTGGGCTGCCTGGTCTCTCAGAAGGAATTGAAATAACCTGTTTAGATATCTTTAGAGAAATGCAGTTAAAGGGGCTTTATGTAAAATTCAAAAAATTAGACTATTCTATTCAGAATTGATTTACTTTCCTCCACAGAAGAGGATAAAAAAAAGTTATTTTCCATTTTCAACAACGTGAGTCACCTTACCTCACTTGACTTTAATGTCAGCCCTGTAGGGTAGACTTTGCAGGGCACAAGAATTCCTACTTTCAAATCACCTGGCAGATAAGACAAGGATTTTAGAGATCCAGAGAGCTCCTGTAACTTGACCCAATAACAGAGCCAGGAAACTGGCAGAAATAGGATGAGAACTCAGGTCTTCCAAATCCAAACTCAAAGGTTCTGATATTAAACGATGGCCCTCTGAACTGCTTTCTGTCTGAGTTATTTCTATCCTTTCTGAAGCTCCAGAAGCTAAAAGGGCAGGAATCACATCTGGTTTCTCAAAGGGTAAGTTCACCAGAGAGGAGGAGCCATTTCTTCTTGCCCTGAATAACATCATGCTTGGGACTTTACACCCATCCCATGAGGTAGGAAACAGCACCTCCACTTGGCATAGAGAACACAAATGCAGTCTTCGTTCACTGGGATTCAAGCCAGGTGTGTCTTCTAAGTCCAGGCTCCTTCCTACTGGCCATGCTGCCCTGGCTCACTGTGAGAATTCTCTAGCTGCTCAGCCTACCTCAGATTCTGACTGCCTCCAGCACTCTTCCTTAAACTTTAACAGCACTAGTTCACTTCACTATGAACCCCATGTTGATTCCTTGCTTTAATCTCAACTAAGCCATAAGCCCTTTGAAGACTGGAGGGCTCCCAACCCTGCCTCCAATAAGAAAACATTTACCAGGGTTTGTGCTACTGCAGTCAGCAGTCAGACTGCTGGCTCGGCAACTATCAATCTCTGAATGACCATACAGGCTTTTGTTTTTGTTTTTTTTTGTTTTTTTTTTAAAGCAAAAGCTTTAACAAAGGAAATAGGGCATCTGGTCACATTCCCAGATTGGACCTATGGAAAACTGGAGATTTAGAAACGATGGAGATTTAGGTTTTGTTACTCAGTAGTAACTTCTATTATCTCGAGGCTGGATGGGATAGATAATCATCTAGTTCACTCCCTGGACTAACAGATAAGAAAAACCAAGGTCCAGAACAGTGAAGTAATTCTCTGGATTCACGCAATGTATTGTTCTCTAGAACCAAATAAACACAAGGCTTCCGAGGAGCATTCCAGAGTGCAGGGGGTCTAGTGAAGACATGGCCAAGCAGTGATTTTTAATTGGTATTTGAAGCAGAACACCCGCTTACTAAAATGCCTTCTGTTTGATACACTCCTACTTTTCTCTGGCCATGATATTTGCCAAAAGGAATGCTTAAGACACACCATGCTGGCTACTGAAGCAGAAGCCAGAAAACAAGTCCTCGGAAAGTTCTCTGATTTTAAAAGTAATTTTCATCTGGTTTTGTTTTTTTAATTCCTTGAAGTTATAAAATACAAAGTTAAAGAAACAAACTTCCTCAAACAAGCTAAACCACCTGAGACTGGATTTTGATGCCTCAAACACCAGAAATGTGGCCAGAAATGTTGGTGACCCAGTATAGAGACATGGAAAAATGCCGACATTTTGCTCTTTCAATAGGCAAATGCAACTGAATATTCACTGCTGTGGTAAGTTCAGGAAAAGCTAACCTGACCAATTAAGAAGTCTCCACTTTGGAATGTCTTCAAGAAATAGAGTTGGTGCTTCTTTCAAGTTTAAGTGTAATGTTTATAAAATGCTTCAGCATTTTGGGCACAAGATATAAGACAATGCTGGGAGCAACAAGGATTTCTGTATCAAATGTAAGATAAGATGATTTTAATTTGTCTATCAATTGTTTACTAAGAAAATGAATTTCTGAAAAGTTCCAATATTTGCACAGCATAGGACAGTTTTACAAGTGTATTTTGACAGCACTGTCATATCGCACAACATCATGCTTAACAGGGTTATAAAGCGATGACAGAAACTGGCTGGATAGGAGGGTTTCTGTCCCAAGATTCATACCTTGCAATGGCCTCAGAATCTCACTGGTAGTATCAATTCTCTCATTAAATCCTCTCTTAATTAATGAATGAGAGATTCTGTACCAGCCTTAACAAACTGATTACACATTCTAAAATGAGAAGAGTTAAAATTAATGGAGTTTTCTTGAAAGACAGAATGGGCTGAAGATTTTAAAAGGTCACTCATCAAGATCTTAGCCCCTTTAAGATGGATGTGAAATGCTAATGGTTCTGTAAGTCACAGTAACTTCATTAATAAAGCACTAAAATCTATTTACTAAGAACTTAGTAACAAGAACTTAGATAATGATTTACTAATTCCAGTAGTAAATATGAAAACATTATGTCTAAATAGACTAACACCAACTTTAAAAAATCAAGCGCTAAATTAGTACCTAAACCTTCTATCTTGCTTATTGCAGAGTATCTATGTTAGTGTAGGATGGATGGTGCCCGATACAGATGCAGCTTGGAACATCTGCAATAAGTAGGAAAGATGTTTCATATGCACAACTCCTTTTAAAATACCCTCAAGACAGCAGACCCTGGCTTACCAGGGGATAGACAAGCCATCTTATCAGCAGTCCTGCCTTATTCATCTTCCCTAAAAGCCCTTATGACAATTTTTTTTAAAGATTTATTTTTGCATACAAGCTGGGGTGCAGGCCAGAGATATGGGGCAGTGAGAGGGTTCACCAGAGATAGAGTGGGGAGCAAAACAGGCAGATTGACCGAAATACACTGCTGAGGGGAGCAGTGGGCGAGGCAGGAGAGGTCTGCTGCACCATGTGGGAATCTCCCTGGCCGGGCATCGAATTCACGCCGCAGCTGCCGGCAGCTCCACAGCTCTGTGTTTAACCCGTTGCGCCACCAGGAAGAACCCCCTTATGATAAATTTTAATTTTCAGAAATTGCATTTTAAGAAGCTTCATGCTACAGCCCCACGGCCAGAAGGAGAGTGTGCATGCTGGTGCAGCCACCACCACAGCAGGCCTGCGGAGCCAGTCTCTCAGAGCCCTCCCATGCTGCAAATCCTGGGGCAGCCTGGGCTTTATCTGTGAATACAAAAGCACTGGATTCTTGTGAGAAGGAGGTTCTCACTCTTGTGAGAAGGAGCACTTACCAAGAGGAACACACTTTGGAAGTACTCATTAGACAGGAATATACTCTGCCTTTCTATGACTAATTTAATGGACCTAGAAATGTTCTTGAGTCTTTCCAATAGATGCGTGAACAGTGTCTAAATAAATGTTGGACTATAATGATGAGAAAAATGTAATGACTATAGAAACATTACCTACCACTACAAGCAATATTATACGTCAGCAAGACGGATACAACACACAGTTTATCGCATCTAACTATTCTGTCCTAAAAAACATCAACAAGGAGTGGAAGCAGGTTGGTTAAAATAAGAGGAAAAACTAGAAAAAATTTTAAAGGAAAAGAAACACAAAAGAACAATAATTTAACAAACTTAAATATACTAGTGCCTGAGTAGGGAGTTTCTGGCAAAGTGACAGAATGAAGTCTCGCAAAGAAAACTACAAGGGCACCGAGTCAAGGTGAGTCTGAAAGTATGCAAAGCAGAGAAGGCCTGCCAAGGCGCTCCTTCTGGAACACAATGTTTTCTCCACCTGCTTTATCAGGTAATCAGTGACAGCAGCGTGAAGATCCTTGGGTCACAGGAATTCCATGGCAATGGAGCGGCTGTTCAATTTACTTTAAGCAGCAGATATTTTCTGCTCTTGACCTTTAGGCAAATTAAAGGACTTAACACTTAAGAACTTTCTCTCCTAAATTTCTCATTGGGCAGGAAAAAACAAGATCCCTCAAGAAAACAGTAAACAGCAAATGGATTCATTAATTCTGTTACCTAGTATTTTAAGGTCTACTGTTAGAACTTTGAAGTTTAAGATCAGGAGACCCCCTTTAAAGACAGACATCTTCCAAAGGGATAATAAGAAAGCACCACACTTTCACCCTGCTGCCACATTCCAAATATGCCCTCCTCGTGAAAACAGCTGGTATCGTACGTACAAGAACATCAATTCTACTTCATTGTTTGCTCATGTATACTCATTAAGCTATTATGGGGTAGAAATACACAGTTAGTACAGGACAGCTGCCCCTTAAAAAAGAGACACTACCTGGTTCATCTTGGTCCCACAGCTAATTGCCGCACATCATGATAAATCACAGCACTTCTTGGACCACCTCTCCTCACCCAGGAATAATTATGTTGGTCCTATTACCTCGTTTGGCCCTCATATTTTTTAACTGAGTTACTGTAATGGAAAGTGTTTTGTTCACACATGAGTGATTATCACGATCACACAACCAATCTGATTTTAGAAACAGATTACTGGTTTGAAAACACAACCAGTCACCAATGTAGCCTGTGTTGAGTTAGTACTACTCAGGGGAGAGTCCCAGAAAGAGCAGGAGATCCTTGCCCTTACTAAGCCTGCAATCATGGCAGAGAATCTGAGGTGACATGCCTGCTGAATTCTGAGTTCCCACCCAAGAGCGAAACAGAGAAAAATAATGATTTAGGGTACAATTCTCTGGGCAGATGTAAGAATTGCTCTAGATCACAATTCCTTTAATCCATGAGCATGGTCAAAGGGTCCCATGTGAGTCAAGAGACTGAACTCAGCAGGTGGTGTGGTTAACTCTGGGGAGAAGCTCACCATCTGGAAAGTTTTCTAAACTTCCAAGTATACACTTGTTTTTCACAGAGCCTTTACTGGAAGGGTATTATTGAAAGCATTTTATTTAGGACAGCTTTCTCCACCTCCCTCTCTCTGTAGGTCGCTGGATACTTGAAGGACTGGTGGCTCTTGGAGCTAAAAAAATTAAGTACACAATGGGATGAGCACTTACTGAGTGCCCAATGTCTGCAGTGTGTGCAGGACACAGACACATCCTGCCTGCTCTCTGACAAACATGTGAGGATCCAGGAACCTCTGGCTAGCATTTAGAATGTTGAGGAGCTAGTGGAAGAGACTCTAGTGGCCAGGGGAGGCAGGAAGGCCAACAGAACGCAGCACCTCCCACGGTCAAGTGTTGGGCCAGGAACTGAACTGATGGCTGCATGCAACTGTCCCTAGAAACTGTGATAATATCCATCTTTATTTTACACACAAGGAAACCAAGGCTCAAAAGGTGAGGAGCAAGGAAGCGCTGGTTTTAGGACTCATTCTTCTATAACCAAAGCCAATCTTGATCTCCCACCCACAGTAGACTAGGTTGCCAGACACTGAATACCAGAAGGAAAGCAGACCCTTATGTCTGACCAAAGCCTTGGGCACCGCTGACATGGGGGATAGGTCCAGTCAGCTATAGGCATGGAAAAAGCATCATGAACCTAGAGCAGCACTGCTGCTCTGCTACCACAACAGCAATGGGATGGTCACTGTGCAAAGTGCAACACTGTGCAACAGCACTGGCTCAGTGCTGTTCATAGTTTAAAGGGAGGGACCCCTTTTTTTAAAAGCTCAAACACTGATTTATACTCTGCTCTCTCTCTACACTGTAACTGTACTGCACCCCCAGACCAGTCTGTTAAGAACCCCTGGGCCACAGGCCTGGCTCACCTCCTTATGGGAGTCTTTGTGGGCTTCCAGAGTCTTCATGATCGTCAGCTCGGCGTAGTTTTTAAATCTTGCTGGCTGGTTTCTCAGAATTTCCCGTAACACTCTCAGTGCTAGTGCGCGGATGGAATGCTGGAGTATAAGAGGAAAGGAAGACATCAGCAGACAATCACAGCACTTTAGTAGGGAGACCAGTCCTGACACCCTGTTGACACAGATCACGCTACTGACTTGCCCTCCAGGTGGTCAGCTCCATGAGGACAGGCACTGTGTCAATGGGGGCATTCCTAGGACCTAGCCATTAGAGGTAGGAGATAAAGGCTTCCGGAAAGAGCCAAGAGAGGACCAAGGTTGATTAAATGAAGATAGTACATCTAGGTGCATGATCAATCAGATCAATCTCCTGGGGATTTCCAGATTTCCAGAGGCTGAGGTACATACATATTACCCTTTTGCAAAATGTACAAAAGGACAGGTAAAAAGCATCTAAACATTTCATCAATGTGACCTATAAGACTGTGGACTCCCTAGGGACAGCAGAAGAGCTGTCATTATTCCTGACCTTTTGTGATGAGATCATGGGGGAGGGGACTATACAAAGGCCTCAAGTTGCTGGAGGCCCGCCCGAGTCATGCGTCTGGATGACAGCCATACCAAACAGACTGCTAATCTCAATATAAGAGAATGGCGTTTATGCCTGACACAGCCCAAAAGCACATCCTGATTCTTTGCCACTCATCTGTACAATTCACACATGAACATCTCTCTGCCCTCTACATGACATCATTTTATCTCCCAGCAAGGCCTAAACAAGTAGAATTGCTTCAGCAGCTAATACTTTAAAAAAGTTAACTCAGATCTCTCATCACCATTCTTCTACTTCCCCTCAGCCCATGCCAAATCATCAACCCTGACATCAGAGCAGTTAACACTTTGTGTGCCGGTGCCCTTTAAATTTACCAGCCCTCGGGGCCGGCCATTTTCTGTGCCACCGCATGAATGGTATAAGCATTCAATAAAACACACACAACTCAACTACTGGATATTTAAAAAACTGTAGTATCTCTCATAAAACACCTTACACTTTCACCAAAACAATGTGTAAAGCTTCTAGACTAAGTACAATCAAAGAACTATCTCCTAATAGTTCCAAATAAATCCACCGTGGTGTGAAAAACCGGAGACTAGATGAACACATATTAATACGTGTGCGGCCACCTGATACTGGTGACAAAAACACGTACTAATATGTGAGCGGACCACAAAGTGTTAAGAGCCCCTAGAAAATCCACAGCCTTCCCCTCACCCATTCTCGATCCAAGTCACCTTCAATGTGCCCACAGGCCCTGTGGAACTTCACAATCTGCCTGAACCATCCCTTGGGCTCCACCATACCTTCTTTACTTCACCCTCCCTTACTTCATTTTTGTTTCTAGCCTACACAAAGCCTAAACCAGGGAGATGGGTTTTTTTACTTCAAGAGGTTAATTTGGGCAATTCCCAATGTTTGCTCCTGTCCTTGTATAAAGTAAGAGCTGCCCAGTAGAACACAGGATTCTGGCTAGATCCCTCCCTCCTTTCAGAGCTATGTGCCCTGTGTATGGAACCAGGCCTGGCGCAGGTGCCAGATTGTTACATCCAAATGTCATGGTGTGAGGAGAACATTGTATTTTTAAAATAATGAGTCACACTTCTGGAATCGGCCACTTGACCAATTAAGCTGACTGGAACTGTTAACATATGGGGGGTTAAACCAATACAGAATTTCATGGAATTCAGTATTTAGGAAGATCTTTGAAAAAAGTCCATGTATTTCCTAGTTACACATGAAACATAAAACTTATAAGGAACAATGTTTGCATAAAAACACTTTCTATGCTACTGAAGTTCTAAAATTTGTGTGTTAAACAGATACAGGAACAAACTTCCCTCAACTACCACAAGCTCAATTACAAATAGAACTTTTTTATAAGCTAGGATGGGGCCTATCACTGGTAAAAACCTTATTTACTAAAACAAGTGCTCAGAAAAAATTAGAAAAAAGTTTTGATGTAAACAGTAAGCACGGCATGGGAAGTAAAGCAGAAGCCAAGCCCAACAGAAAAGGACTTATTACTAGTCCCATGACACAGAAGAACGAAGAAAGGGCCTCACATCTTTGTCTCCAAGTGTCTCCAACAGCAGGAGCAGGATGGTCTTGAAGTGCTCCTCCCACACGCCCAGGCTGTCTTCCCGAGTGATCTTGAGCAGCTCCAGCAGGGCACCCTTCCGCTCCTCCACTCGCTCATTGTGGTTGGACAGTTCTTTCAGAAGGTCGGCCACCAAGTCAGAATGGTCAATGGGCACTTGTGAGACACAGACAGAAGTTACTTCTTAAGGCAATGTCAACTACAGGAGAGTCCTCAGTGGTGCTCAGTATCCCTCACGGCTCGCCCATCACCCAGAGGAAAAGGTGACTGCTCTCCCTTATCCCACCAACCCCTTCATGTCTCTCTACTACCCCAACCTCACCTTTTACCCTCTCAGTACATCATCTCCCCAAATTAATTGTGAAGATTAGCATCAATTCCCAAAATTCCATGTCCTTCCCATACTTCCATTCTTTCCCTCCTATTTCAGACAGAGGAGAAAGTACTGCTTCCTTCAGTTATTTCACACTAAGAGGGAAAAGCCTCCGAAAGTCCCTCCTTGGCTATCTTGTTTTTCCAAACTCTCTTCTCACAGCCACAGTCCTATGTCAGGCCTTACTACTCAAACATCTCTTACAGGGTCAAATCACTCAAGTACACACAGTCTTCAAGGCCCTCCTCATCATAACATCTGATTGATGAACCTCCATTCTCTTCTCAAGCAGCCAAAGTTTAGCAATCAGTACAGTAAACAAACACCAGTCAAGGTGTGTGGAAGATTCATGGGCTGTGGAACCTGCCAAGGCCAGCCAGCATAACCGCTGCAGGGACCTGTACCAGGTAAAGCGGCATAAAGGCACATCTTTCCCTTTTCACATTCTGTTAAAAAGATCACAACTCTGAACAACTATTTTAAAGAGAAAGGATGGAAAGACAAAGGCAAATCATCAGGAGCTATTTAAATTTGTATCTGCATATCCCTTTAGCTTGTAAGTTTAGAGAACAAACATATGAGCAAGTGTGAAATGTGAGTCTTCATTTCCTCCTGCTGTCCCACCTTTTTCTTAAGCTTTTTAACATACAGTTGGTACATGAAGAACAAACAACATCCTAATCTCAATTTTGTCATAAACAAGACCAACAAATGGATAAGTTAAATGACGTACTGATTCTACAAGCAATGGATGAAAGAGCCCACGCTTCTAGAGTGCAAGTCCTAGTAAGCATTCTGGCAACGCCTACCCCGAAGAAATAGATCCTTGGTATCTACTCAGCTGCTGCCCACCAGCAAAGCAATTAATTGCCAGGCGATTCTGCGTTCAAACTTCTGAAGCTATTTCTGCTTTCAACTAAAGGACTCCTCTTTCACCTCAAGAGTCCATCCTGCCTGCTCCCCTGACAGAGCGCACCTCTGCTGGTACCACCACAGAACTGGGCAACATGGCCTTATTAGTGTGATCACAAGTCTGTTTCCCAACAGGGGTTGAGCTCTTTGAGGCCAGGGACCGTGTCTCATTTGCCACCTGTACCCAGCAAACCATACATTTCATGACATACTGTGGGCACTTGGTGAATTTTGTCTTAGAGTTCTAACGTAGGGTTCTAAATGAACTCTTAATTCAAAATTGAAAAACAAAACAAGCTGGAAAACAAAACAGATTGAATAAAATCATTCAAAAATGATTAAGTTGAAATAAACCAAAAGGTGAACATGGCGGTAAGGTAAAAAAAAATTAAGTTCCAGATAAAATATCACCCTGCAAATACATACTCACTAGTCACCACCATGACACTGGTCTTACTTAACATGAGAATCAGAATCAGAAAAAGACCACTTTTCCTTATCAAATTTGATATTTGGGACAAGTAACTTACCCTGCCTGAACTTCAGTTTTTTAATCTGTAAAATGAAACAATCCCCTGTATCTCCATAAAATAATAGATGTAAAGCACTTAGTTTAGCACCAAGCACACAGCAGTGCTCAGTATGTCAGATCCCTTCTCTCCCAAGGGCAGAGGTCAACATAAAGCAGCTCTATCAAGACCTGGTTAAAACACTGGTGTGCGAGAGGGAAGTCCTTCAGAAGGGCTTCAGGATGTTACTTCTGGGCTCAGTTGCTGGGAAAGCACATGACAGGGGCCTTGATAAATGCAGAGCCCTGGGCTGGGACTGCTGTGCCTTCACAGCACACTGATGTGTGATCACATCAGTGGTCACAGCGACAGCTTTAGGTCATCTGTGTGACCGCTTTTCTTACAACTACCTCCACAACGAGATGACAAGCTTTTAGAGGGCAGGGACTGTACATACTTCTGATCACTGTTGTGTCTTCTGAGTCTAAGCACAAAGTGGGAGCTCAGTAAGGAGTTGTTAAGTAAATGACCAGGCAGAACAGACCCCATGTTTCCACTGACAATTGACTGGTATGTGCAGAGCTGGTCTGACCAAAGGGGAAGTCCATGGAAAGTATATGTGGAAGGTGGGGGTGTCATCAAACAAAAAAAGACAAACCATCTCGAAGCTGGTCCATGTCATCGTCGAACACAGCCTCCTTCAGGGCTGTCTTGTCATAGGTGTTGATGGTGTCTGAGTAGGGGTAGGGATTGTACTCTCGCACCCGTGGTCCTGGGAAGGCGCGCGGAGGCTGGGTGTTAAGGAGGGAGGTCTTGTTGTCCAGAGCCGTTCTGCCTCCTTCCACGACATCACTGCCTCCTCGGCCCTCCATGGCAGGGGAAGCAACTCCACCATCACGGGACACCTAAAGCACAGCACACCATCAGTCCCTTTTAAGGGCACTTAACAAACATTTCCTTTAAATTTTCAGAAGTATTAGGAGAGTCAGAGATTAGACACTTGAAACCTGGCCACTGACAAGACAGCTATTAGTATTTCAATTTATAATTCCTAATTCGCAAAATACTTAAAAATAAAACTGAATGTGCTTACATTTTCATCTAATCATTAATTCCCATGTGAAGTCTATTTTGCTTTGTAATTTGAGACATTAATAACATGCAACTCTGAAGAGCCCATTGAGAACAAAGACCACAGATCTCCCACCCCAGCTCCTTGGGAATCTTGGTGCCAGCACTTCACCTACCATTGTCATCACAAACTACAGGGTTTCCTTACTGACACCCTAATACAACACAGCAGAGAGATGACCCTCACAAGATCTAACATGGTCCAACCATCCCTGAATTCCTTGTATGAATTCCCACCAAGTGATGAGCCAAACAATGCTCTATAATTCCTACAATGGAGAACTCAGTCTTTTCTAGGGAAAGCATTCCTCCTTTGAATATTGCTGATCATCACCGTTGGTCATTATATGGGATCAAAAATCAGGTTTCCACTATTTTATGAGTATTTTTTAATATATTCTGAGTTCCGTCCTCAACAGATTAAAGTCCTGGTCCTCTGGCCCCTGAGTCTCAGTGCTCTCTGGGTTCTTTCTTCTGTGGCACAATGACCTGTTCGGTTCCCTCTACAGGGAGGCACTACAACAGAGCAAGTGTGGGTTGCCTGCTATAAACAGCAAAACTGTTCTTTCCTTCATCACAGACATTCAATTAAATAATGAAAATGGAAACAAGTCCAGGGAACTACAACACTGGTGATTTCTAGGGTAAATTTTTTACTTGTGCTGTTGACAAAACATATCTATCACATTTCAAGTTTATGTGTGTTCACCTGTATTAAAATGTGGTAAATACACTTAGGTCATATTAATCATTTAATTCCTAAGCATATAATTCAGTGGCAGTAAATACAATTACAATGTTGTAGAATGATTGCCACTATGTTGTATTTTGAGCAAAATTTTTTCATCTTTCCCAACAAAGTCTTCACCCATTAAAGAGTAATTCTCCCTACCCCTACTTCAACCTATTTTCTTTTTCCTATGAATTTGTCATTCTATATACCTCAGGTAAGTGGAATCATACAGTATTTGTCTTTCTGTGTCTGGCTTAGTATAGTGTTTTCAAGGTCCATTCATATTTTAAAGTCTCAGTATTACTATCCTTTTTGTGTCTGAATATTATTCCATTGCATACATACATCACATTTCATTTATCCATTTATCTGTTGGTGGGCACCTTGGTTACTTCTATCGTCAGGTATTGTGAGTAGCACTACTCTAAACAGTGGTATACAAATATCTGTTCAAGCCCCTTCATTTAATTTTTTTGGACATATACTTAATTGAACTGCTGGGATGCATTTGATTTCTAATATTCCCAAACAAGGTTTTATACTAATTTAACTGCTAAGATGTAAAAAGAATATATAATACGCGCACAGATACAAACAAAATAAGACTTAACAGGGGTTTTCTCTTGCTGGAGGATGACTCATGGATGATTTTAATTTTTTTCTCTTTGTAAGTCTTCTAAAAGTAAAACAAGTATCATTATAATGAAAAATTACTTATAAAGGGTTTTTAAAATTTTAGACATTGAAAAATATAAACTGTTAATTCTAATCACTTGTAACAAAAGATATTTTACTTTTTAAACTGTGTATATTATTTCCAGAGGTCATTGTCTACATGTAGATTTTATAGAGTGGGAATCACAGTGTACATACTATCAGAAATTTTGCTTTCCTCACATTTTAAGTATGCTCCACATACATACAAGTTTTGTAACGTTATGTAAAATTTACATGAGAAGAAAAGCATTAAGGTCCAAACACTGGGCCCATTCTCAGGACTATGTCTTAGCTATAGATTAAAACCTCAGTGAATAGGTGTGTGCTTTATGTTTTTAAATACAATTACTGCATGAATTAAAAAAAAACCTCCAAGGCAGCCTAGTTACTCTGTGTCTGACCTGATCACCTCTCAGCAGCTGGACCCTTTGGCAAGAATGTCCTTCCTGAAAGGAACTTCTATAAGCCTACACTATCGTGGTCTCCCCCCACATTATCTTCAGCTTTTTCCCCAACTCCTTTTTTCCCCATTTTTCTTACAGTTGATGTGACTTAGGACTTTCTCCTTACTTTTTAACTATAATTTCACTCACTTTTCTTTAGTTATCATCAAGGAACTAGTCAATATCTTTCAAATCTCTATCTTTATCCCAAATTGCCAGCCTAAATTCCAGAATGGCACATCCAAAGGCCTCATGGATAGGCTTCCTTGGATAATTCACAGGTCTTGCAAGTCCATATATTAAAAACTGAGATCACTTTGTCCCAAAGGGGCTGACCATGTACTTTTTTCTTTTTCTATATTTATCTCACTGAAATGAACCAGCACCTACTTAATGGCCCTACTCAGAGATTTCTGACTCTTTCATTTTGTTTTATGTCTACCAAACTCAACTTCCTCCAGAACCATTCCCTGTCTCAGTGACAAGCAAGCTTTCTAAAATGTAATTGTGACCATGCCACTTCCCTGGTTAAAAATCCTTCAAAGAATTCTGCAGGATATTTTGGAGGATTTGGACTGGTTATTCTTCCGATGACACAGAGTAAAGTCAAGACATTGGCTGGAAATTTCTCGTAGGTGATCACCTTTCCTGGGCTGACATCTGCAGCATGTTCCTGAACCTCACTAACATGACATGCCCATTTCCTCAACTTCAGTCAAGGGGAAATCATACTATGTCCATTCCCATCATTCCATCTTCTCTCAGGCCTAGGCCTACCTTTGAATACAACTTTCCCACTTGACCTGACAAATGCCTGTTGACCTTCATGCTTCTGGTCAGAGAGTGAAACCACCTCTTCCGTGATTCTTTCCAAGTACCAGACTGGCCCAGAAAGTCTCCTCTGTGCGGAACTCTGAGCACATGCAATGTATCACCATTTCCCACTTATCTGCCTGCCTCTGTGTGAAACTAGAGCTCCCAGAGAGTCATGTTAGTGTCTGATTCAGGCTCACTGTTTTTATCATATTCCAGGAACAAAAATATGCCCTGGATAAATGAAAGTAAACTGAGAAAAAAAAGGTATTTAACATTCTTCTCAAGGATAGCTGAGGCACATTCGAAATTTTGTAAAATTGCCTTTTGAGTCTATTAATTCTAATTTAATAACAAGATAAAAATCATGATGAAACTCAATAATCGTTAATTATCACTGAAGAGTCAGTAATTATCACTGAATTCACATACAGTTCTCTATTTGCCTGGGAATACTTACAATATCACAGTCCTTTTTGCCATCTCGTTTAATTGGTTCATTCAGGTCCTCTTGGCTTCGAAAACTAAACTTTTCAATGGCTTCTGTAACTCCTCGTAAAGAACTATAGATTTCTTCAGAGTTCAGATTCTCTGTATCATAGTCCAGCATGCTAAAGATGAAAAATATTTTTTGATCAATAATTGAGGTATATGCATAAAATTGAGTTGTGGGCATAAATTACTGCCAATAATTTACATCTAATATGTACTTATAATTCTGTTTCTTTAGGTGATTTGGAATGAAAAGGAGACAGGTTTTATTAGAGCACCACCACTGGACAATACACATCTTCCTCGTCCAATCTGGTTCCAAACACTCAGTAAGAACCGGTGGGAAACAACAATTACCACGAGAATGCAAGAACTCAAAGAGTGACAAGTGGTGACTGAATGCACGAGGTAATGAAAGTGGAAAATAACTTTCATTTCTTGAAGATGGAAAAAACTTGCTTGGTTGTTACTGGTGTCAAATGTACAAACTTAAGGGGGACAGACACTTCAAAATAAAGCTAGTGTTACGAACCAATTTCAAAGGAACAAGGCAAACCACTGCAAGGAGCCCAGGTTATGCTCACCAGTATCAGAGACTTATAAAATACAACCTTATTATTAAAAACTAAAAAACCCAGCCCTATGGCTCAAATTCAGATCCACCCTACCAATGGGCTTCTGAGTCTCTCATGTCATCTAACCCATCAGCTTGTTGTGACTAAAACCCTTCTAGGTACTTATATTAAGAGTTTTATAATAAAAGCAGATCTTATCAAGACAAGTCACATTCCTAGATGGATTTCTAAAGGCATTTCAAAAAGCAAGAAGTAATTTCCCTTACAGAAAAATGATGTCAAATGCTATCTGTATAGATATTTATGGTAGCAAAACATGAAGTCAAAATCTTATATAGACTGTTGGTATAATGCAGTGTGTAAACAAGAGGCTTTTAGATGTCCCACAGTGCACTGAAACAGAAGACCCTAAAAACAAAACCCATCACTATCTCTCACTAAAGATATTGAAGAGAAGCACGGGATGGATACACCAGTACAAAGTAAGCAAAACATGAAGCAACAGTCAAGCCAGGACAAGTCCAGAAACTAACTTAGTTTAAATGCCATTTGTTTCAGGAGAGTATTCCCGAAAACAGTAAAATCGTTGGTCTAATTTTACTTGCAGAAAGTCTGAGCTAAACAGAGGCTTCCTTGGTTGTATGTAAGTAACTGTTCAACACTAAAGGCAGAAGAAAAGCAATCTATCTGTTCCTCCAAAGAGCAATAACTGAAATGAGACACCCACTGGTGGGCATCCTTCCGAAGGGCAACACATCATCCCTCCACATTCCACGGGAGTTAAGTTTCCTGTAACTTAAAAACAAGTAACATTTTTTAAGGCCTCGCCCCTACCTTTCCTTTTTTTTTTTTTTTTAACAATTCAGGCAGATAAGCAAGACAAGAGCTGGACATTTCTCACTTGGGGTAGCCAGACCTCTACTGCCAGAGGTTATAATGACCCACGCATTTTCAAAGGCTGGCTAGGTTCTGCTTGAGCACGACATCTGAACTGATTCTTACGAGATAGAAGAGATCTGCCTAAAGTTACAAAACTGGCCCAGATGGAACCGTTTTCTTCTCTGATGAAAGAAAACACACACCCAACTGTACTTGGAGAGTTCACAAAAATATGCGCCAACTCAAAGATTGGCTCTGGCATCAAACGAAAAGAAATGTGAACACAAACACGTTTACAGGTAAAATTCCATGTACATACTGACGGGAGGGAGAAATAAAAAACTTGAACAGCATTCAAGATTTCAATTCCTTCTAAGTTCATAAGGTTGTCTATGAGGCAATACCCCTTTAATGTGAAAGAAGCATGACTGAGGAGCATGGGGCTCCCTGCCCCCTCCCCTGTAGAGCCCCACAATGCTTGCTTATGTATGAACAGAGGCATTTATACATCTGACCAGTACACTAATATTTATATGTAAAGACTGAGTATGATGTAAACAAAAATATGTATACAAGATGTAAAAAGATGCCTTAAAATACTTTTAACCACAACAACCAAAAACAACAGCACAACCCATGCAAAAGGAAAGACAACTAAAAGAATGACAAGATGGACAAGAGGAAGTCTGGCGGAACGCGGAGCTTTTTAAAGAATGTCACAATATTATTTTCCATATGTCGCTTCAGATGACATTAGTTTTCACATAATTCAACTCATTGACATGAACCTCCTAAAATATTTCATTTCAGTTCGTATAACTTCAGCATTGGAATAGCCTCTTGGAAAAATAAGAAAATAAAGGATTCTGCAGGTTAATACCCCCCTTCTTACTTTCAGTTAATAAATTAACACAGACTTCCAATTTAGAAGCAGATGTGTGTAACACAGCACAAGCTGTGGCAACACTTCTTTTAGACTCACTAGCTTAAGGTCTGAAGTATTTCCTTGGTATGAAGCTAAAACTGTGAGTTCTAGGTGAGAGACATCTTGGTTTTCCTCTAATGGAAAAGAGATAATGCTACTTGTTCTTTGTGGTTGTTTTTCCCCCTCAAATCAATATCCATGAAACCTTATTTTTTTGTAGGGTAAAAGGAACTTCCCGTGGATGCTAACAAGCAATATATAGGGAACAGCAAAGGGGATGTAACAGCATCACATACAAGAAACTTGGTTTGGTTGACCCCAGTCTGTCACCTGCCCCCACACCCTGTCATGTTTCAGCTCAGAGACATAATCTCTTAAGGTAAAGGCCAGGTCCTGGTCACCTGTAAACACTGTAATTAGGCTCCAGAAAGGTTTCCTTAGGATACTTTAGATTAGGAAGAGTTGCTCAGTTGGTGAATAGCACTAATCTAAGGTCAGGCCATGTCACCCAACAGTGAAGCAGACTAAAGCTCTGGACTTGGCCTGTCAAAAGGTATCTGTATCATGGTAGGGAGGTACCTGAGGTCAGTTCTCTAGAAAAAAGAAAATGGAGACAGGAAGTTTTGCCTGCAGAGATTTTTTTTTTTGTCATTTTGTCAAAAATACTAGGTATGGAATAGAGACGATTGTTCCTCATTATGAAATCCTTAGCAATTTGGCACAGAAAAAAGAAACATATATTTCATCTTGGCTTTAGTAGGTTTTCTAAGTACAAAATCTCTAGTCAACTCTCTCCCCATCTGATGGTTAATGTAGGCCACGGGGATTTATTATTAAATATGAGCTCTTTTACTATGCACATGTGAAAGATGACACGGGACAGATGTCCTCAGCCTTGGAAGACTGGCTCTGGGGTGAAGCGAGGTGCCCACAAAGGCACACAGGTCAGTATACTCAGAGTCAGTCAATAAAGTGGACTTAAATTTTAAGGCATGACTACTGTTTAAAAAAAGGAAAAGAGCAGTAGAGCAGTGACACACTTTATCAACACTGATGACAACAGGTGTCTGGTGTCGGGATGCCCTCGCCCTAACCTTGTGTATCTATCTAGAACTGTCATCACAGGAGTGCTGTACATTTCACAAGTTACTTTTGGAGCTCTAAGAATTTCAAAAGAAAGATGTTGCTAAAACATTTAGCTGACTTGTTTACTATGTACAGCTTTACCATGTTGAGGACACAGAAGTAGGAATGTAAACCTATGCAGAACTACCTCTGAAGCATTCAAAAGTAACAGGCTGTTTTTATTTCTATCCTCATCCCATCATAGAGAGCACGATCTCATCTCACAAAGCACAATGACAACAGGACTGCCCCATGCTCTCCTCATGTAATTTGAGGTTTCTAAGAAAGGGATGCTCTGATCTTCAGACCTTTATAGAAAGAGGGTAAGAGACCCTCAAACAGGTATCTGTAGAGAAACACAGACCCCACTTTGTACACAGACTTACCATATGTCTTCATATCTGAAGGAAGCCCCAGCCCCTTCTTCTGGATAGTGCCCCAGGGCCTGTGAGGGTACCGAGCACCCTCCATCAGAGGCAGGTCACCTTTAGTGAGATGTGGCAGTGAAGGCACTTCTCAGGGATGCCCTTCTGAATCTGTATCCTCAGATTATCACCACATGGCAGGGCATTGTGAGGGCATTCAGTCCACATAACCAATGGTAGGACTGAGCTACAGGTGCAGTCTGGGAAAGAGCAGGTCTCATCTGCTTCTCAGTCGGAATGCTTTGCGCATCTACAGAGTGCTAGGAAAGCTGCCCACTATTACCTGCCTTGGTTCCACAGCTTTGCCTGAGTACCTCCTAGGGACTGAGTACTGGGCTGGACCGAGAGGCTCCCAACAGCAGATGCTGATGAATTTGCTCAGCTGATGTCGCTGAGACACAGCAGGAGCCATACTCCTGAGATTCAACGAAGATGACACACCTGCTCACACTTCTCACCAAGGCTCTACTCCTGCTAGCCTAAGCCAAAGCAGGGGCTATGATGGAGGCAGCTGAGAGGCTTTCCAAATGACCTGAGACGACCTTGGAAATGCAATAATATTGTGACACCTCAGACAAGTTTAACAGGTAGCATGTTACCTGGGAGAGTAAGAACGCCTGAGAGTCTTGTGGGAGGGAGCGGTGGGAATGGAGTTAGGCTGAGAAAAGGGAGGTGGGTGCTTCGATAACCCATCGGCACTCCAACCCCATAACCGACTGTAGTGATCAGAAGAGGAAAATCAGAAAGAGAAACAAAAAAAGACAAAGGGGAGGGGAGGAGGAGAGAGGAAGACGCTATAGTCTAAGTGTCTTAGAGTCTCCTCTTTCTATGACAAAGTTCTATCAAAATTAATTGGAGTAAAATTAATACTTTACCATATACAGGAAAAGAACTCATTTTGATTACAATTTGTCTTCAATAAAACTGCTTTAGTCCTTCCCCACTCAATCATTTACATTTTTAAGTCACATGAGATTCCGTGTGTGTGTACATGTGCGCTGAGAAGGACATTATAAGTGCAAACACACAAGAAAATAGGGATGTGCAATGTCAGATAACATGATCAATTATTTAGAAAGATCCAAAGAAAGAACTAAGGGCCTAATTCACAGCAGACCAGAGGGACGGCAGCAGGAAGGCGCAGAGAACCTGCCACTCAGAACAGAGCCCTCCAGCATTATGGTGTGTTCCTGAGGCTGAGGTCCAGTCACAGGGAGTTCAGAGGTTGCCACAGCAATTCCCTTCAAAACAGTAACGGCACCTCTACAGGACTGGGGGGTGGGGGGTGGGGGTGGGGGCACAGCTCAGGTCAGCTTAGAGAAGGGGAAGCAAAAATCAAATTCCTCTACTCATATCCCCCACTATGAGAATTAAAATTCCCCTGAGAACATAAGTATTCCTCCCTGCTTAACAGACCCCACTTAGTGAGGGCCACTTGCAGAGGCCCTCAGAGATTTCTAACTACTACTGCAATTCAAATAAATTGAACCAGAGACTTCGGGAAAGGACTGAGCTGAAATGGTTGGAAATGTGTTCTGAAGCCTATGGCGGAGTCTACCAAACCAGAGACAGCATTCCTATGGGGTAGCACTGTTTGCCACTGGCATGCATGTTGATTCATATAAAGGTAGTCTTCACCTGAGGGCACTTTGTAAGGAAAATCAAGTGTGAAGATGAGAGGTCACTGTGGCATAAGAGGACTTAAAGACCTTCTCTAAGTCACAGATTTAGTTGGGGGTAGGGTACAAGACGAATATGGGGGCGGCCATCTCAGGCTGGAGCTAACAGGCAGAGTTTGGACAAAGCAGATGCCCTACTACCTCACTGTGGGAGTCTGGGTCTCCCAGTTAAACTCCATTTTGAGTCTACGGATACTGTTATTCTCTGATGAGATGAATTTAAAAGCCACTTAAAATTATCTTTTATTAATCAGGGATAAGAGAGGTGCTATTCTGGAGTGCTATTCTGCTCTACAACCTTTTTTGTCAAGAATATACAGCAGATGGGAGTAAGGACTGCCATGTACTTTTTCCTCTTAAAGGAAATGGACATCATGTGTTTCTTGAACCCCTTTGCAACTCTTGTTTTTCATTTAACACAAATCACACTGGGTAAGATGAGTCAAAATATATAAATATGAGCTCAATGATGAAAAACTCTAGGTCATAAATCTCTCCAAGTACCAAGTAATATTTGTTTAACTAGCTGGGAGTTATAATGACTCCTCCCTCACCCAGAAATAATGATTAAAGGAAGTTTTACCAAAGCTTAACTTGCTAGCTACAGCTTCATTAATACTATTGGGTTGATAAAAATGACCTTTCCTCTAGTGATTGAAAAACAAAACCCCAAAACTAGAATATTAGATTTGTTCATAATTTGAGAATATTTCCTTTTTTTCATCATGATCCAAGTGTAGAGTTTCTGGACTTAAAAAAAAAAAGTTTCATTTTGATACTCAAACCTAGATTTTGATACTCAAAACAAACAATGGGTAATAACTTTCCCCTTAGGGAATAAAAACAGGATCAAGACGATTTAAAGAAAGACAGGTCACAAAGTAATATTTCAAGAGCACTGCTCGCAAATATAGCTGAGATTACATAACGTGGAAGAAGCATATCACCTCCTTAGAATGTGGTGACCTAGTTCACTCTCCTATTTAGTGCAAGAGTTCATTTTTTAAATAACTTTCCTGGTAGAAAGCATGAAAATAATCTGAATATTCTAGTGATGACAGAAGGTAGTATTTCTTACTTCTGGGTAGTTTTAGTTGTGAGAAAAATCATCCCACCCATTGAGCTCAAGTTAGCTAAAGCCTTCTGGTTATCTATGCACTTTCTGAAAGTTTATTTTTAAAGATCTAACAAAATTAAAGAAGATTTTATTGACAAGAAAATATTTAGGATTTATTAATATTGGATTCATTAATATTGAATTAATATTAATTAATATTGAAAATAAACATCTTGGATTTATTAATATTGAAAATAAACATCTTCATTTCTTCCACTGACCTGTAACACTAATTGTAAAAAGTGAATCTGGTTGATTACAAGTAAATGTCAACCCAGAAAAATAAAATTTTTGATGATCTGAGAATTCATGAAAATTAATACCAAGCCAATTCTTAGCTCTGATGATTCATGCTAGCAAACCCCACCAATCTTTTACTTAAACTACTGGCACAATCAAAAAAATACTTTTGAGTTTTACCTTCTGCTTATTACCTAAAGAATCTGCCACCTTAATAATGAAATAACTGAAAGATAAGATGTATGAACTATGTATTATGGAAGAACAGATTTCCCATTAATGTACAAAAGTATGATTTGTAGACAAAAGCTGCAATTTTCAGCAAATACAAGTTTTCCATGAAATCTTCTCTCACCATGAACAAGAACTCTAAAATTTACTGTCAATCTGGATCCCACTTACAACAAACATATATTTGAGATACAAACTGAAAACAGAAAACAGTTGGCTGGGCCTCAGTCAAACCCAGGAAAAATTAAATATACTTTCATTAATTTCTGGGCTCAACTAATTATAATAGCCTGCTGAAATCATGCCAACAAAGACCAAATTTGGAAACATAACATCCTATCTCATGCTACCTGAATATAGCACAGAGGGAACATTTGGGGAATTAAATTAAGGGAATAAAAATAGTGGAGTACAGTAAGTATATTTTCTTTTGGTTCACCAAGAGAAAAACACAAGTTTGATATTTTCCAAAATATAGGGTAACTTGAGAAACTGAAGAGAACTTCAGTGGGAAAGGAAGAAGGCATTTGGCAGTCTCAATCATTTAAAAATCTAAACTTGAAAGCCCAAGGGTTTTGATATTATTCTACTATTAAAAAGAAATGGCATACTAGAGAGGTATTTTCTTGTAATTTTAAGATCTTGGTGTCAGCAAGCTTTAGGACACATAAGCTCCCTGATTCTTGTTGTTAGTGAGGCTACAGACAAAGACAGCATGTGTGACCCTTTTAGGTCAAGGCACTGGCTCCTTCCTAAAAAGTCTGATCTATCAGGCCACTCTTCTGATTGAGGCCATGAGGAATCCAATGCATACCAGGGGTCACAAAAGCTGCCATGCAAAGACTTCTAAAGGCACTGATCAGATGGAGAAGTGTTTAAAGATCCCAAAACAGAGCAATTTCCTCTTTTTAAGTCACTGCCTCAGACTCTAGAAGGCCAATGCTCACACAAGCCCAATAAAAGTCTAGAAATACTGATCCAATTTTAGTTCTTAGGCTCTTAATTCTTTCAGAGCTGCACTCTGCTTCAAATGTGAGCTCATAATGATAGTAGCTCTGCTAGAAATGGCTACTTGATGGAAAACTACCCCAGAATTAGTGTAGACTAACTATAAAGGATTTATGTAGGTGAGTAAATATCTTCAAATGTTCTTAGCACTTAATGGAACAGATAGTAAGTTTCTAAATGGCTTCTATATGAATAGCATTAAGTGTTAGTTTTAAAATCTGCAGGGTACTAGAGAGTTTAGAGCTAGAAGAATCTCAGAGAACATTCAGCACAGACTATTCATTTTACCACACAAAGCTAACGGCTTAGCCCAAGATTATACAGTTAAGATCTGAGTGAGGACGAGGACCCATAGTCTCCTGATATCCACACTCATGTTTTTGGTGTTAAGCTTGGTCTAAAAATCTAGAAATAGGCTAGACAGACATCGGGGTGATTTAATTTCCTCATTTCCATGGAAATGGTATTACCTTGGAGACAGGCCCCCATGGGAACAGTTGGTGGGTGAGGTCAGGGGGCTGGTCCTGCTGCTGGTGTGTCGGGATGGAGTCCGGCCAATTGTATTGCTCGGAGAACCCTGAGGTTAAGGTAGAACAGGTGTCATTATTGAAGGGCTAAATGCAGAACAGAGTCCCACTCTGTTAACCCACACCTAGGTAAATGAAAAGAATTTGTAGAGTGATTTTTTTTTTCAGAATCACAGTCAATTTTAAATACACATTAACCAAGTGATGTTTTATAGGTAGTCCTGTATTTGAATGACGTCAGTTATACTATAGTGACAGACACAATCGAAGGTTATATCTTTACAGTGCGGAAAAAAAAACAAACACAACAAAACCTCAATGAATGAATGACTAAATGACCCAGTAAAATATTTAACTGATTGAACAACCTAACACAAGGAAGAGGTCATATTTAAATAACAGGTTCATTCATTCCTCTGGGAATATGGCAGGGTCAGACATGGGCACACAAACTCCTGAAAGAGGACAAGAAATTTGGCAGTTCTGCTGGAGCAAATTGTTAACAAGGAAATGAAGGGGAGGTTCTGATCTGTGCCGGCACCAAGACCACAGCACTCACCACACTGGTGTTACTAGAATTCTTGAGGTGGTTGTGTAGGAGTTTGGTGGCACCATCCTGGAATGTTTTTGGCAAGGCACCAAGTAACATGGTAAATTCAGGAGTGTTCAATTCAAACAGAGAGATTAGCACAATTTGTGCTGCCTAGAAAAAAAAAGCCATGATTAAAATTTAGGCAATATATGATAGCAAATCTTGGTCAAAGTGTTCATTAAAAGTGGTATTTAAAAGAAATCATTTTTGTATGAGGAACATACATAACAAGAGGACATCTTCAACATAAAAAATATTAAAAAAACAAAAAGCAGCTGGAGAAAATAATGTTACCAATTATCAACAGTCTGACTTCAACCTAGAAAATAAGCCCTGGTTTCATTTTAATACCCTGGTTTTGGATTACTGAAAACATTAATAATTCTCATTACTTTCCCTTTTTTGTCTATGAAGCTGGTAAATTAATGAAATAATCAAGAAATTCAGAAAGCTTAAGATTTCCAGATTGCCCTGGAAAGAACAAGTTTCTAAATGGACTACCGAATGCATTACCTGAGAAACCACATTTCTTCAACCCTCAAGGCAATGACTAAGAAAAAGACAGGGTTTAAACACAATTGAAAAACCCCTACTTTTCACCCATGAATTGGTGAGAGAGGCATTCTTTGGGAAGCAAACCAGACTTCCATGGTAGAAATCAAAGATTTAATTATGCCTTTTTGGAGAATGTTCTACTTTTCTTTATTAATTGAGACAACATAGGCATGACTGCTTGGAATTACTAGCAGCAAGTTGTGTAAAAGCAATTAGCTGAAGCAACAGTAGCCAAATGAGACTGATTTCTCCAGCAAGTTATGTGCTTTGTATCATACCAAAGTGGTAGCAAGTAATTCACATTTTAAAAATAAGGCCTGAGGAATTAGTTACAATGGTTTTGATTTATAGAAACTATGTGTAAAGAAAGTTTTAGTAAATACTAAACTGATACTTCTGACAAATTTCTAAGAGTCAAAAGAAAACACATTATGAAAATTTTTGACTAAAGGCATACCTTTATCCAATAACTATAATTTTTAGGATTACAGTAGTTATTCTAAATTTTTTTTCTACTATACACAATGTTACATGAAAACATTTTCTGAGAAATTTCTTAGAAATATACACCATGAAATATTTTAATGCTTCATTCACAATGTTAAAATTTTACTTCAGGTCCAATTTAAACAAAACTACTATTTTATGCTTAAAAAAGGAAAAATAAATTACAGACCCAAATTTATTAAACCCAAAATAAAAGTTTACCATAAATTTATTACACTAAGATATATATTCCTATGTTTCATTTCTGAAACATTGTTAATAAATCATTATCTGAAGGAAGCTACTCCACCACTAAATGGTCTGTTGCCATGATATGCTATTTATATAAAAGCAAATTCCAAAAATCATGCAAAGTAATCTGTGCATTTTTTAAAAACGTTAGCTGTTAGGGGGGGAAATGCATGCAGAAAATGATGCACTTTAAACAGAAAGAAAGAAGAAATAAACAGACTTGAGTTTTAGAAGGGAAAAAAATCAATGTCATCAATTAAATAAGAAAGTTTAGAAACTTTTTTGTTCATTGAACATGACATTTGAAAAACTGTAAAATGCAGGGCTACATTTTTCAATGGTATCTTTTTATGTGAAATATACCACTATTTTTACTTAAAAGAACATATTTCTCCCCCAAACTACATGATATTTAATAACACAAACCTAGTTGAAATTTTTCATGAAGAAAATTATAAAATTAGTGAGGACTTTTAGGAATAGGAAGGCTGCAAGATGATACCATACAAATTGTGCTGATTCATTGCTAATTAACATCAGTGGCTTTTAGTTGTGTGGAAAAAAGTATTAGAAGACTTTAACTTCTGATCCACTAAAAAAACCTTTTCTTAATGATCCTAAAATGAATTATGATTAGAAATCAAACAGAAAGGGGATTTTGAAATGTAACTAATTGGACAGATGGTATATGTGTATGATGTATACATCTAAATGAATTTAGATTTTCCAAATCATAAATGTAAATGACTTTATATAGTTTTCAAAAGTCACTGTTTGGCTGAAAGCTGTTTTCAAAGAAAAATCTTTTTCTAATGAGATCCAAGCTCCGGAAATGGACAGAAAGTATCATTTAATTATATTATTTTAAAAGATTTTACATCAACGTTATAAAGGGAATCAGTGTATAGTTCTAAAATATTTTGTCTATAACCCTCTGTGTTAGTGAGAAGAAGGAACACTTGAATCCAAGCAAGGAAGAAAACCAGATTGTATTTATCAATGCCATCAATATTTTCGTTAAAAAGAACTCCAAATTTGAAGAGATTCATTTTAAAGAGTCTTGGGCATGGCTCACATTTAATAGTGAATCAACAAGTTGACAATTGTTCTTGTCCAATCTTTGAACTCTTGCTTTTCATAAGAGGCAGGGCCACTAAGCAGTTAGACAGAAAAACACCTGAGTGCAGCTGTTCCTAATAGCCAATTCCAAGGCAATTTAGTGCTATTTTAAAGCTTAAATTCCACCTTTAACAGAAATGATTCCCACTCCTGCCCCTAGAGTACAATGTATGTGTGTGTAGGGGAGATTGTGAAGGTAAAATGTTCTTCAAATCTCACTGCCACTGTTTGAAAAGAACTCCCAGGGTTATCAACTGACAGGAAAACCATGTACCTTATAACAGAATTTTTCCAGACAGGAGGTCCATGAGACTTTAACAAAGCCTTCAGTATTGGTATTAATTAGGGGAAAATCTAAAAATTGGAGGGAAAGGAGTTTTTGAATTTATTGACTAGCTCCTACTTGCCCCCTTTAGGCAGTCATTAAAATTACTTTGCAGAGTCACCCAAAGAGAAGGTATTTCAAAACCTTCAGACATTTCTTATTTAGTATACCTTACTATGCCATTAAAATATGTGAATGCCTGCATTCAGCATGGCTAATTCTTTGGAAAGGTAGTTAATCATATATCAAAACACAAACATTTACTAGGCACAAGCATATACACGCTCACAAAGTATTATTTTAATTTTAGGTTTCTTCAAAATCTTCCCAGTGTCTTCACAAGGGTAATCAGTATTAATAATCTAAAATGCAAACAGTGAAGTCTCTCTTTACAAATTAGTAGACAGTTTTAAATCTACCTGTTTACAATTTTCTTCCAAGTTTCCTTCTCCAGGCCCAGAGCAGGTTGAAGCTGACCTAGTGGGGAAATCCTCACCTACTCGACTACGCTGAAGCGGGGACTGACAAATAGGAAAGGTGGTAGGATTTAATTAGAAAGAAGAGGCACATGCTTAAACCATGGTTATCTGTAGCTGAAAGAGTATCTGGCTTCTTTTATAAAATCGCATAGGCACATATAATCTAAAAGTTAAGAATAATAACAGTACCAATTTTAAACCTTAGTCATTTGTTAGGTCCTTAAGAATCATAATCCTTCCTGGAAGTCACAGCAGACTTGCTTTACATGATGAACAGAAGATCAAAGAGGTCACAATGAGACTTGAAAGAGGGAGTCAGAGTTAAGCTGAGATTCAAATCTTAATTGATGGTCAAACCCTTAGTTTTTTTAGATTAGGCAATGTAGCTATAATCAGATTAAAGAAAATAATCAATTAGAAATTTCAACTTTTAAAGGCTATTTATATACTTTTCCTGCTTCAGGTAATAGCATCTTTGCATTTTCTAGACTTTGTCATGCCTTCATTTCCTACATTTCTCAAAACAACAGTTGGGGCTAATCTGCTACTTTATCTGATAAAGTAGGTGCTAAAATATCAGAGAATGAAATGTAAGAAGCAAACACACAGGGATTCCGAATGCCAAAATATAAATAAATCATTAAAAATTCTATTGCCATCACTATACTCCCTTTGATTGATTGGGAAAAAATCTTTACAACGCTGGACCAAATCTGGTTCTACAAACAGCAGCAGTAAAACCAAAATAATCCTCAAAAGCATAACAGCAAGAGTTGCAACAGCAAATGAGGCAATAACTATTTATGTTTTCATATCCTTTACTGCAATTAGTCCTCCCCCAAAACGACTTGAGGCAAGCATTCTTATTCTCATTTTATGGATAACAAAAGGGCTCAGAGGTTAAATTACTTGCTCAGCTAACAAGTGGCAGAGGCAGAAGTGAAAGCAGGTTGAACTCTGGTAAACACACCTGCCTGGTGAGCGGCTTATGGTCTGGGTTTGGTAGTGTTTCTTCTCTCCTTTTCAAAGTATCTTAAATATTTAGAATCCCTTTTTCTCCAATGTAAAATACCCCAAAACACTGAGATTAAAAAGGGAAACATATTTAAAATGTTAACAATAACAAACAGCATTATATTATCTTAAAATGTTTCAAAAGTGCTTTTGATCTTAAAAATACGGAGAATGAATTACACTGCCTGCAAATTCCCCAAGTATGGTGTGCACAAAATTAGTATTCTCCAGGGTTGGGGGTCAATATGAAAATTTGCTGTCAGATTTCAAGCTGAATGGCTCCTCTAGCATTTAGAATATTAACCTGTCTTACTCTTAAATTGAAGCAGGGTATCCACAGGAGAACGTGTTTCATGATCACAAAGTGTATTAAATTACCAAGATTTTCCCAGTACCTGACGATATAACATTCTAATAAGTCTGCAAATGAAAGATTAAAAAAAAATATCTATTTTAAAAGACTAGTAAGGAAGGGCATCTAATGCATTTGATTGTCTAGATTAAAATGGTCCTTGATTTATTTGTTATAACTTTAAAATGATAAGAACACACAATGGATTATGGGTTGGACTATGGATGATTTGGTGGTGGGTGCACTATGGTGGCAATACCTGATGGGAGCAATAGAAATTTTACTTCAATTAAAAATTAATTAGCTAATAAAAAAAAAGAATCATAGTCACTTCTTGGCTTTTAGGCTAAGATCAAGTGTAAAAAATAGACAATAAGGACAATTTCAGACCTTAGAGCAGACTGATATATACCATGTCACAATTAATATTTCTAAGTATATTAATTTATTTAGGCAACTACATTCAGTTAGACAGTCTTTCAAATACATCTCAAATTCTCGGGAAAGAAAATTATCACTTACAACAGTATCTGTATTTATATAAATGTCCAATTTACAGTATACCAAAACAAAACATTTAAATAAAAAAAGTAAATGTATATCCAGGAAGGATTAATTAACCCTACTATATTGTTCGTAGGTAAGTAGTTAAGGTACAAAAGAATTATTTGAATTCTATACTTTAACACACCAATTTGACTTAAACAGCCATGCCTTACTAGTCAGTGTGGGAGGTGTACAACTGAAACGGAAACAATCTAGAGCCACAGATATTTTGGGTTTAAAAAAAAAAGAAATCCAGAGAATGCCCAGAATGAAAAGATACATCTGCTAAGCTGACTCTCATCACAATTTGCAAATTAAGAAACAAAGCTCCCCATTTAAGTAAGAACTAAGGAATTACCAAAATAACTATGCAAGATTCTTGACAGGCAAAACACTAAGGATAGTACCACTAGGTTTCCCCGTAAGTCCTACATAACCCTTTTCTTAGGAGTAAATAGGACTCCTAAATATGATGGAACATCACTCTCGAATTAAGTCCCTCCCTAATCACTTGACTCAAAGGTGTGACTATCCTGGTGGGTCTTACCTAATCAGATGAATCCTTAAGAGACAAGAAAATTGAAAGTGAGAGTCTCCTAATGGCTTTGTTTTATTTTCTCTTTCATATTTGAACAATAGTTTTGCTAACTAGAGAATTCTTGGCTGATTATTTTTTTTCTTTCAGCACGTTGAATGTCATCACACTCTCTTCAGTTCTCCATGGTTTTTGATGAGAAACCAGTTGCTTATCTTCTTGAGGATCTCTTCAATATGCTGAGTCAATTCCCTCTTGCTGCTTTTTTTATTTGTTTTGTCTTTCAGTAGCCTGATCATGATGTTTCGAGGTATGGATGTTATTATTATTTTTTTAATTCTACAAATGTGTGGGGTTTGGGGACATTATTTCTCCAAATATTCTTTTGCTGTCTTTGAGAAAGCAAACTGATAGGCGATGGCAGGCAGCCTTGACCAACTGAAAATATTCTCTGTTAACAGCCAGCAAAAAAGCAGTCACCAAGAATCAGAGAGCTGTAAGAGAAGCCTAGGCCTTAGATGAGATTCAAGTCCCAAACAACACCCTGACTGGTCTGGCCAGACCTTGGACAGTCTAAAGTTGAGGTATTAAATAGTATTGATGATGGGGAAGAGGAAGGAGTAACAGCAAGTATCACAAGTAAAATGCCAACGAAAGTAGGCATTGTGAAGCAGCAAAGGATAAGCCAAAATGATTAAGTTAAATATTGAGGATTATTCAAACAGTAAATGAACCAAGTGATTTCCAACAATAAATTTAAAATCCTAACCATATTTGACTTGACCGAGTTAAGGCTTTTGGAGCCCCAAGCAAGTTATCTTAAGGGAAAAAGTTCCTCCAATGTCCTGATTTATAAATTCTAGTTCAATTTATTAATAGGCATGTCCATGAAAAAAAGGGCATTATGATCAAAGTTTGTGGCTCCCACACAGGTTCTAATCGGAATAATCTGCAAGTCTAAAACATGTTTTAGCACCACAGGAAGGAATACTTACATAATATTTAACACAAAAGCATATACTCACACAGAGGCACATAGATTGAAAGTTGCACTTGAAGTTTTTATATTTTTTGGTTAATCTTAAGAGTTTGAAAATTACTGTTTCTGAATAGCAAACCAACAAAATCATTCAGGCACACTATTGTGCCTCCTTAATCCAAACTAGCTCCATGGTTTAACTAAAAACTGCCAGTGAAATGCTCTTTTGATAAATGCTGAGAAATTTTACAAAAGAACCACAAACCAAAAATACTAGTAATATTTGAGTGAGTGTTTTATTAAGATTTGCCAGTGTTCCTAGAGCTTGAACATTTTAGTTTATTCCTGAAGAAACCTTTCAGATAATTCTTCATTTCTCCTCCTTGAACTTCAACAAGAGAAGGAGCTAAGTGCTCATATGCCCATGGCTATACAACAACCTCACTAAATATGCTGGGATCATACTTTCCATTTTCTCTGCCAGTGTAGTCGAAAGGACTATATAGGTACAAAGCCAAAGGACTGTATCAGTAAGGACTATATCAGTAAGGACTATATCAGCTGAGTAAGGAGTCTAGTATAGGAGAAAAAAATGCAAGATTCATGAATACACACAATTAACCAAAATCAAGTGATTTTAGTTTGAAAGCAGAACTCAGAAAACTGGTTTTAAGAATATTAAAGGTGGACCTCCCTGGTGGCGCAGCAGTTAAGCACTGCACTGTGGAGCTGTCCGCAGTCGTGACTTGACTTCGACACCCAGCTGGGGAGATTCCCACATGGCGCAGCAGACCTCTCCTGCCTTGCCCGCTGCTCCCCTCAGCAGTGTATTTCCGTTGATCTGCCTGTTCTGCTCCCCACTCTATCTCTCATACCCCCCCCCACACACACCTCTGGCCTATACCCCAGCTCTTGTATGCATAAATAAATAAATCTTTAAAAAAAATAAGAATACTAAAGGCTAGTAAGCTTACATATACAGCAAAAAAGCATGAGAGCCACACATATAACCTGGGATTTAACATTGACTGGAGAGAATAATAAAAACACACAACAGCTTATACATTTTGGGGTGATTACAATGTATCAAGGTTTGATTAAATGCCTTTGCATATATTGATTAACCAAATCTTTTACTACCTAGTAATAGAATATTACCCAGTAATAGAAATAATAGTATCTGGCACTCTTTACTATGTTACGGGCCTCCTAATGTGCCATTTCAGAAGCAAGTAGCCTATAAAAAACAAGAAAACAGCGCCACGCTATTACAGTGTCTCAAAAATCTGAATTGAGCTTTCCCACCTCACTTCCCCAATTCAAAGAAAGCACGTTCCACGTGTGGTGTATAATCAACTTTTTGCCCTTTTCAAATTGAAGAATTCATTTTATCTTAGCAAACTTTTGACTATATTTTACTGCCAGGCACCTTGTGGTCATGTTGTCTCCAATCTGTAATGCCACCTTAAAAGTACATGTCGCAGCATGGATACAAGGGAGACCAATATGCTAGAAGAACAACTAACCCACTAGTGCTTTCATATTATAAAAGTGTAAACTAGATGACTAAGAAAGCCACAGTCCATTATACAAGATTTTAGGTTTTCATTTTGTTATTCAAAGACTAGAAGTAGGTGGAGCTAGAGAAAAGATAAAGGTGCAATAGCGATGTCTTGGCTTTCACAGAAAAGATGTGATAAAGATTTACAAGGTGAATACTCCCTGGTAATAAAGCTATCAGTATTCTAAGAACAGTCTGTACCGTAAGTTACGCCTTAGCTCTCTTGTACATACCTTTCTCACGTCTGAACTCTTTGGTTCTGTTGTCCAGGTTATAATTCTAGAAACAGCAAGCCTTGTCTCACTAGAGTTTACAAAATCTGTTGGATCCATCTGCCTAGCGAGAGACTCAATGTACTTCAGGATTGCAACTTTGACCTGAAATATGCAATAATTATAAACATTAGTCTAATTTTTGAATAGAATTCTGGGATGGTGACAAGGAAAAAAAGTAAATTTTATTAAGGGGACACTTCCTTTCTCCTGGATTTATGTTTCCATAAATGTTTCCATATGGAGAGGCATCCATTGAGGGGAAAATATGAAATGACTAGTAAGTTTGTGAACAGGAAAAACAGTATGCAACTCATTCTCTTCCTTTTCAAACTGCTATACCTGCAGAGAAGGTGCCCTCACTTATGCTGCAAGATAATTACAGGGCAGTACCCCAGGTGGGATGGCCGTGGGATTTCTAACTCTGCCACTGACTGAGAGGACAGATTCAACTCTGTTGTTAGTTCTGTCCACGTCTTACAAGGGAGCATTTTCAGTAACTGCAAATCTGATATTGTGCCCTAACTTCTCCAGTGAAGTCTCAATTAGTTTTCACAAGAGAAAAGGGTCTACCTTGAAACACCAACCAAAGTTAATGATAAAGAACAGAAGATGCACATACCTAACTTGAATTAACACACAATTTTCATCAAATTTAGTCCTGTTATTATAGGTAGGTATATTATAGGTATTATTATAGGTATATGATTTTACAACATGAGTAATAACTCATTTTCAATTGTTACAATGTTATTATTCAAAAAATCCCAACACAGAACAATTTTCTAGTGTAAAAATTAATTATAAAAAGAGTAATAATATTCAAATATACCAAAAAGAGTAGTTTATCTCTCATATACTGATGGTAGGACTATGGTATGGTACACCTTTATGGCAGTTTATAAGTAACCCCACCTAGTAAACCAACAATTTCTCTACTAGGTGCTGAACCAAGAGAAATGGAATCATGTCCACAAGAGATATACAAAATGCGCACAGAAGAATTTTCATAATCATCAAATATGATTAATGTAAAAGAAGTAAATTTTAAGCAAATCTAAACCTTCTAGAGGTGACACTATATGACGTAAATGACAGTTACTGACCTTGAGGTTAGGAGTTTGAGTTTGATCCACAATAAATCTCATCAAAATGTTAAATTGCTGATCAAAGGGAAAGGAGTCCCTAGGTTTTAAAAAGAAGTATGTATTGTTAAATAACCATATAAGAAACAAAAATATACTGTCCTAGATTAGTGCATATAAAAGTGAGACTGTTCACATTTTTAAAAATAGTACTTTTCATTTTATATAAATACTAAATACACATTATACAGAAAATTTAGGAAAAGGAAAACCTTGTTAAAAGTTCCAGAGCACATACTAAATTTGAGTATGCTATTTTAAAATTAAATCATAAACTAAGGAAGAAAATCCTATGAGCCTTTTTAAGAGTCTGCTCATCTTTTTCTGTCTAGCTGCCTTTCCAAATATTGCTTATGCAAAAAATGTTTCCAATTCCCAAATCTTTTCACATCCTGACTTGGCTTAAGCTGATTGTATTACACCCCTTGGTTTTAGCTGGGTAACTGCTTATGATCTCTACTTGGTATAGTCACCACAGTAGTGTACCTAAGGGATATGCAGCAAGAAAGACTCTTCAGCTACAAAACACACACAGAAGCCTGGGGTCTTAGCAGCCCCTCTCTTGCACCATTTCTTGTGTGTCTACTGATTCTGTTTCTTATAGCCATAACCTATCTTCCACTCAATCAAGTAGCCCTGAGGGGTTCTTGGTTAGTGAAAGTTAGTGTTCTCTCCCTTAAAATACTGCAATTACTAGTGCTAATTTAAAACTGCATAATTTGCAGATGTAACTTCTATACTAGTAGAGAAGAAAATGCAATGCAAACATTGATTATAATCATCGAGTGGTTATTTTGCATTGTTTGGACTCTCTTAGAGACATTTCTCTACAGAAAAAAATATAGTCAAAAAAAAAAGAAGGGTGAAGGTTCAAATCTATAAAGTCCACGACTAATTTGAAAATTAAATACGAAAAAAATAAAAAGTGCGTGCACATACTAAGTACTTGACCTAACAGAAGCTATGAAGACCATTTCTAGAAGCACAATACACTTCAGTAAACACAACTTAAGTGACTCATACAGACAATAAGTCAAAGAAAGAGCAACAAACCACACACAAAATGCACCTCCTTTCTCCTGCAACAAGGAAGAATGGAGAACACATCTGTGTAACTGATGTGAATAATCTGGAAATGTGCCCTGTTATTAGGCACAGCCAAAGAAAAGGAAAGTGAGGCAGAACTGCAATCAAGCCTATTACTTGAGGAATAGCTCTCAGCCATCACTGACACCCCCTTCGTTCTCAGTGATTAATCCTAGGTATGTTTTAGACAGTTATACACAACAGCTGCTGAGAAAAGAGAATAATGCATATGCTCTAGAGACTCAGATCAACCTCATGAGAATAGGATTCTTGAAGGGAAGAAGCACCTAGGAAAATTAAAGAATTCTTTTGCTTAATGACCAAAGTTTAGGAATATAATTTTAATATTCCCACCATTTCCAAAAATTTGAAATTTTTCAAATCATTCATTCACAAATTTAACTAAATTAACAATCTATAGGGCCCACAAATGTTTCATTGGGGGGCCTCCCTGGTGGCGCAGCAGTTGAGCACTGCGCTGTGCAGCTGTCAGCAGCACGCGATGCGAGTTTGACGCCCGGCCGGGGAGAATCCCACATGGTGCGGCAGACCTCTCCTGCCTCGCCCGCTGCTCCCCTCAGCAGTGTATTTCTGATCTGCCTGTTCTGCTCCCCACTCTGTCTCTGGTGAACCCTCTTGCCACCCTATGCCTCTGACCTGTACACCAGCTTGTATGTATAAATAAATCAATCTTTAAAAAAAATGCTTCATTGGGCTGCCACAGTGTCATTTTAAAAAAATCTCAAATACATTGCCGGAACCCACATTCTTTTTTGGAAGTCTAGTACCACAGGGCACACATTCCAATATGGCACAGCTGACTGCATCTCTTCAGCACATAACGTAACCCTCCCTTCTTATCAATATCACTCATTTTCTGTCAGTGGAGTCAGCCTAGCCCTTCCAGTCAATCCCTGGCTATGCCTTTATAAATCCACTGGTATATACTGGTACACAGGGATATTCCCTAAACCCACTCAACTTAATCATGCAAAGAAGGGCTGGTTTTTGAAAGTCTTAATGCAAACATAATATATTATACTTAATTCAATGACAATTAAAAGGAAATCTATTTGAATTCTTCCAAATAATCTACTTCAAATTTATACAATAAATTCTGTATCAGCACAAATTATCTATCTCTCTATCTCTCTCTCTATCTATCTGGTTAGAGCTTCTTTCACCCCAAAGAAAACAGTTGCTGTAACAGTGGACAGGCACAAATGTATACCACAGGCCCAGCCATCGAGAAGATGAGGCCTAGGGGGTAATGGAAGGGCAGTGTTTGCTATTAGTTGAAAGTCAGAAAAGGAACTACTCATATCCATATTCTACAAAAGAGGAAGCCACAGGCCTACAAGCCAGCCGCAATCACAGAAACAGACAACACAGCAATAAGCAGCAATCCAGGATTCCAACTCCACTAACACAAGTGTGACCCTCAGCAGGTCAAGACAAATTTCTGCTTCATGTTAAGAAAATGAGGAAAAATTCTTCATTTTGAAAATTTTATGATTCTGGTTTGTAGTACCTGGATCATATAAGTTATTGTCTTGATACTTTTCTGAGTGATCTTAAGTCATTTGTTTATTCTTTTTCCCCCTTATATTTAAGAATCTTTGCCTAAATTCAAGTCACATGGATTTTTCCTTATGTTTTGATAATTTGTTTTGTGTTTTACATTTTTAATTCCCCATTACATTAACACAGTATCTATTCAATTAATTATAACTGTTAAATGACTTATTAGTCCTTAATGATTATTTTTTCGAATAATTATAATGAAGATATTTAATATATTGCTTACAGAGATATCACATTAAATTATTTGCTAACTTTTACTACTACATCTGTCCTTTCTCCCCCTCCCAAACCATACTTTACGCATCCCTTAGGCCCTCCTTTCCTTCCCCCTTCCTCTTCAGAAACCTCACTTTAGTTTTTAGTGTATGCTAGTTTTTATAAGTATTTTCTTTGTCGATTTGTCTGCATTCCTTGTTTTACTCATCTATATGTAAATATCTATTATTTGTCTTTGCCCTTCTGACTTGCTTTACTACACATAATTCCCTTGAGCACCTTTCATTTTGCTATGAAAGGTAACATTTCTTTCTTTATAGCTGCACAGCATTTCCTTGTGCGTATATATCACATCGTAGTATCCAAATTTCCATCAGTGGGCGCTGACAGGGTGCCCATTTGTGTCCATGCCCTAGCTATTGAAAATAATGCTGCAGTAAATATTATAGAGTGTAAGGTATTTCCAAGTTGACGCCTTCAAGTTCTTCAGGTAGATGCCCCAAAGTGGAACTGCTGGGTCATAGAGTATTAACAACATTTTTAGGTTTTTTTTTTAATGTAAATCCACTTTCCAAATGGATGCACCTTTTTACATTTCCACCAACAATGTACTAGGGTTCCTCTTTCTCCACATCCTCTTCAACACTTGTTCTTACAGGCCTTTTTTACAAATGCCATTCTCATGGGTGTGAGATGGTATCACACTGTCCCTTATTAAAAGTGATGTTGGGGGCCCTGGTGGTGCAAGGGGTTGAGTTTAAGCACTGTGAACCTACTGATGGCCACTGCAGCATGAGTTCAATGCTTGGCCAGGGAGCTAACCCACACAGCACAGCAGACCTCTCCTGTCTCACTTGCTGCTCCCCTCAGCAATGTATTTCATTAGATCTGCCTGTTCTGCTCACCACTCTATCTCTGGTGAATCCTCTCACCCTCTCTTCCCCCCACCACACACATACCTCTGGCCTACACCCCAGCTTTTGTATGCATAGATATATCTTTAAAAAAAAAATAATAGTGATTTTGAAGATTTTTCATTATGTCAACTGGTCTTCTAGATCCTCTTTGATGAATACCTGTTCAGATCTACTGCTCATTTATTAATTGGGTTGTTTGTTCTTTTGCTGTTAAATAAATTTCTTTGTGTCTCTTGGATATTAACCCCTTGTTGGTTGTATAAAAGTATAAATATGTTCTCCCATTCAGTACGCTATCTTTTTAATCTACTTATATTTCCTTTAATGTGTAAAAGCTTTCTAATCTGAGGTGACCCCAACAGTTTATTTTTGTACTCATTTCCCTTGCTGTAGGGAACACTGTTAATCCTTTAAAAAATTATCTGATCTGACACGCTTTCCTCCACCCTCTACCAAATCACAAACAACACATTACTACAAAGTATTTTGAAATCATTTAATTTCAAATGCTTATATGATGAGAACTTACAATTTCAGAGGTAAGAGGTCTCTAAATAAGAACAACACATAGTCTTTTTCATACTGTTCAGAGTCTGGGCAGCTCTTCTTTTCTTATAACAGCTAAAAGGATTACAGCTGTTATAAATGTGCTAGCAATCTCTGAGCCAATAAACCTCTTCTCAGATGAACAGGAAAACTACATAATACAAGGATAGAAAAATGTCTAGCATGAATTGTAAGAAGTTAAAGTATTAGAAACACCAAGTAAGATCTTCAGAAGGATATAAGTATCCTCAAATGCTTTTTAATGAGAAGAAAATCAATATTCAAAGTTTTATATTTGTCTTTACATTTGTCTTAGTCATTCACAAAAGTAATACGAACTCAAGAAAGATATAGGTATTTCATCTCATGGATTGGTGGGACATTCTAACAATATGTCAAACAAAAGAATGTGGGAATCAAGTAAGAGAGGAGGTAATCAAGCGAGTAGTGAAAATCCTAGGTAACAGAAGAGAGTGGAAAGAAACCACCTGCAGAGTCTGGTAACATCAAAACAGTCTAGCCCCCACCATCCCTGGGCAGACAGTCTTCCTAAGGCAACACAGAAACGGTCCATGAGTATACACAAAGGTAGCTCAACATCACTAATCAACAGGAAAATCCAAATCAAAACCATATTGCAGTATCACCTCACACCTGTTAGAATGGCTATTATCAAAACATTAGTGCCAAGTATGCTGATGAGAGTACAGAAAAGGGAATCCTTTTGCACTGCTAGTGGAAATGTAAATTGTTATAGTCACTATGGAAAACAATATGGAAGTTCCTTGAAAAATTAAAACTAGTTCTACCCCATGTTCCAGCAATTCCACTTCTGAACATATATCCAAAAGAAGTGAAGCCATATCTCAAAGAGCTGTACTCCCATGTTCACTGCAGCATCATTTATGACAGCAGAGACATGAGAATAATCTAAGTGCTCACTGATGGAGGAATGGAAAAAGAAAATGTAGTGTATGTATACAATAAAATGTTATTCATTCGTTAAAAAGGCAATCCTATCGTAACATAACATGGATGAAGCTTGCGGTTTTATGTTAAGTGAAGCAGGTCAGAGAAAGACAAATACTGTTATGATCTTGTTTTTATATGGAATCTAAAAAAAAAAAAGGTGAATTCATAAAAACAGAGTTGAATGGTGGTTACCATGGGCTAGAGGGATGTGGGAAAGGAGGAGACATTATTCAAAGGGTATAAACTTCCAGTTATAACATGAGTAAGTTCTGGGGATCTAAGATAAAGCATAACAATTACAGTTAACAATAATGTATTTAATACTTGGAAGTTGCTACAAGTGGACATCTTAAATGTTCTCACCCCCATTACATCAAAAAAGGTAATTATGAAGGATGTGTTAATTAACCTCACTGTAGTAATCCTTTACCAATATAAAGTTATCAAGTTATAAATGGCCTCACTCCTAACACACTTACCTTGTGACATCTAGAGCCTTCTGAACTTTTGCTTGCACAGATCCAAGTAAATCTGCTCCCATTTTCTTAAGTAATTGTGTGAGAAGAACAAAAAGCCAGTCTTGCAAGTCATCCTTATGAATTATTATAAAGTCCACAAGAGTCTCCAAAAACATACTGAAAACCTAGACACAAATGACAACCCAACATTTCATATACTTAATTCACGATTTCCTCCAAAGTCTGTAAAACATTAAAAGTGCCCACACTAGTTTTTCCTACTCTCTTAACTTATAACATGTTAACAACTGATCAAATGATAGAAGGTAAATGTATTAAAGAAAACAGATAAAGGAAACAGGATTGAAACTTACTCTCTGTTGTGAATTCCACAGCAAACCAGGCCATGCAACAAAACAAATTCCATGTTAGTCCACCGTGAATTAATACCATTTTCATGCAGTTTCCTAAAAGACCTCAAGAGGCTACAAACTAATTAAATACTGTTCCCTCCCTCGATTTGCCTTTAAAATTCAGTACAAAAAGAAACTAATTTTGCTGAAAAGTATTTATTTAGTACTGGAGGCCTGCTTCTTTCTCTTTCAAAAAAAGTACTTTAAACATCATAATGCTATACTATTATTGTTCATTACCTAGCATTCAACAAATTCTATTATAGGGTGAGAAAAAAAAACTTGTGTATAAATAAAAAACTTGTTTTTTATTTCAGTCATCTATCTGAGGTATACCAATTCCAACAATATAAAGTATGAAAGATTATGGCTTAGAATAAAAGATACTGATGGTTCATATAACACTCGTGCTGCTGTGTAACCGTTACTGCTATCTAAGGTGGGACAGAGTCTACAGGAGAATATCTCTGGGCTAATTTCAGAGAGCTAAAGTAGCCCTGTGTCCCCTACTTGTTTAAGGAGTCTAGCCATCATCTTAGTTCTAGCAGAGCAACTATTAACCACTAGGGGTCTCCCGATAGAGAGCTTGAAAAATAGTCAATGAGTCCCAGCTGTGGGATTCCTGATTTAGCTCAAAGGCAGCGAGCAAATGTTAACTAAACTGAGACCTCCAAACTCACTGTACAAGAGCCTTCTGATGGAAACAAATATCCTTCTTTATCCTCACATTCTGGTTCTGAATCAGCAATCTAGAGGTGACAGGTAACAGAAATTTCATCAATGTCCATAAGCCATCGAACATCCCTTATGCTATGAATCTTATGACTCTTAGGTGTATGTTTTAAATCTTAACTGCTATAATTACTACCTCAGAAAAATCTCTTCATAATTATCGTTGGATATGTGTGGCCTTTAAACTCAGCTTTCCTGGACTTTATTAATATTGTCAATGTTAACTGTGTGAGGATCAGGAATTTTAAGGCATGCTTCAAGACTGATACTGAGTGAGACTAACTGTCACCAAAAAAAAAAAATAATAATAAAACAAAACAAAACACAGAGAGAAGTCCTACATTCATTCTCTTACATTCCTCTGAACATCTCAAAAGGCAGGGATCACATCTTGCTTTCTGTCTCCCTAGCCTAGTGGGTACTCAGTAAATGTTGCATGACTGGAAGGACAGATGGATGCCTGACACCACAAGGACAATTCCCAGGAGGAAGGAAGGGCAGGAAAAGAATAGAGATCACAATAAATAACTGGATCACAAATCCTGGCTCTGAGAGGTTGTTTCTCCCAGTGTGATTGCGAAGAGGGTCATCTGAACTAGGAAAACTGCATTTTAGCTACTTAAATCCTACACGTCAAATATTTAAGATCTGCTTCTACTGACTTGAGGTTCTATCAATTTTTGCTTTGGTTTCTGTCCTTTATGCACATTTTAACTTTCCTGATAGTTTATTACCCTGTTTTATCATTTCGCAGCTTCTAAGGGCAAACTAACTGAACCTAGATTAGTGAAAATCTAGATCCAAGAAAACTTTTGCAAAGGGCCCCTCTCTCAGTACTTAGAGAGCAATGGTTCCTTACTCATGGTTGTTTTCCCGTCAGTGGGCACTCCTTGTTAAAAAGAGAGTCCTCAATGTTCTCCTTGGCCCCCAAGAGCCAGCTAAGTAGCCACTATCAAACAAGTTCTTAGGAACAGCAAAATCCTGTTTGAGGAAATAACTTAAACTGTTTTATGAATAAATCCATTAATCTTTTAAAATCGAGGCCTCCCTGGTGGCACAATGGGTTAAATCGCAGCACTGTGAAGCTGTCCACAACCACTGCAGCATGAGTTTGACCCCCGGCCAGGGAGCTTCCCATATGGCACAGCAGACCTCTCTCCTGTCTCGCCTGCTGCTCCCCTCAGCAGTGTACTTCAGGAGATCCGCCCGTTCTGCTCCCCGCTCTGTCTCTGGTGAATGCTCTCACCAACCCCCCCACCCTCACTCCAGACACGTCTGGTCTACACCCCAGTTCTTGTATGCATAAATAAATAAATCTTTTAAAAAAATCTTTTAAAATCATATCCTATATAGAAAAATTCTACATGATATACAAAAAATATAAATGTGACTGTTTTCTTCATTACTTTAAAATTTTCTTAAAGGCACTATATTATAATACAATGATATATTCTGGGACCCAGGCCATTGTCTGGCTAATGTAAGGGACTCAAAACTATTTGAGGAAAGACTACATTTGATTCTCCATGCGATCTCTTACTTGAAACACAGTATTTCATTTGAAGTTTTATGGACACTTACAAGTTCCAAGAATTACAGTTTTAAAAGATCTAAAAAATTATTGCTGGAACTATTGTAAACTTTTTAAGGTCTAAACTTTACTATAGGGAACTATCTCTAATTCTTAAGTAGTGCTTCATACAGTTCACACCGTCATGCAGACAAGGATGTAAATAAGGCACAATTCCCACACTTGCCTTGCTATGAGGGTCAGCAAACATTCGGGTGAAGATCTCGCACAATCTTTTCAATTCTACTCGACTGGAGGGGAAAAATGGAAACATATGAATTTAAAATTTAGTAAGTCAATACTAAGAATAATTATAGCTGTCCTTTTAGAAATCTTTGTATTTCAGTCAACTACAACACCTTTTATAATTTTTATAATGAAATTTCTTTCATAAATGAACTGTCTTAATTCATGATTAAATTAAACAGCCATGATAGTTCTGTTCTCATTTTAAGATGAGGAAACCAAGTCTCAGAGAGGGATTACTGAAGCTCACATCTGTGAAGTGTCATAGCCATTAGCTGAATCCTGATCATTTCATTCTACATCTGTTTTCTCCCTGCCACAGATGAAAGACAATGGGATAACTATGAAATGCATGGGTTTTGGAGTCAGTGAGACCTGATTTTAATCTCATTTGTGCCATTGACAAAATACTCTAATGTCTTTATATCTGTATCAGTCAAACAGGATAAGAGCTATCTCACATGGCTGCTGAGAGGATTAAAGAAGAGAATACACCCTGCAGACAATGTGCTGGAAGCAAAGCAAATGCTCATTTCACATTAGTGCCCCTTTGCCTTTTCTCATCCTTTACTACTGAATTCCGTTTTTTACTTCGAGGTTTGATAGAAGTGTCATCTCTTCCCCAAACCAACCCTGAGTACTCCCCCTACATAGAGATGAGGCAGTTGGGTCAGTGATTAGGTACAGCTTTACCTTTAACATTTTTGACAATGCCAATCAATAGATTTCTGGAGGTAACACATTACTCTTCTAATGTACTCTATTTTAACATGTCGGTATCATGCATATTTATAAGCTATATGTGTATATAAACACATGTGCATTCAAAAATTTTAGACTGAGACTGCTATAATTTTATCTACAAAACTAAAGCTTAACAAATCACACCAATCTGCAGACTTGCTTTATATATTTTTTAATCTAAACTACAAACTGTGCCAAGATTTCTCAAATACCTACCAGACAAATGTGAACCATGAAGGAACCAGTTATTTTATAAACCTAATAAATTATACAGTATTTGCCTATTTCAGTCTCGGGAAGGCCTGTCCCAGCCTGAAGACTGTGTAAGGACTCCACAGATGGCAGGGAATCCATTTAAGTCTCTGATAAGTATAGTATGGGACTCAATCTTCATCCACAACCTTGGCCTCACCTCAGTGTTCTTTGGCTCTTCAGTAAGTTCTGCAGGCCTAGGAGCCCTTCTTTCCTCTCTGACCAGTTTGAACTAGCACAGTGGTTGAGAACTTCTGCTACATCCTCGGTCTGCCGCAGATAATGGGGAATGCCACCATTCCTGGAGCCATATGAGCGCTCTGAGCAAACACTCGAGGCATCACTGTTGGCATCATCATCAGAATACATCCCATATGGCTCATATCTCCTCCTCACAGGCTTCTTCTGCCAGATCCAATGGGGAATGGGGGTGATCAAGGAAGAAATGGAAAGACAAAATGACCATGAATCATACAAACAAAATCAACAACAGAGTTAAATGTAAAAAGTAACACACACACACACACACACACACACACACACACACACAACATATGGCACACACCACATTGTCCTGAGCTTAGATCAGGGAAATAATAACAGAAAGGCAGTCTTCCAGAAGGTGTAATAAGGAATAAACAGAGCAACCCATAACAGGGAGGAAAAAAAGTATAGCCTCTAGAAGTATGTGTGGACTCTTGTATGGCTGACTTGAGCTGTGATCCTGCTGCCACCATGAACTGGCTATGCGATGCCAGAAAGTCTCCTAATTTCTCTGCTTCGGTTTCCCCAGCTTTCGGAAGATGATAATTACACTTCTCGTAGGCTTGTTGTAAGGATTAAGCACATAATATCAAATAACCTGGCTTAGCATCTGACACACTGCAAGGTAAGAGCACCCACCAGCCTTTACCCAATCAAAAGTAATGTATTTTGCGCTCAGTTGACAGGCAAATTTGTCTAAATAGTCAAGTTTCCTTAGCAAAGTCTGAAACTGAAATGCCAGTGGCAGAACATCCTATGTAAAGGGACTCTTAGATTACACTGGTCAACAAATTTTTACAAAAGTCCTGCTACTGAAATAAAATTAGTCATTTCCTATCAATTTGTATGTGTTCAACACGAATATGACAGTCAAATTCTAATTTTGGCTCTAGTTTTTTTTTTTTATAATCTGCAATAAATTGATGTTTCTACCACGAAATGCATGCCAATAGTAATAGGCCTATGGTTAATACCTGTAAAAAAATCAAGTCATAGCCTATTTCTTAGATTTCTTCGCTTGTCTCTTGTATAGCTATTCAGGAGTAGAATACATGGAAGACGGTTTCCATTGTGCAAAAGCACAGCCTTAAGACTCAGTTTCGAAGAGTCTAGAAATAGTCTCCATTCTTGTGGGTCATGAGTGATTACTAAGGCATTCATGATGCCCTCAATATTGGAACAGAATACCAGAGTATTTTCCTTTCTGAAGAAAGGCTCCAACTGCTGGTGGCGCTTTCGATATAAAGTAATTGTGACATCTTCTTCTAGAAGATTCCATTGTTGGAGTCTTGATCCTAGCAATTCTGCCTCGTTCTTGAGTAAGTCCAAATCATGAACCAGGTCACTGAGTTCTTCCTATGTTAGTCTGTGTGGGGTTGATGATGCACCACAGTGAAAATCTGGATCCCTGCATGCTAATGGAACAGGAGAAGAACAGGTCGGCTCACCCTTGTCCTCATCAGATGACTCAAGAGAATATTCTGCTGGAGGTTCTGGAATAGGAAGTCCCTTACCATGTGGAACTGGTCTCAATGCAGACGGAATGTTTGGGTAGACTATTCTCGACTTCTTTTGCTTCGTTATTCCGCCAGAAAGAGGAGGAACCAAGCAGAAGTAACAGTCTTTTATGTGGTTGCTTGGCTCTCTCCACACCATGGGGCCTGCAAATGGCATTGATGGTCTTTTGCCATTTAACCACTGTGAAAGCTGTGTTGTACATGGAGCACAGCATATATGCGGGGTCCAAAGCTTCTCTTGGTCACCAACCTTGCATCCGAAGTAAAGATGATAAGTCTTCTTCACTTGAGAAGTGATACTTTTCTTCTGGTTGGCAAATATCACTTCCCCACAAAGAGAGTAGAAATTGTCCATGCTATTAACGCACTTTTGAGGCATGACTATTCTGTATTGTGCCTAAATGGATAAAATAATAACAATTCTATGGAACAGTAGCTTCAACTGTCTCGCACAAAGTCTGAAATATTTTCAGTGCTCAGCCTTTCCAACAGGGCTTTATATAGTGCACTGCTGACATCAGCTTACTTCAGCAGCCGCCTGGCAATAGTATTACATTGCATCAGAAATAATGCAATCAACTCTGGATGATGTGTGCATGATGGTATTATGCAATGTGATGCAATATTACATCATTCTAGGCTGATTGAGAATGTTGTTGCAGTCCTACTGGATAAATTTACACAGTGAAACATATAAAATTAATTATATGAAATATCTTCCAATTGAGAGCTAATAAAAAATGTTCAGGGTTATATTCATGTTCAGCACACCAAGATACTACAGATTAGGAACTTTTTAAGTCAGTATCGATCTCACTGTTCACCAGTGTTATCTGAGTCACTTTCATTAAGGATTTACTTAAAGCTTTACTATACAAATAGACTTCCTTCACACTATAATGCCTACTTCATTAATATCCCTGAATATAATGAATATATTCATTTACCCTGATTGTAAAACTGGAAGTCAAATCCAGAAGTAATATAGCAACAGCTATATGAAATGATAACATTTAAAAATATCATTTTTCTAAGAGAAAAATATGGAGATATTGATATTAGCTTAAACTGTATAATTTTCTAATAATATGGTTTTTACATACATCCCAATTTGCTCAGCAGAATTTTGTCTTATTAAGTCTATTTTCCTGTTGTGATCATTAGCACCTTCTTTCACTCCCAGAAGTATCCTTTGTTAGGATGATAAATTAGTTATACAATCATCATATTTACATACAAACTCGATTCCTAAAATTTAAAAACAGTTGAATAAATTTCACTCACAAAATAATAATGACAGAGTGGACAAACAAGAGGTTAATAAATAAAACAAAACACTAATAGAAGGAGCAGAGCTTGACATTCAAAATAAACACCAAAACACATGTGAAAGGTGACTGATTCCATCATTAATAAAAGCATCACTAGATTCAACAAAATCATAATTCAAACCAGAATTTCCATACTATGCTACTTTTTTGGTTGATTTCACTAATTCCTAGAGGAAATATACTCGCAACAGAAAAAATAAAGTCGTAAAACAAAAGTTAAAGCACTGGTACCTTGCTCCTGGAGTCTCCTAACAGCTGTAGGCAGGAAAATATTGAAGGATGGGGAAAAAGCATAGAGAATTATGTCAGAAGCATATGTGGGGATTGTTCTTGCAACAAAAGTGTACAGCAAAACATATCTTAGCAAACCAAAAACATAGGTTAGCAAGCGATTCATATCAAGCGAATAATAATAAAGAAAGCTTTCACAATGGCATTTCCTAACCCTCTTAAGTCACTTAAAAGACCTTCTAGGACTTGCTAAAATGCTCTTCACACTCCTGATGTAGATCTCTAGGTCACCATTAATTCTATTGTCTGTTTCTAAGATCCACCTATCTGCTACCAGGAGGCTTCTATCCTGTGAGGCAAGGAGATTTTGTACTATTCCTGGGTTTTCTTGGCTGAGGCTGGTCACTCAGAGAGCTAGAAGTTTGGGCAAAAAGTAGTAAGGGCAGCTTGAGTGCAATGGGAACTAGAGCTGAGAACAAAGCCCAAATGGAGAGCCAAAGCTCAAACTCTCAAAACCCATTGTCTTCTAGAATGTTGCATATAGTCCCTTACATACTCCCTTCTTGAAAGAACTAAGAAACTCTCCTACCTTAACTAGAAATCCCATTTCATAAAGGGTTTTGTGCATTCGTTTCCCACCCCCTTCTCCTCCATTCCTAGGGGCTCTGAACAAATATAAGACAGAGTCTAAATGATGCATCTTGGAAGGAAAAACAGCTTCACAGAATTCTATTCTAGCTTCTAATACTTAATTTAAAGTCATGGTTAGAACCAGTATCCTGAACTCCAGTATCTGTCAGGAAAAAAGCCCTTCTACATTAAAGGGCTGATGAACAGACCTGGTCAGGCAGACCTTGCTTACAGAAAAAGCATTATGAGAGTGGTAAACTGCAGGCTCAACTTTAGTCAAAGAAATCTTACTGAGCAATACTAAAATGACAGACAGAAAGGGATGAAAGAATCACTGGAGCCACACAAACTATAAAATTTTGATCAGACAAAACATGGCTAAGACTTGAAAACTCAGGGTCTAAAAGTGGGATATTAGAATACTTTTTCCCCTAGGAAAGAATAAATCTTAAAAGAGCACAAGCAAGGCCAGAGATTACAGTTCCAAAGAATGTCTATTTTAAATGCTGAGCACATCAACCAGAATACGCAAGAAGCTGTCTTACAACTAGCTGAAATGTACTTTTAAAAGCAAACTGACCGCAGGCTGATTCTACCAAGGAACTTTTTGCTAAAATCACAAATTTAAGGACCTCTAGCCTTTTTTTTAAGATATTACATTATAATGACACAAAAACATATTCCATCAGTGCTCCATATTCTCAAAGAGTTAATCTCAAAATTTAGGAACATTTCTTTAAATATCACTTAAGAACACATTTAAAGTAAAGAAAGAGACAAAATCATATGGAACAACCAGTGATGTAATAGGATACACAGAAGGTTTTCAAACCACAAATTCTATTACCCACTGTTAAAATAATATGTTTAGGTTATGCCATCAAAGTCTGTAAAGCAATAGAAGCAATAGAATGGGAAAAAGGAAACACTGGAAAAAATGTGGATAAAAGGAAAAAAAGAAGCCCAATGACATCGGAGAAGTCCAATGTCATCAAAACTTCCTTGATACTGAGGAACACAGAAGAAACACTTGAAGGTGATATTCTTGGCAAGACCAATTTTCACTTATGTTAAAGAGATGTTAAAAAGTTTAAGAAGATAGCAATAATAAAATAAAGGTACCCAGTATTCACACAATTTTAAGGAGTGTCAAAGATAATTTATATAGTAACTTGATTTTGAGGCAATTTCCTGGTAAGACAGAGAAAAATGGAGGTGAATAATTCAGAGACCTTACACAGACCTTACACACTTTTTGACTCTTACCAAAGCATCAGCTACAGCAGCTTCAAGATCTGTACTTGTGCTCAAGACGCGCATGGCGTTCACAGAACCAGGTATTCTTCCTGCCTGGCCAAGTCCAAACCGATCTATTTGAAAAACAAAAGCAAAGAATATGTTACTTCAATTCAAATTTTCTCAAATCTCTGCATGGGCTCCTGCCTCTTCCCACCTACTGGGCAGAGGCACTGAAAATTCTCCAGTTAATTTTAACTATGCCTGACTTGTAGTTTTACACCTGATTTGTTTACCAGTGTGTGAGGTTAAGTTATTCACATTTCATATTATCATGTCATAAAGCATCCTGCCAATTTAAATTGTTCTTTAATAATACTTTATTTTTGATAAATTTCATGACAAGGGAGAGGGGAAAACTTATTATAGAAGGAAATGGGACTATATGTTGAATCTTTTAATCTATTTAGTGTTCCCAGTAGAGGCAAGTGGTCCTGATATTTGGGCAAATTAATTAGAAAGCTTGAAGGTTTGATGAATGAGTTCTAATGCAATATGTAACTGGAAAAAAATAGTTAACATCTGAAACAAATGTATTAAATTGATCTTTGTGCAGATGTTCGTTAGTGTCACTACTACTTAGCTATTATTAAGGACCTGATCTTAGAGACTTATTCATCATGTCTATGGTCACCAAAGGTTATTTTAAATATCAATTTATTAAAGATCTTTAACAATCAAAAAGCAAACACCTTCACTGTAAAACATTAATCATTCAGTTAATTTAGTATAAATTTTTCCTGAGTCCCTCCAGGGATTTTTAAAATGATAATTGTTATACCTGTCAATGAAATGGATCTTACCCAAATAATTTAAAACAAATTGTAGTCAACAATTAGACAACAAATTAGAGTCCTATTAAGTCAGTTAACCAGCCTTCCTTAAGAAGTGCTGAGATTACAACTGAAATTGGGGAAAGTCAGTTTATTCCACTACCCACTGGGAAAAGTTTCTTATTTAAAATAAATGCAATGGACCAAGATTAAGGATAAGAAAGTTGTAATTAAAGAGGTAATGTTTGAAAGTTTAGATGGTTTATAGAATATTAATGCTTAAAGAATCTCTGGCAGAGAAATGTTGAGGCACAATGTTTTGTCTCTGTTTAACATGTAAGACAGTTTAGACAAGGAGATCCCTATTACTCACATTCAAGTAATGAAGCATTTAGAGTAAAATGAAAGCTAATATCTGTTTTACATGAATTAATCTCTCCTATGAAGAGACAGATTTAAATTTTTAGATATGTAGCAAGGCATGACCTACAAAACTGGTGACCTTTAAACTTCAAACGTGAAGAGTTAACTTTTTAAAATGTCAGCTTCAAAACATTACATCTTCCACTGCCATAAAAAAGGAAAAAAAATTAAATACTGCTAATCAGAAAAGTTATATACAGTAATGAATTTTTATAGAGAAACAAAAATTTATGTTATACTATCCCCTTTTTTAATGCACTTGCTGATCATACTGAATGATATACACCAATTACGTTTATACATGATTGTGCCCTATAAATGAAAAAAGTCCACAAAACTATCATATGTGTATCTACATGTATATATAAATTTATCAGTTGGAATAAGGAATGTGTAAATTTGGGATTTATTGTGCACATAGTTTTATTAATGATCTTGTTCAAGTCTTTTTTTTCCCATTAAAAAAGGGTAGATAGTAAAGATTTATGAGTAACAAAATGAAAATAATCCAGTTATAAGCCATTTTAAAATTACTCAGCATAAACTTAAATAAAATATTCTAAAAAAAAATAAAGTAGATCTCATGCCAGCAATTCTTGCTTGCTTCAGGGGTAATAACGGATTTTTCAACACAAAATTAAAACTGTAAGAAGAATGCATTTATTCTGTGCTTCCCAGGTGCTTACAGCTCTGCCATACACAATGACTACAAATCATTCACTATTGATCATAGATAATTTGAATTTCAAATCTTAAGGGCAAATGTTTGTCTGGATCTAAACAAAACTATAAGCCTTTGTCTTCACGAGGCCAAAAGCTATTCTATATTCTCACTGTTCTGATATGACTAAGAAATTGCATTTTCCAAAGGCTCGATGCATATGACTGTGCCCTGGGTCTATCTTCTATCTTCAAGGGAATGTACTGACTAATCAGAGTATACATAGTAAAGCTCAGAACTGGCTTTGTTTACAGGGGGAAAAGAAAATATCTAACTTGGTGAACTGGTCACAGTTCTCACCATCAACAATCTGTGATATTAATAGATTGTGCTTTAATCAATTGAGAAAACTAATTATCAGGGACTATCAGCATATCAAAATGCGAGCTAAAACTGGCAAACTGTTGCATTATTGTATGCTTACTTTTTGTCCCAAAGTCTAACCAGTGGATTTTTGGTATCGTCAAAAGGAACTGAGATGGAAAGTTGTGGCGCACAGGCTGCAAAAATTATCTTTGGCTTGATTTGTTATCTGAATGGTGATCCTGTCTTTCCAAAGGAGTTTTAGCACAGTCCATTTATTTTTACGTATATGAAATCATGTATACTATACTTTGGAGCATTTGGTAACTAAAGAGTACCTCTAAATAATTAGAGACTGACACTAATAACTGGCATTAATAATCGACACTTTACTGGGAACAAACACTTCAGAGCTAAAAGATTCTATTGGGTGATATTCATACCCTAGTTCCTCACAGGAACCCTCCAAGATACCTATTTTTGGTGGTTGTTTTCCTGGGGGAAGGAATGAGAAGAGGGAAAGAAGTGCCTGCCCATTTTTTTTTTTGGTATGTTTTGTTTTGCTTTGTTTTAACATAAATATGGAGAAATGATGTTGTGAAACAGGCTATAAAGCATCTACAGCCTATTAACAGAACCATAAACATTCAACAACTTAAAAAAAACAAAAGCACATTGGAGGAAAAAAATGAGGTGCATACATGCCAAGTGCTAACCAACACTGATGAAAACAAATGTTAAAATGAGTGTGAAACTAGAACATATGAAGAAGCCAAGTCATGCAGTTAGCACTTGTTCACCTGACTGCCCAACAGATTCAGCAGTGGAGAGAGCACTAGTGGACCTGGAATGACGTCGAGAGGCTGCAGGTAAAAGGAACGGCAACACCCACTGGATTAACACAGAAGTACTGAGACAGAAAATGCCACAGTCCAAAGGAAATGCAGGGACTGCTACCAACAAGGCATGTTTTCTCATGAGAGGAAATGGTGCTGGATATGAATGGATAGCAAGTGCCAATCCCCAAACTCCATGGCAGCCTGCTGGCTCTCCCACAGCTATTAAACACATAGGCACAACAAAGATACTCTTGCAGGTGTTCCATACTATGTATGCATCACCTAACTCAGACTCCAGGTTTATGTTCACACCACGAAGCCTCTAGCAGCCATTATGGAAATATGCAACATGAATAAGGTCAGGAGTCACAAAGCACTGTCTACACTCCAGAGTAGAACAGGAGGATGGATTATTAACTCAGCTCACGAGATGTCCCATCAGTGTGTGATGCATATGCAACCATGCACCAAAAACAAAAGCATAGAAGTTCATAATGCTATTGGAACAGAAATAGAATGAAATCACAAGAAGGGGGCTAAACAACTGGATTCCATTTTCCCCAGTCAAAACTGTTGTTCTGTTGCATGAATATCCTAATTACTAAAAAATATGTTACTTCACTATTGGAAATTGAGTCATAACAAGCTTGACAACCTTCCTTAGAGAGGCATTTGCAGTCTCTGGTGAGGAGCAGTACTCTACAGGACACTGGTCAAAGTACTAAACCTCTCTTTTTCTCAGTTTCTTCATCTGTAAAATGGTGCAAATACTGGCACCTACCTCTTGAAAGTTAAGAGAATTAAGACACCATATATAAAGCACATAAAACGGTGACAAGCACAAAGGAAACAGTGGCAGTAGCATAGTAGGGCTGGTGGTGCTGTTGGCGGCAGGATTGGTTAAGAGTAAACTCCATTTACATTCGGACATTAAATATTATTTTTAGCAAGCAGTCACAATAAGCAAATTCATAAGCTGAAGAAATATATGCTAACCTCCATCCTTGTGTGGAAAGAATAACTGTTAAGAGTAAATATGAAATACAGACTTGGTTCAAAATGTTGATTTACTGACCAGAGTTCCATGCGAGATATGATTTTTCTTTACCTCAGGAAAAATATATAATATGCTTCTATTCATTACTCTGAAAAGATGGTGATTGTACCACAAATAATTTACAGGTTTAACCAAGGTACACCAAGCAGTGCTACTTTTCACCCACAATACGAGTGCACATTACTAGGATACTGTACACTCTTTACATGTCTAGTCATAAAATAGCAAAAACTCAGGCTCTTCAATATAGTCTTATTTAAAGCTCATGTCACTTCATGAAATGCACATACCCGTGGCACATGCATTATTAAATAACAGTTACTGGTCCATAAGGACAAATTTTTACCAACTTATAAAAAGTAAAGAAAATAAGAAAAGTCTTCATTCTTCAAGGTGCACAAAAATAAATCAGCAGTCTCTAAAATATACTATAAAATTATCATTTTCCTTAAGTGAAGGAGTTGACGAGACATTTTGTTAAGACTTAAAGCAAACCATTTACTGTATAAGCTTATCAGTATGTATTTTGATACTTTAAAACTGAAAACAGCTTTTAACTAACACCAGACATAATGGCCCCTTATGAAGTTGTCCACTGGTTCTATTTCACCAAAATATTCTTTTGTTATATGTGCAGTGAGCATCCAACAATGCAATCTAAGGCAGACTCACTTATACCCGAACCTGATTAATAACAGTCTCAGAACCTGTAATTCCATTTAATTCCAGTTAAAAGTTGTCACTATAACCATATAACATATACTCGCACCATTTAAAAGGACCGGAACATTCTTGTAATAAAAATGCAACCTTAGTACCAGTATATATATAAACTGAAACAAAACTACCTTCATCCTCCTCCTTTCAGAAAGTGAAGGTTGGTTGGTTCAAAGAGCACTAATACATAATCTCACTAATTTATAAAGGGAGTTAAAAATGATTATTAAGATGAATGAGAGGGACGCCACATATTCTATGAAAGGTCTAGTAAATTCCTTTGAGGACAACATCCTTCTCAGAGGAACTTAACTTTGAATCCCCAGATCCCAACCCTGAACCTAGAATTCATGACTCAGAGAATCTACCAGTACTTTCTGCATGCCTTATTCAGGAGAGAGCACTAAGTCATAGAGAGTACTTGATACATTTAAAAGGAATAAATGAAAGGCATGGAATTATCAAACCTGCTTTCAAATGAGGCAAGGTAACAGCTAGGTTTTGAAGTCAGATCTGGTTTCAAAACCTGGCTCTATACCAAACTGTGTGACATGAGAAAAGGGACAAAAAGTCTCTGCTTTGTCATCTGTACAAGAGGGATAACAACAGCCGTCCCAGATGGTGAACAGGGACCACAGGGATTATGCCTATTGATTTCTCAGAATGGTGCCAGGTATATATGAGCACTGTTGTTATTCTTGCTGGACAAAAGTTTCAGACACGGCTTTAACCAGAGGAGGGGGGGAAAAGCCACGGTATAAAAAAATAGCTCAAAAGACGTTAACTACTGCCTGACCACAACAGAAGAGACATGCTGACACTAGGGCTTGTTAGGGAGAAATGTGCATCCACGTATTCTGCATTGGGAGCAGTGATTTTACATTGCAACATTCTTAAGCAGACATTTAACAGATTCATTTCACCAAAAAAAAAAAAAAAAAAGTGAAAAACAGACTAGCTCACTTAACTACTCAGGGTTCAATGAGGACCCCCAAAATTCAGCACACCTTGCATGGTCCATAGACCACATGCCGGATTACAAAAGCTGCTTCCATTGACAATAATGAAAATACCTACACATGTATGAGATAAAGACACTGAATTGCTTCTAAGAGACAAAATAACCAATGAACAGATGGAATTGTTCACTTATATCAATAAGTTGTCTAGAAGGTCAAATAGTGAGCAAGGATGCATAGATATACAGCCTTTACTTAAAAGGAAAAATCACCAATTCAATCAGAAAAAGAGCATCATTGCCACCCCTGCTTTGCTGAGAATTCTGCTCAAATGCTTCAGATTGTTGCGGATCTGCTACATGAACCAGGTAAGTTGCCCACTCAGGTTATGCTGACAAGATGGACTATTTCACACAGTTACTTTCTAAATCAAGCAACATTTACAGCCAGGCTTCTCTGTTTCTTTATCTACTCTTCCTCAGAATTACATTACGGGACAGTGATTCCTGAAGAAATAAATCCAGATTTTGATTACTGATACTGATTGAGGAAAAACAAAGGTATTGGGAAGAAATGTGTAACATTAGAAGGAGACAGAGGCAAATTAAGACCTTACTCTTTTGATACATCTTCTATAGTGACATTTTTATATTTAAAACACTAGTCACATAATTTGAGCCAAAATAACAGATGGCTGCAGTTTACAGTTCTATATGATTTCAGGTATAGGCTTAATTGTCACAAAAATTTTTATTTTAGTTTCTTTTTAGATGAAGTACTTTTCTTCTTCCACCATTGTATAAATGTTTACCTGTTACACTTAGCATGAGAAAAATATGTAGCTGTACAGCCCTTAATATGCCAAAGAACTAAAATACTACTACTGAAGAATATAAAACATTTCCTTCTTGCAAAAGTATGTTAGAGTTGTCTATGAAGATTATTTATAACATGTGAAAGTGCAAGTTTCTCTAAAATGTATGTATATTAAATGTACTTGAACTAAAAAGATAAACATAATATTTCAAAAAGGATAAGTTTCATTTTTTGTCTTAATTTTCTTGAAACCTTGACATTGTTAAAATACTAGTTTTGGCTATAAAACAATTGATACTTGTGGGGGGAATAAGCAGCCCAAATTGGCATCCAGCTGGCAAGCCGAGATGTGATACTTACAACACCTCATGGCATCCAAATATTGACATCTTTTTTGTCCTGTGATGGTATCGGGTCACAGACATTAAACAGCCTATTGAGCCCAGGAGGAATGAAAATATCTGAATAATTAACAATGAATGTCAGAGTTTGGTGTTGTGCTGCACACCTCAGCAGTTTATCGGAAAGTTGTCATTAGATTGCTTTAAAGAAAGCTTTGAGTGGTTCATATCTTCCTTCGTGCTGCTTTTCAGATTAATGTTATCACCCCTAAACTAAGCACATTTAGTTTTCTAAATGTAATCATGCTTTTGAGTGCACTGAGTGATTTTGTTTCTTGGTTGAATTGAATCACATATGGCTAATCTTAGGTAAAATTAAAAACAAACTGCAGAAACTCCATAACTATGGATAACTCTACTTTTAAGCAGCAATTGACTCTGGCTGAGCTTCACCTTCTGTTAGCAATTACCACATAGAGGGGCTTGTGAGCTAGCAAGTGGCCATAAATGACAACAGTACAGAGTGAAGTGGTGCTTTTTTCCTCTAATGTATAAAAATTGAAACTGCCAAAATTCAAGCATGCAGAGGGGGAACAACAAAGGGTAACTAAGGAAGAGGAGAGAAAGAAGAAAGGATCACAAGGACAGTAGAGAGGGAAAGCGGGTCATTCCACCTAGCAGTGTTGTGGACAAGCATTTAGAGCAGGGAAAGGAAGTCTTGGCTCTGCGAGTCAGCACCTACATGTACTCACCAAGTGGAGGAAAGCCCCGAGCAGGGCTTGTATCTCGGCTGCTCTCACGGCTGGTATCGCGGCTGCACCCCTGACTCATGCTGGGTCGAGGGATACGGCTGCTCCGTGCTAGCGTGCAGCATGAGGGGTTTCAGAGAAGGTGAACAAGTTTAATGAAGACAGAAAAACTCACAAAAGGTCAGTTACATTCTGTTAATCTAATCATGACATTGTCAGTGCTGGGAGTTCTGAAGACTGAGCATCTGTCCACATCGAGCTCCCACTGACTGACGCTCCAACAGGAGAGGCTTTGGAGAGAAACTCCATTATGCTCAAAGCCTCAGAAAGCTGCTGAATTTTAGTATGAGAGTGAAATAACATCTAAATGTAAGAAATGAAAAGAAAGCTTTCCAAAGATCATCAGAAATGGCATCAGAAAATACAAGATCAAAAGTCTTATCAAATGATTGATTTTTATGGTTTTAGCAAACTTCTCAATAAGAGGAAAGAAGACTGCAGCAGTGTACTTCTTGGTTAAATTGAATCACATATGGCTAATCTTAGGTAAAATTAAAAACAAACTGCAGAAACTCCGTAACTATGGCTAACTCTACTTTTAAGCAGCAATTGACTCTGGCTGAGCTTCACCTTCTGTTAGCAATTACCACATAGAGGGGCTTGTGAGGTAGCAAGCGGCCATAAATGACAACAGTACAGTGAAGTGGTACAGTACAGTTGATCTGCCTGTTCTCCCCACCCTGTGTCTGGTGAATCCTCTCACCCCTCCGCCCACCTCTGCCCTGCACCCCAGCTTGTATGCATAAATAAATAAATCTTAAAAAAGAGGATAGAAGACTGGAGCCATTTTTCATACACACTGGGTTCTTAGAGGGATAAGTAAATTTGGATTAAAAAAACAGAATAAAGGCACTGGTCACTGAAGTCCATGAACTTACCTAGTCAGAAGGAAGAGGTTTCACCCCCTCTCAGCCTAACCTTCTTTACAAAGAAGTCATAGGACTCCCATGGCTACTGAGCCTGCCCACACAAATAAATGTGCAGACGTTTCAAACATTTGAGGATGTAATCCAACAGATACAAGAGTTGGGATTGCTATCCCTTCATTTACTGGTCTCCACACTGAATCCCTGCTTTTTCCACAGGAATCCAAAATGATTTGCCTGTGTTTCCCCACTAAAGTATCCTCACTTATCCAAGGCTTACACGAGTCTATACTATGTGCACTGATAATCCCAATATTAGCGTTAAAAGATCCCTCTACTGACCTGAGAATAGCCAATTACTTTATCATGTATGGATAATTTGATTATTCTCACATAAAGCACAGAGAGTCAGAGGAATAGCCTAAGGTCTACTATAAGTGGCTAGAAAGCTAAGAAAAGGTCATGAAGCCCTTGTTTTTTAAATTTATTTTAAAACACAGAAATACAGCACTGGCAAAATACCCCAAAACACCTCTGCATAATAAATGTGCAACAGTTAGTGGAGACAATAAGTATTTCCCATCTTGAGAGGATCTACTTTTTCCAGATAGAAATACCTTGCCTGGAAATTTTGGAAAAATAAACTTTATTCATTGATGTAAAAACAGTCATGTTTACTCTACTGCAACAAGGGCAGTCTATTATTTCAGAGCAAAGGTAGATTTACTGTATGGCCAAACTACATAACACAAATGCCTTACAAACAAATGCCTTACAACCAGAACAATGAAACTCCCTGCTAAAGAGGAATACAGAAGTGGAAAAAAAAAAAAAATCACACCAACTTCCTGCTGAGTGTGAGAACCTGAATTAGACCATAAAGGTGTATGAGTAGGGTCCGAGTGCTTAGGTTTTCCCTGAAAAACAGAAAGATTAAGAGCAGGAATATAATCTGAATAAATCAGTGGAAACAGGGCTTTATTTGGGATTCTCATGTAATTCCTAAATGTGCCTTCATTTTGCCATAGTGACATGGAAGCACTGAGTATTCACTCAAAGCAGTAGTGACCATTGAATCAGCAATTCTAGATAACATTCTAGACAGCTCCTACAATAAGGCAAAAGAACAAAAGCTGGGAAGTATCTGGTGACCCCACCAATAGATGAGAAGTTGCCTAGAATCTACCAAGCAATACATCAGCATTTCATCTAGTTGATGAAATGACCTCTCCAGTTCCATGCTAACTCACAGGTTCAGCCACTCGGGCTCTCTCTTTCTTAGCCTCTGCCTGAGAAAGTTACGAAGGTTTACCATCATTTAAATGAGAAAGGTATTGTTAAGATAGTGTATACATAAGTAACTCTGAGTTCCTTGTTGAAGGGTATACATGAAGAACTTGTCTTATTTCACTGCCTACTACAATCAAGAAGCAGTAAGAACAATGCTGATAGTTTTTTATGTGTGTTTGCTTAGTTGAGCATTTTCTTAATAGTTCTTTCTAATTTCTTTCTGAATTTTTCTCCAGCTCACACTCTCTTCCTTATATTAACACGCAGGTTACCACACCAGGAAATCTCTCCCCACACTATCTGCTTTGTGCAGACAAAGAGCATGGAAAGTGGTAAACAGATTTATCTGAAGTAAAAGAATTTATAAATTCTTAACAAGGTTTACTTTCTGGTATTTCACTCAGAGAAAGTTCATTCACCCATGTCCCTGCTGACTGGCTTCTTTAACATAATGGCAAACAGTAGCACATGAAAAAAGAGTTGTTTATAATTTGTAACAATCAGCCCCTACTTGCACCAAACTTCGTAAAGTATTTCTAGTGATGAGGTGATACCAGTAATTCAAATGATGAATAATTTAAAAAGCAACAAGGAAAAAAAAATATTGACTGAAAACACCACTTCAAAACACCAATCTACAAGGAAACCCTAAGATAAGCATAGAAATAAATGGTGTTTACAAAGACCAAATTACATGGTTGATGACCAAAAAACAATAAAACAAATCAACCTCTTTAGCGTGGCAAAACGGAATGTTCTACATAAGAAGATGTTAGGGAAAAGGCATGACAGAGAAGGGAGAGATTAAAAAAAAAATTCTTGCCCTTTGAACTTTCTGAAAACAGTATTGTTAGGTAGTGCTGGAGTCATGAGCTTAAAATGCTGGGAAGAGCTGGGATGCCTTGAAAACAATTTGATTGGTTTTCACTTCCTGAGAGAGACACTATATAGCATTTTTTGGGTAAAAATCCTGACTTTGCCTTTTAAGTAAAGTTGTTACCAAAACTCATGTCAAATGCAGTATAAGAAGAATAATGAAAACGAAGAGAAGTTAAAGACACAAAAAGTCTCTTTAACCCAGTTAGTTTGATGTTTTGGTCTTGTACACAACAGCTCAAATTAACACCTGAAACTTAATAATTTTTAATTCTTTCAAAATACATTTAATCTAAAATCAGTAGCATTCCTATATGCAAACAACCAATCTGAAGAAGAAATTAAGAGATCCATCTCCTTCAAAATCGAAACCAAAAAAATCAAATATCTGGGAATAAATCTAACAAAAGACATAAAGGACTTATACAAAGAAAACTATAAAACACTGTTGAAAGAAATAGAAGAAGACACAAAAAAAATGGAAAGGCATCCCTTGCTCATGGATTAGAAGGATTAACATTATCAAAATGGCAATCCTACCAAAAGCAATTTACAGATTCAACGCTATTCCAATAAAAATCTCAATGACATTCTTCAAAGAAATAGATCGAATACTGATAAAATTCATATGGAACCACAAAAAAACCTCACATAGCTAAAGCCCTCCTGACTAAAAAGAAAGGAAATGGAGGAATTTCACTCCCTGATTTCAAACTATAGTACAAAGCCATAATAATTAAAACAGCATGGTACTGGAACAAAAACAGACAGAAAGACCAATGGAACCAAATAGAATACCCAGAATTAAAGCCGCATATCTATGAACAATTAATCTTTGACAAAGGAGCAAAGAAAATGCAGTGGAACAAGGACGGTCTATTCAATAAATGGTGCTGGGAAAACTGGACAGCTACATGCAAAAAAATGAAGCTAGACTACTACCTCACACCCTGCACAAAAGCCAATTCCAAATAGATAAAAGACCTGGACGTAAGACCTGAAACAATAAAATTTATAGAAGAAACTATAGGCAACACTCTACACGACATACATTTCAGCAAAATCTTTAAAGAGACATCCCCCAAAGCAAAGGAAGTGAAGGACAAGATAAACAGATGGGATTACATCAAAATAAAAAGCTTCTGTACAGCAAAAGAGACATTAGCCAAAACTAACAGACCCCTTCCTAACTGGAAGAAAATCTTTGCACACAATACAACCAATAAAGGACTGATAACAAAAATTTACAAGGAACTCACACAACTCAACAAAAACAAATCCAATAATCCAGTCAAAAAATGGGCAGAAGAGCTAAAAAGGCACTCCTCCAAAGAAGAAAAGCAAATGGCCAACAGGTACATGAAAACATCACTTATAATCAAGGATATGCAAATCAAAACCACAATGAGATACCACCTCACACCTGTGAGGATGGCACACATTAAAAATATAGGCAGCAACAAATGTTGGAAAGGATGTGGAGAAAAAGGAACTCTTCTACACTGCTGGTGGGAATGCGAACTGGTTCAACCACTATGGAAAGCTGTATGGCAGTTCCTCAAACTGCTAAAAATGGAATTTCCATATGACCCAGCGATACCACTTTTGGGAATCTACCCAAAGGACACAAAAACACTAATTCAAAAGGATACATGCACCCATATGTTCATTGCGGCTCTGTTCACAATAGCAAAGGTATGGAAGCAACCCGATGTCCAAAAATAGATGACTGGATCAAGAAGATGTGGTACATATACACAATGGAATACTACTCAGCATTCAAAGAAGATAAATATATATAATTTGCAGAGACATGGATGGAATTAGAGGGGATCACCCTCAGTGAAATAAGCAAGCAAGAAAGAGAAAAATATTGAATGGTTTCACTTATAACAGGACTGTAAGGAAACCAAATAGGAGAGAGACACTCAGCGGGGGGTGGGGGGGGCAAAGGAGGGAAGAAGGGTATGGGCGTAAAATGGAGTAGAAAAGAATACAAGGGACCACGGAGATGAATCACGGGTGAATTGGTAGTGGGTTACCCAAGGGGAATACAAAATGTAAAAGACATAAATAACAATAAAAATATATATATTTTAAAAAATACTTTTAATCTGAAAGCATTTTAAATGCATTTTCACAGAATGTAAGCTGCAAAATGCTTTGTATAATGTTGTTAATAAATGATTAGGAGAAAAAGGGAACCAAAGGCAAATTTGTAAATTGTAACTGCTGTAAGTGCTATTTATGTGACTTTATTATCAGTCAAAAATAGAATGAAATACAAAGATGGAACCACTTACAAACCTATTCTTCCTTTTGACTGAACAATTTATGAAAGAATCAATTTCCAAGAAAAAAAAGTCACAGGGTTTTAGGTTATATCTTGGCTCTCCAATAATAATTACATCCTATTTTGTTTAGAAAAAAATCTTAAATACTAAAGAAGAATCTTGGTATTCTTATCACAGGTGAGAAAGGAAATTAAGAAATTCCAAATTACTTCAAAAAAACTACATAGCTGAAGCAAACACAATCTATAGAAAGTTCAAACTACCAGTGCAAATTCCTAGCCTAGTTTATAAACTGTTCATTGGTTTGGAGATTATTTTCTTGAAAGACGCTCTCCCTCTCCCCACTTTTTGAGTAATTACATTTAAAGTTGCTATACAATGAACATATATTTAGAGTTACAGGCATATGCTCAGCATATACTAAATGGTCACAGTAATACACAATCTAGTACTGACAAATACTAATATATCTGACATCATATAAAATGGAAAATCAAAGGAAGAAGTGGAAAGACTATTTTATTCATATATATACACATATACCCTTTTTATCTGTATATACATGTATTCTCACAATGTATATAAGTATCTTCATTAATCAGAACTGTACATATGACCTCAAATTTTACACGGAACTAATCCCCTTAATGAGCATCAAGGAAATCATGTTCTACAAAGTAATAACTGAAATAAAAGTCTGGAACACATTCCTCTTTAGTTCTTACTGATGTTTCACAGTGCCTCTTTTAAAAGCTTATTAAATGCTATCTTTTCAACTACCAACAACACAAACTCCATAGCTAAGACTGTGGAATATCAGGTCTTACAGATATGTTAGAAAACCAAAGTTGTTTTATTTAACAATGTGAAGGTACAAATGGCATCTAAATAAATATAAATAGTAAAATCCCTAAAAAGAATTTTCAACAGTATGAAACTCATCTGAATTGACAAGAAACAGCCTATTAACTTCAACAATTAACTATGGAAAAAGAATAACTGAAACTTCAAGCCTACATTTCAAATCAAATGAATTTTCCAAACAAAATCAAATCCAAACACAGATATGTCACAACATCAAAGTTGAAATTTAAGGTATTCCAGTGATTATTTTCTCTGGTTGTATCCACATTACTTGTTATTACCGTATTCAAATAATGAGTCAGCTCAGGGGTAATGGTATGTAAAACCAACAGAAAATTGGCATCATAAAGAATTAACAAAACCACTATTTGATTACAGTTTTCATTTGTTTTGAAAATGTCAGTCAAACCATTCTACTTAAATACCTGTCCCTGCCTTCTTGTAGCTCAATCAACCTTTAAGGGCTTTTCATGAACTGAAACTTACCAGTCTCTCTTGCCCTTCTCTCCCAGGCCACCCTGACAAACTTTCTTTGCTAAAACCAGATAAATTACTTATGACTCCCAGAATGGAGATGCTCCCTCCTCTCATCTGACTGCTTCTACAGTCTCACCTTCCTCCCTCATTACCCCACACTGTCTAACACCACCTTGTGCTTCATCAAAACAGAAGCTGTTCCAGAAAGTCTCTCCAAGTAGGTAATCTATGACAATTCTTTCTCTAGGGTCCCAGAGCACCCTGTCACAGTATGATACACTGTCACATTTCTACCCCTAAGCACACAAACTCTTTTAGAGTCATAAGCTAAATTTATTTATTTTCTAATTCTAAGGTCTGGTAAATCACAGTAAATATTAAACTGAAAATTGCTGAGAAGATAAATGAATAAGTGAGAAAGATAAGCCAACCGAACTAAAGTACTCAATTTCACACTGATTTTTATCATTAGGAAACAGGGAATATATAAACAGGTATTTCATAATGTATGATAAAACACTTCCAACATCTGTATTAAAAAGGTAGCATAGCAGTTAGATTTTGGGTAAAAGGCCCTTAAGATGCTTAAAGTAATTTATAAAGTTCTATTCACTTACAAAGAAACTTAATACTACAACACAAAAACAAAATCATATTTAATTTTTCAACTATTCTTAGTTTTCACGTTTAAACAATATATGTCAAAAGTAGCTATACATATTCTTTGACCGTAAGTTCATCAATCAGTTTAGAGAAGATTAAAATTAAAATAAATGTGGACCCTACAAACTTCTCTTGAAACGTATATAGATATTTTAATTAGTTAGTGCTAATTAGTCAAAGAAAAATATATTGCTTTGAACCAGGGGAAAAAAGTCTCCTACCCATTCACCCAATTGTAATGTTTTGCAAAATAACCATAAAATAAAAAAATTCATAGTGATGTAATTCCCATGAATCTGAATGGCAAGTATCACACATTTTCCAGTTTTAACTGAAACCTGAATATGCCATAATCATGAAACGTAGTTTTATCACAGGCAAAATGACATTCTCAGTTCAAAAACAGATTTTCTGTTTCTTACATTAAGACAAAGTCATTAGATTATAATCAAAATTATGACAAAGTCAGGAATGGTATTCCAAGATCTTTGAGAATCCTTACCTAGTCCTATTCGGTTTGGACTTGTTTCACGGCTACATCCCTGACTCCTGGGAATCTTGCTTCGTTTTTCTGAAGAGGGTGTCACAGGTGGGCCTCTTGAGGAACCCCCAGCAAGGCCACTATAACCACTTCCCAACAATTTCCCTGGGGAACTCGACCGGCTACCAGCTAAAAGTGAAGCAAAACAAAATTAAACAATGGATGTAAACAAGGGAATATATACAGTAATTTTGGGAGCTACTATAAACATGAATTTGGATCAAACACTAAGAATTTTATATGAAGGTAGCTTTTCAGTTGATGGCAATGCTAATTCTTAAAAAACATACAAGGATAGAAAAATATCAAATTATAAAAGAATCTGTACACAGAATTACTAAGACAGTTCTACAAAAATGCAAAATTTCTTATTCAAAAGGGCAGACTAAGTACAAGACACCCTGTTATAAAGCAAATTTCTACAAATAACCACAAAGATGTTTAGCTATTGTTTTGGTTTGTGTTATATGAGCTAACAATATGTTCAAAAAGTTAAGTATAACTGGTAGAAGAGTTGAAATACTAATACAACAGATTACTTAAACAGTAGTGGAAGAAAATGGATCCAAGAAAACTCCATTAATCTAGCAAATGGGAGAAAAGGGGGAATGAAATAACTAGAAATATGTCAAATAAAAATCACAAAGTAAGACAGCAGGAATAAGCTCAACACAATATATTAGTAATGATAGATGTGGATGGCTTAAATTAATCTATCATAAAACAGGGATTCTTGGATTGTTTTTTTAAAAAATGAAATGAAATTCACACCTAAACAAAAAAGAATAAAACAGCATTAAAAAGGGGCAAGGATATGTAATTTTGATAAAAGTAATTGTCCATAAAGAAGTAGTAATCAAACCTTTATGCTTCAAATACCACAGCTTTGAAATATAAAACACAGAAACATGTACATATCCCAACAAACAGAATATGCATTATTTTCACTTTTCCATATATGAATATCATAAAAATCAAATGTGTTTTAAACATCAAAGGAAATCTCCAAAATGTACAGAAGTAGAAATCACATAGACCATATTCCCTGTGATGTATGCAATGAAAGTAGGAATTAAAAACAAGCAATATGGTTAACTAAATTTTATTAATGGCTATATGACAATTTCTAATGGGACAAAAGTGTTCCTTAGAGAAAACAGTGAAGTTTTAAGGATCCAAACGGCAGTCATTTATTTAGATGATTGCCATTAGTAGAGAAGCAACAAAATTCTAAAACACAAAATCCACATTCTATACTAGAAGTGAATGTCCCAGAGGTTTAAGGTGAAAAAAAAAAAAACACAAGAAACTTTGAAATAACACTTACCTGGAAATAACAAAATAACACACACACACCACCATCATTCAAGTAAACTAAAGTGACTACCACAAAATTCAGTATTTTATAATTTAACTAAAATTTAAAGTGAAATTTATGGCAAAAGTAACCAATACATATTACCATACAGAGCTTGTCTCAGGACCTATTAGTTTTGCCCATAAAATTTGTGCACACAAACTATTAAGCTGTGTAAAAGGAGAAAAGAAATCCATTTCAAACTCTAGAATTTGAACAAACAAAAAATGCGGAAAGATTAACTAAGCTCACAATAAAGATAAATTAATATTGTGCAAGGAACATGGGGTAAGGAAGAATGCAAAATAAGCAAGAAGAGAAATGGCTTACCACCAGCAGGATTAGCAGATCTGGATCCTTGATTATGAGAGCAGACCAAAGGACAGGCAAAAAGTAGATTAAAAGACAATAACACAATACAGAACGTCAGCATGCAACACAACACAAATGTCTTTGTTCACAAACACATTAGGCAAAATTAGTCTTTATCCTCCTATATTACTTTTGTACTTATGTTTACTTAACACTTAACATAATGTATTAGCATTTACTTCAGAACTATTCCCATGTTACTTATAAACCTGCCTGTGTCAGGCACAGCACTACACCTAGGAGATGGGCCTTACCTCCACGAGTCCATGACTCTAGCTCTAAGCAACCTGAGAGAAGTGATCACATCTTCTCCATTCGTGTGTCACTGCCACCTTGAACAGTGCTCACCACATAGAAGTGCTCAGTAAATATCAATAAATTGAAACAAACTAGGTTCACCTGAATACCCTATGCTAATTCCTCAAATATTTCAAATATGTCAATTCTAAAGGATCCTAAATCCAATGTTAATGAAATCTACTTATTAAACCAGGACTATGAATGCTTAGTGTACACTTAGAAGTATATGTGTACATAGCTCTTATCAAAATGAATCTTTTTAAAATAATTTACATGCATACATTTAAGACCCAGGCTTTATCATTTGCTGGTGTTGTCACCCATCCTTGTGGGTAGAATTCAATGAGTAAAGTAAAACTGAAGTGTTTTTAAAGTGGAGACCCAAAGCAGGGTGCAGTGGTTTTATGAATCTGAAGAATTAAAGCTCCATCATCACCCTTGCCCCTTCCTATCGCCCTTCAGAAGGAAGCTTAATCTTCACTACTTACTAAGGAGAGGAGCCAAGTAGGGGCAGAGATCCCTTAGAGGCCAATAAACAGCAGACATAAACAAAGAGATGTAATCCCCTCACTCTCCAAGAAAGGAAATAACACTGCACAGCTAAAGGGCTAGACATTTTTCATTGAACTCAATTTCAACATCTGACCTATACTCTGAGTCATGGATACTTTTGTCAAGAATTTCTTTGCAACAGATCTGACCCACATTTTTGAGGTCATGACTGGAGTATTAAATCCATCTGTGACTCCAGGCTTCATTAGAGTTCAACAGAATCATTAGAACCAGGCTGTTGCCAAGGGAGAAGTTTCTGGGCACTTATCTGTACCACCCACATTGTGTTGTGCGCAGTAGTGCACTACAAACACAGGCTTCTGTGTCAGACAAGCCTGGGTTCTATAGCCTTACCAAAGGCATCAATGTGACTGACCTTACAATTTCTTCTCAGAGAAGATATAAGCTTTTGAACAAGGAGACTACAGCTGTGAAAGGGACATGGAAAAGTATCTAAATTCAAAAGGAGCTGAGAAAGACACTGGAAAGACTAAGCAAGAACCTAAGGTCTGGCCTTGGACTAAGTGTTCTCTACACAAGCCAGAGAGCTCTCGGGGCCACACCAGCTAGAATGCTGTGCTGAGGAAACTCATGCAGCTCCTGGGGAGGGGGACACTTTCTCTGCCATGTTCACTTTGCCCAGAACTATTGACACCCAACTACAGTTCATACACAGAGAGGGCACAAAGGACAGAATTACGCGTAGCTGGGAAGTGAGATCCCAGTGTTGGATCCTAAGTCATCCAGGATCCAGAGTCATCAGAATATATTCATCCAAGTCACAGCTGCTTTCACGGCTCAGGCTGTCAAACCAACTGACTCAACATACACAGAGAAGCAATAATGGAAGCAAGGGCAGCTGGGCAAAGCAAGTTCCCACATTAACAAGAGGAAAGGAGCAGGTTGCAAATGTGAGAACAGAGGGTTAGAGAGGAGAGTTTTAATGGATTTACTTATTACCACTGGAAAAAGAACCCAGCAATAATAGTAATCTCCCAGGTACTGCTCTTAAATTACACCAGAAGGATTCTTTATCAATACACAAACAGATCACATTCCAAATACATTTCAACTGGAGAGGCTTGACGAGAAGGAGAAAAACTACATTTTAATGTTTAAGGATGCAAAATTTAAATCACCTGGACAGGAGACAAAGTACATTTAAATATTTTGTTTTGTAAGCTTACCCAACAAACATGAAGATTACTCATGGTATTTCAGTCAAAGAAGTATGTTTTCCCCTTACATCAACATACACACTGCAAAGATTTCAACTGCAGAACTAGCTGTTGAATAAAATTCAAGGTAACAGAGAGCATAAAATATACTTCTTACGCTGGGACTGTGAAACCACTTTTGCGCGACTGCGGCCTCGATTATCTGAAGGTGTGGAGGCGACGTTGGTGGCACTCCCAGAGCTCTGCCGTCTCGTACGGATCCGACCTGAAGGATACAGCAAAAACAGTGTTTCCATGTTTTCACCATGTGAGACCTACTCAAGGAGAAAACCCACACCGTGAGCAAGGGGCACTGACTGAGCCACCTATAGGGAGAGCAGGTCCTGACATGTCTCTTTGCGCACACATGTTCACACCTCTGCACACAAGATTCTACAGAAAGAAAGGTTAGGAACTCCTGAGAGTGAGTCATGAACCTGCCAGGAGCTGATGTTTCCACTATTTTACCATACTACATTTTCAGATGAGATGATATCCATTGGAAGAATTTTTGCCTTAACTATTTTCAGATTAAATTCTCTTTTTTATTGTCTAAAAATCTGAAATTTTCCAAATCAGGAAATTCTTAAGAAAAAAACAACAGAAAAAAAGAGAAAATGCAAAAGAGAAAAACTTAATTCAGCAATCATCAAAAGCTACAGCACCCTAGAGAATAAATATATTTTGATGTGTAGTGTTAAACTTCGATTTTAAAGTATGTATGCTAACAAGTCTAGGCTGCGAAAGATGAAGAGAAAAATAATCAAAATAAGACTACCTAGAGAAATGATGGCCTAAAAATAACTCAACATTGTAGGTATTTATGAAAAGAATTTGCAAATGTCAGTAAAGCAATCTATAATACCAATTATTAAAACAAAGGGACACTAATAAAGTGAGGTTTCTGAGGCTGGGGTGGGTGAAGGGAATAAGAAAAGGTCAAAGGGATACCTTTGTAACATGAAGCCATAAAAAATTATTTAAAATTATAAAATCACTTATGATCAGACCGATATGATTAGGGAGTAAACTTTTTTTTTTTTTTTTTAAATTCGGGGCTTCTGTGGTTTCAAAGAAACCATAAAGCAGTCAGAATAACAATCTGACAGGGAAAACACAAACCAACTTGAACTCCTGCTGGCTTTTCTTGTTCAAAATGACATCAGCTGAGGCAGCTTGCAGAAAACTAACACAGAAAAACAAATTCTAAGGGTTGCAAAAAGTTCAAGAAAGGGACAGAAGGAACGGTAAAAGAAAGTGGTGTATTTTAGAAATAAAACTAGAAAGAATCAATGACATTTAATAGCACCTTAAGTAAAGAAGTATATAAATTCTACAATCTATACTAAATTAAAAGCTATACCATATGATATACTAAGTTTTATGTGTGTGGGTTCAGAAAACCTTATGATGATATGTAAAATAAATTACTCCCATTTTACAGATGAAGAAACAGAGACAGAGGTGGGATTAACTAATCTGTCCAAGAATGCACTATGTATTTTATATGCCTGTGCCTGGCTGGGTGGTGTATGAGTGAGGACATTTTACTTTCCAAAGGAAGTTACTAAACTGAATCAAGGAAGTCCACTCAGGCAAAGTGAATGTGAAAAAAACAACTGAATTTATTTTAAATTTATTATAAAATATCTAAGTCACATAAAGATTTTTTTAATGAACATTCACACATTCAGCTTAAATACAAAATCCTTGCTAATGTCCACCTATTAGCCCCCGCCCATATACCATCTTCCAACATTTGGGAATACAATCCTAAATCCGATGTCATCTTTACACTTTTAACATATAAACAAGAAAAAATTATATCACAGGATGTGTATTTTCCCAATATTTACTGTTATGCCTAAACTTTATTTGTGAAGTCACTTATAGAAGTGATTTTTTTATAGTCGGTAAAGACCTGTTTTATTTTTTCCATATGATTAACCAATGTCCTAATAAACTTACTTAGCCCTTTTATTACTGATCTACATTCCCAGCTTTGTCATACGTGTGTGTGCACGCGTGTGTGTAAAATACAGTCTACTTCTCAGCTACCAAGGTTAGTCCATGAATCTACACCAGTAAAACTCATACTTTCATGATTAGCTTTTTTAATAAATTACTATTGGGCAGGGCAAATTCAATCCATGTTTTCCTAAGGTCCTTTGCTCTTTTCCACACACATGTGAAGACACAATGAAAAGATCGTAAAATCTTGACTGGCATGTGAAATTTTGGATTAGTATTTTGGGGGAAAGATACTTTTATGAAGTTGATCTCTCCATTAATATTTTGTGGGCTTTATTTCATATCTTTAATGTCCTTCAATACAGCTTTTAATTTTTTGCAAAGCTCTTACTAAAGTTTAATGGACTCATTCACAGGTATCTTTTCATTATATATAGTTTATTAAATTATATTTTCTAACTGTTGCTGGAAAGTAAGAATGATTAATCTTTATATTTTGATCTTAACTCTAGGAACTTTGCTAACATTTACCCTACTAATCTGTATGTAGATTATTTGGGGTTATCTAATTAAGTATCATCTATAAATAAAATATCCACTTTTTCCCTTCAAAATCCTGCCCTTTGATTTCTCTGCCTTTACGCTGCTATCTTGGACATGAGTACAATGCAGAGAAAATACAAGGGTAGGTTTTATTACTTTAAGTTACACCAAAAAATACGTGTAATCTTAAAATTTCACAAAAACTATGGTATTTCAAAAGATTAAAAAAACTCATTTCTATTCATAATTATTAAGAATTCTTGCCAAAAATGATTGAATTTTTAAAATGTTTTGACTGTATCTTCTGAGATAAGCAAATTCTTGTCCTAAATGTGCTGAACTGCACCAGTAAGTTTTAAAATATTGAACCACGGATGTCATGTACACATATACACAAAGTATTTGCATTCTACCTTACCTGATTCTAGTACTAAGGTCATACCACCTGCTTAAAAAAAAAAAAAAAAATCAAGGGAAAGTACTCCTTCTGAGTTTATGCATATCTCTAAACTTAATTCTTCTGCACTATGATATAAACTTTTTTTCCTATCTTAAATGGGTTCTTCCAGCCACATTGATTCTGCTGATCAATTTACCTATTAAATTTTTAATTTTAAAAACTTTTATTTTCATACCTAGAAGTTTCATCTGTTCTTTGCCAAAACCCACTTGGTCTATTTCTCCCTTGCTGTCTTCCAAAATTTCTTTTTTCTTAAAATAATAAGGAAATAAAATGACTACTTGAAACTTCATGGAAATTATTTAAGATCTAGAGTGAAGCTAAATTCCTCCAAAGGAGATCTCTATTTGCTTCTTCTAGTATCTTGTGGACACAAGTCATCCATCCACAGCCACTTAAAATGATCTACATATTTGGGATTTTTAGACCAGAAAAGAGGGGTAAATTCTGCTCAGAAACTGCATGAAGGCCAAACTTACGGGAGCCTCAAGAGAAATTACTTTTTCCCTCTACCAGTATCAAAGTCAAAATGGGCAAAATGTCCCCTTCTCTTCAGTTTAGTGAGATTAACTTCCTGTTCACCAATGCAGACACAGGTCTTAGAATAAGATTCAGTTTACTTCCTGACTTCCACACTCATCGCAGCAATTGTTCAAGGTCTCCAAAATTCAGCCAAAAACCTCAGTGTATAAGCCAACTTTGGTCCTTGCCTGCTAGGGTCCTGGCTTTTCCTCAAGTTTGGAGATGCAAGTGTTCACTGCTTTTATACCAGGTTAGTATTATGTTCTTAACTAGGAGGGGATCATTTGTATTAGTAATTCTACATATACCTAACAATGCAAGTTTCTAGTTAACTTTTAAATATATTTTATATTAAATATAAGATCCTTAAGTCTTAAAGGATTAATTATTGTTATTCCTTTTCTCTGCTGCCTCTCACTCGTTAATTGATTAATTTTAGGCTATGAGGTCCTATCTGTCATATTTTTGTATGAAGGAAATCTGAGTAACTAGAATAAAGAATGGCTTCCTTGGTAGAAGTTCAGTATTTGTTTTTATCAGGCACCTTGGGGACTACTACAAAGCAGACCAGTTTGATTCATCAGCTTGGTTTTCCCAGACACCACAGGTAAGAAAACTGAAACCAGAGCTTGTATGAGAAGACAGTTACAAATTTTTTAGGAAGATATTTTTTTTCCTTTGTCCAGGACAAAGTCATGGGATTTCATATCAATTTTAAGATGCTTTTTTCTTACCCCACTTATTCATGGATATACCGCACTTAACAATACTGGCTTTAATACCAACTTTTAATTCTCATTCCCAATTGAGTTCAAAGGCTTGTTTCTTGCCTGCTCAAGCAATTCATACAACTTAGTAACTAAGCCTTTCAAGTATCCTTAAACGAATTTATGGAAGATTTAAGGGTCTCTGTTGCATTGTATTCACCTATGCATTCTTTTATATGGAGGGATTTTTGGTTTTTTTCATTCTATTAAATTGGTGATAGTACTTTAAGTTCCTTTATGTGTTTTAAAGAGATGATATAAGGGCCTCCCTGGGGGCGCAGCGGTTGAACGCGATGCGAGTTCAACGCCCACCCAGGGAGAATTCCACATGGCGCGGCAGACCTCTCCTGCCTCGCCCGCTGCTCCCCTCAGCAGTGTATTTCTGATCTGCCTGTTCTGCTCCCCACTCTGTCTCTGGTGAACCCTCCCGCCGCCCCATGCCTCTGGCCTGTACCACAGCTTGTATGTATAAATAAATAAATCTTACAAAAAAAAAAAAGAGAGATGATACAAATACTCTGGTCTTTTGTGAAAATAAGGTCTACTCATGAAAACAGAAACAGTAAAAATATACTTCAGTTCTGTATTATGACTACCTGTTAGTGATCTTCATATTCATTTATACTGTGTTATGACAGAGAAAAAGATATGAAAGAAGAAAATAGTTTAACTAAAAGAAATAGAAATAAGAGATGTTAGAAAACTACAACAGAGAAAAAAAAATATCTGAAGGGAGGGACAAGAGGTGTGTCAACAAACCAACCAACCCAGAGAAAAGCAAACCAAAAGGAAAACAAAGAACAGGAGAGGAATGCAGACTTTGACTTTCATGAAATAAAGAATATCCCCATCTCACTGTTTTAAAATAGGACTGCTAAAGAATTTTTTCCAATCACACTGCCATTGTTCTGGAAAATTCCCAAATCAGGAAATTAAACCTGTGAACCATGGGGTTTAACTTGCAGGCATGGTTTCCCCATATTCAGTTTCACTTAAAAAAATTTAAAAGATCATTAAATAGTCTCCTATCACTAGGGCTTTTTACCTCCCATGTTGAAAAACTGTAGCCAATTCTCAATTTAGAGATTATAAAATCAAAAGGTCTACTAGGTATATCTCAGCTGTCACCACAGTAGCATATACACTTATTTTTACAACTCACAGTTTGGGGGCATAACTAACTAACCTCTACTCATATATGGCATTTTTGATAGAATCAAGATTTAGGTAATTGATCATACATAAAGTTTGCTGCCTACAAGCACTTACCCCTAAAGAACAAATTTCCTCATACTGTTTAAAGCCAAAGGTAAAGGATATTTAATACTTTCATTTCTATATACAGACACTTATTGTTCATTGTTAAAAAGGCCAGCTACTTAAAATTCAGAGTTCTTAGATAAATATGTGTAACTGTATTAAATGTTTTATTTCCCACTAAAACTTAAACTCTAAAGTTTCTTTTCCTGAAAAGCAACAAAACTACAGAATTCACGTTGTGTAATCTTAACTAAAATCACCAATAGTTAACCTTTGACTACACTTAACAGAAGATTTTCTATTCTCTGAAATTATCAGTGGTTGTCAGTCCTGAGGTCATTCTAGCATTGTAAATAATACATTTCCTAATTATAGCAGCCAAAATAAAAGTGTTAGTTGTAGAGTGTCATATAATTTCAACATCTAATCATAAACTTTCTTCTAAGCAACATAAAATAAATGCTCCCTTCTTCCAAATCTCAAATACTACTGACCATACCTCACTGAAAGGGAACCTGAACAGGGCCTCCCTGGTGGTACAACAGGTTTAATCTCAGCCTCTGAAGCTGTCCACAGCTGATGCAGCCAAGTTCGATTCCCAGCCAGGGAGATTCCCACATGGCACAGCAGACCTCTCCTGATTTGCCCACTGTTCCCCTCAGCAGTTTAATTCAGTCGATCTGCCTGTTCTGCTCCCCACTCTGTCTCCAGTGAATCCTCTCACCACCCCACATTTCTGGTCTACACCCCAGGTCTTGTGTGCATAAATAAACAAATCTTAAAAAAAACAAAAAAGAAAGAAAGAAAGGGAACCTGAATGTAAGCTTTATCCAAAAGTTAAGCTTTCAATTCTTGACAAAAAATATTTTTCTCATTAGTCATATATGGTAGAAGAGCTGCTTGATGTGTACAATAAATAACTCCCAATGGATATTTTTCTCAATTACTACAATAATGAAGTTGCCAGAATTCAACTATGTTGTCTGAATTTTTAAAGAGTATCCAAAATGTTATCTTTGCCCCCAATGAATCTCTTCTTATCTCAGCAGTTAAGATATTTTAGACTTAAATTTTTAAAAGACGCATCCCATGACAATTCCAAAAATTCAGACAGAAAACTCATGACAAGACACTAGGTGGTATTTACTGCGGCCTTTTGCCAGTAATCACCTGTAACTTTTCTTAGCATCATTACGTTCGCTGTCACTGCCAAAACAGAGAACTGACAGCATAAGAGTGCTTGGCTCAAGTCTGCAGCTCTATAGGTCCTCGGGGCACCTCTTCCTCCCTGGTCATCACTCGTGAGGCTGGACTAGCCAGTCTTGCGACAGCCAGTACAGCCCCGGCACACAGGACCAAGGTCAATCAGATCCCCACAGTAGAGCTTCTCTCCTGTCTGACTGTACCATTGTACCAGGGGGACATGAGAAAGAGACTTATAGTTTCCTGTCTCTTGCATAGTAATCGAGGAGGCAATCTCTGACTTTGCTCTGGCATAGTAAAAAGATAAATAGTAAAAAGGAGGGTGGGGGAGCTTAAAATTCCTAATGCTGGGAAAAATAAAGGTTGGTTTCCATGTCTGTTATTCAGACATATGCAATCAGGACATTCTAGAAAAGAATGTATTTTCACACATAAAGCCTTCATTTTCTATTTCACTTACATTATTGTATTCTGCCTTCCACTCCCCTTCCAGCTGGGGTGAGGAAATACTTAGGATCATTTCTTTGAGGAGAAAATCATCGACCAGCCTCACAATCACACCCAGCCTCAGCTTTCTATCACAAAAGAGGTCCACATTATGGCATATGTAATTCTTGTCCATTTTTCATTCTGGAAACTTTTAATCTCACAAATTTGTCCAACCCCAAAAATAACCAATGGACTTGTTAAAAATTCAGATTGCTAGGCCTCCCTGATGGCACAAGGGGTTAAGTCTCAGCACTATCAAGCTATCACCAGATACTGAGGCCTGAGTTCGATCCCTGGCCAGGGAGCTTCCCACATGGTGCAACAGACCTCTCCTGTCTCCCGTTACTCCCCTCAGCAATGTATTTCCATCAGTTTGCCTGTTCTGCTCCTATTCTGTCTCTGGTGAATCCTCTCACCTCCCCCCACCTCTGGCCTACACCCCAGTTCTTGTATGCATAAGTAAATAAAAAAATCTTTTAAAAAAAATTCTGATTCCCTGGCTCCTTCCAAACTTAATTAGAATGTGGAAGGGGAAGGACCCAGCGCACCATTTTCTCTTAGCAAACATCCAGGTGATGCCCTTATGATGAAGAAATTTTAAGAAACATTGACCTCAGGACTATTTCATCTTAGAAAAAATTTTTCCCACTCTTAATTTTTCCTTTGCAAGTCCCTTAGAAAGTAATATGTGGATTAAAAAGACTGTAAGCTGCACATATCAATATACAAAGCGAGTGCACTTTGCAGGCTAGCCTTTTAGAGTGGCTAAATAATAAATGAACATATATTAACTGTTTCTAATAATTCATTATCCTGAGGGCTGGTGGATGCAGATCACTACTTTAAGCAGATGAGGTTCTCTGAATTTCATTATTTGAAACTTTCTCATGCTTTCTATCTAGAGGTTTAGCAACAGGATTATCTTTCGTGGCATGTGCTAATCAAAGACTGGTACAGACTAGAACCACTATGTCTAAATATCAAAAGGTAATACAAAATTAGGAAGTTTCTTGGAAGTAGCATAAGAAGGAAAACAAAGTAGATTTTTCCATGTGATTTCTGTTGCCATGCCACATCCTGTGTGTGGTACAGAACACAGCACATAGAAGCGCTTGATAAATGGTTGACAAGTGGATGTGCCATAATGGAGATAAAAATGGTGCTGTGTAATCCAGTAGCATCTTCGGGGAGAAAATTATATTTTTTAAATTTCTGTAAATTACCTGGTAGAAAACCTCAACAGCCTTGAACCTGAATCACTGACACTGAAATTTCTTTTCAAAACAGGAAAGGCAAATCCTGAGGCCCACAAAAGCACAAAAGAGAAGGAAACAAAGGGAACAAAAGCTAAGGTGGTGCTTCAGAAGTAATAAACTCTGAGACAAGCAGCCCAGGAGGACGATCACACAGACGGCACATCAGTGCTCCTTCCCAGTGTGGGTTCAGTATTGAAAACCACAGACAGCACACTCAAGTACCAAATTCACGAGAACAACAACTGAGTAAGAAAGGGGGAGGATAAACACACCAGTGGAGACAACATGAAGAGTGGGGGAAACAGCATGCAACATCGCATGCAGGGACCTCGGTGAGGATGTGAACACCAGGCAAGAGCAGTGAGAACAGGGACCAGGGAAGGGAGACACACCTCAGTCACAGAAACAAACCGCTTACCCTCCGCTTTAGTGGCAGTACCATCTTTAAGCAAATTAAAAAACAAGGGAAGGGATAACAGGGAACAGTTAGTAACATTAAAAGAATAAAAAAGCACAATGTTATTAGCTACTAAAAAAAGCAAAAGTACAATTTAAAATAAAATTAAAAGGAAAACAAGTTTGACAGCAAAGCAGAGTCTGAAGCAAGTCAGTGTGCCATGTCTTGAGATCAGCTTAGTGTAATGTGCTTTTGGAAACAAGAAAGGGCAACCAGGGAGAGCCTCAGTGGCTAGAGCAGTTTTTGTTTCGCCAACCACCATCCTCTTCCAAGTTCCTTCTTCTTAGGACAGAGTATTATTAGCAGAAGGGGCAGGGAGACTAGAAACTAAAGTACTAAAGAGTCACCCAAAGGACAGGCAAGGAAGAAGCTCGAAGAAGCTGGCTCTACCAACACCTCTTCCCACTACACGTTGAGCAGCAAAAGCTGGACAGCATGGTACCTGTGTCAAGGCCTATGGACTCCAAATCTTCCCTCATGTGTCTGGACTCTAGAAGTTTGGAAAGGATCATCAGCTTTAATGGTACTCTTCTGCACAGATGTAATTTGTCAGCCTAAGTGGTAACTGTAAACATTTCTCAGTATGACTGTTATATTTTGGGTCTTTGGGTTTTGTTTTTGGGGACATAAGGAAAGTAGAGATAGGATTTTCAAGAAATAGTAAAGAATTAAAGTATTCCGATCTTGTTATATAAAGCGGTTACTCTGGGCTGACTTAATCATCAGTGCTTTGAAAAAGTCAGTTCTTTATAATCAGACCAAGAGACCTCAGTGCTATTACCAGCATTGAAAGGAGTCTGCATGGTCCATATTAATACATCGCCCACAGGCACAGAAAAACAGACTACGGAATACTATAGAAGTCTGATTTTTACTTGTCTTCAATACAATTAAAGACTAGAAACAAATACTAATTACAGGTAGTAAAGGTGGATCAAATACACTGAAACACAAGTACATACTTAAAAATTTAACTAAAATTAATAGAACTACTTCACTGTATGACAAGAGTTTTGACTTCTCCCTTTCTCAATGATTACATCTTAACATAATATCACAAACACTCCTAGGTCAGGCTAGAACAATTAAATGGGAGAAAAGGAGAGGTTTCATCAGTTTCTTCCCAATCAAAATATATGGATGTTCCCATACAGGAAAAAAAAGACTGACTTGACAAACCATCTATATGATACATCTTTTTTGAATTAATAATGTTCTTACCACAATGTTTCTTTTGTCTTCAAAGGATAATAAGGCACAGCAATGACTTGAAAATAATTTCATTCATCCCCATCTCTTTCATGTATCTGAATTAGGTGGCCATGATTACAACTGTTTAGCCATAATAAAAACAGACTCAAAGATTCCATGACTGCTCAAGGTCGGCCAGCTCATAAATGATGAACCCAGGCACCTTCTCTTGGTGTTCCCTCACTATGTTTCCATGCTCAAAACATTTCTAGAACATTTTTGGCTTCAGAATCCATTTGTAAACCACCTAAGTGTTTCAATCAGTCTCAATATTTCATTAAGTTTAAATTGTACTCACTTCCATAAAATCCAAAATAAAACCAATCCAGATAAATTACAGGATTTTGGTTTTGAACAACATGGGCTCTTACAAACACAATGAAAGAGACTATCAGCTGTACAGCAGTAGGTATAAAGTATCTGCTGGGAGAGTCACCTATTGCTCTGCCAGATAAGAATTCGTTTGAAAATCATTTTTTTTACATCTTTTGGGTTATAGTGAGTCAGTAGATGCTCCTCCTAAGGGGATACTGCTCTTTCACACAGATATGTCATGTTGGTTAAGAAGTCCACTATGTTCCCCTCTAGAGAACCTCCTATTCCAATCTCCAAACTCTCCTACTCCTGTTACATTTTCAGAATGGGAACAATTTAACTGCAATTACTATTTTTGGTGAATCCCTCACTAAAGTCTTCTGGCTCTGCTCCCACCAATGTTAGGAGGAGAGAAACCCCAGCTTTGGTGACATGCGAGGTGTCTTAGGTGCTAGCTGGGTTACTGTGAAAGGGAGGTGAAGCTAAGGCAGGATGTGCCCAGTGCCACAGCACATGCTCACCAGGTGTGCTTACTCATCACCAACAGGATGACTGCCCAGAGAGAGGACATAACTAGCAGGGAATAACTGGTAGCCAACAGGAAGTGGACAAAGTTACTTATGTTTAAATATCACCCCAGCATTTGTACTTTTTTCAATTACAGTTTTTTGTAATTTGTTAAATAAGTAAAGTTGAGCAGAGATTAAGTGTCATCTCTCTCTAACAGCAGGACTGGGAGGGAAAGGTGTTGGCTGCGTGGTTACCTAAAGATGCGTATGATCCCGGAGGCAAGGCTGCCGCAGAGCTGAAAGGTGTAGAGCCCGAAGCTGAGGAGACTTTGGATTTGGCACTGGCTGCTGCATTCACGTCAATGTCACTTCGAGACCGCTGGAGGGACCCAGTCGTTGACACAGATTTGGTACTAACTGTTGAAGCTTTAGAGATGGAGGAAACAATAGTAAGGATTATCCTAGAATTTTTGCATACATTGTCAAAATGTGTTTTGAATTTCTTGAAAACATTATCAAGTTTTAATACAAGTAAATTAAAGTTAAGAGCACTAAGTTTCTCCTGGTCACTGCAAACAGAGGTCAGGCAATGCTGAAGGAAATTAAAAAGCAATTATACGCACAGATTACATTTGTTTCCTTAGAAGCACAGACTAAACCCCAGAGGAACGGATCATATTTCTGGTTCATATGAAAAATGCAAAACCGTTGGCATCTCGTCAATTTCCTCATGATGTGGCAAAAATGTGCACTCTGACCCGGATACCCTCCTCTATCAGGAAACATTTCACTCTCCCACTTCAACAGTCCCCAAGCTGCTGCTGAAAGCATTACAGTGTGTCACTCGTTTGTCAGTTGATCAGAGTGAAGGAGCAGCTCTAGCCACATGCTGGGGGAGGGAGGGGTAAGAGCGCCATCCTTCTGCCTAAGCCATCCTGACACTCCTCCTAGCAGGGTCTGGCCTCTGGAGAAGGGGAGCTCTGCTGGGACCAGTCAGAGCAGAACAGAGCCAACCCCTCCGCCAACCCGAAAGGGCCCTAAGGGAGGGGCACTGGTTCAGCAGTCCTGGACTGCCCGCCCACTACTGTGTTCTTACCTCTAGAGGTGGTACTTCCAGTAGGACTTCTTTTGGCAGAGAGCGGCCGACTGAAAATAAAGATATACATCTGTTTTTTTTTTTTTTCAAATGTGTGTGTTATCTGCATTAATACAATTTATAACAGGAAACTATGATAGTGAAGAAATTATTTCAGATAATTTGGAGCACAATCTTCTAAACCCCCAATTTCAGACAAAACCATAGCATTATATTTTGGACTATCTTTCAAACACACAGAAGGAGCCATCACTAGGGCAAATGAGAAATAAACAGTGATGGTGATAAAACATTAAGTCCCAGGTTTTGAATGCTTTTCCTTTCTAACCTATCCAAGTTAACACATTCTTTTAGAAGACACTCTGGACTAATACTATGTTACTCCTAAACTGTATTTTAGGACAGTCATATAAATTTATCTAAAAACTTTTCTCTGGTAGAGACCACTTAATTCTCATTATTTCAACCTAGTGCCAGAATCCATCTGCAGTAAAGGGGAATTATGATAGGCACATACATGTAAAAACACAACTAAAATTTATGTTCAATTTTTTTCTTGTGCAGCAATTTTTTTAAACATAAAATCTCACACTCATAAAAAACACAGCTTAATCCTTACTTCAGACTCTCTTGAGAGCTAGAAGATGAGCGATCAGATTGGGGCAAAGACACAATGCTGTCTGAGTTCTTCAAATGTGACTGCAGAGCTTTCTGGTAGGAGGATTCCAAAGTGTGGTACAAGTGCTCTGCTTCTCTGCTGAAGTGACTGTGGAAACCCCAGTAACACCTAGGGAAGACACACAGCTTCCTTTTAGAGGTAGTGGATCACAACAGCTATTTTGCTGAGCTCTCTCATTGTCAAAAAACAGAAATTCTCAGTTTACCTGCTACAAATGATAGAAGCAACATGATACAGGAAGAGAGTGTGGACAAAGGAGGCCTGGTAGGAATCCTAACCACACAACTTCGGTAAATCTCAGTATCATTTAGAAAATGGAATGTAAAAGGTGTAACTCACAATTTTGAGGACTCTTACAGAAGATAGAGCTGAAACATCTAGAACTACACAGAGAACCTTGGGAGGACTCATTCACTAATGGTAGCATTTATAAATGCAATCTGACATTCATTCATTTGAAATATTTGCAACTGCTTTACAAAACTTAGAAAATAGAAAAAGGAAAGATGTTCAGAGTTACTAGAAATCAATGACTAAAGATCTAGAAAAAACTTGAGAAGGGGGGAGAACACCAGAATAAAAGCAAAGTAAGCAGCTCATTAATAAACCCATTCCTGGTAGTGTTTATCTGTCATTAACTGTCATTTATTTTCTGGGAATTGTCCAACATCAGATTTTAAGCAGTTAAGTGTTAAAGTGAGTCCCTCCAAAAAATTCAGAAACCAGGAAAATGTAATGGAACTGAGAGAACAAAGAGTAACGAGTATTTGATCAGAATATACTAATGCAGTTAAGTAAACAATATTCTGGGTTAGTAAAAATAAATTTCAACCTGTATCAATTAGAAAATCGGTCAACTATGAAGCAGCCAGATACAGACACAAAACTGGTAGTACTTGTCTACCCACCGCCTGAAAAAAAAGGTATCTCATCCAACTTCTGGTATTTATATTTACAATGGCAAAATTATTCCCGGCAGGTACTGAATATAGGGGTCAAAGGCACAGGACTAGAGCATAACATAGAGCACCACTAAGACAAAAGTGAGATGACAACATCAAGTTAGCACTTTGGTAATCTCAAACATCAGCTCAGCCTACTCCCTGTACCGTGCTTCACAGTTCTCCAGCAATTCCTGAAGCTTGCGAAGATGTGATCACAAGGAGAAGACCTTGTGATAGTGATTTCTCAATTCAATCAAAGTCACTTCAGATTATCACTTGGCTTTTAAAAGAGCTTACAGTGTAAGAATACACAAGTAATAAGCATGTACATGAGTACTTTTGTGATTCACATGGTAATTTCTCATAAATTTAAAAATCAGCATTTTCCTGTCTACCTCAATTTTGTTTATGTTCAAAAACTATTACTCAATTTTTCAGGCCTGGGCAGTGAACAACCTTTAAAACAAAACGAACAAAACAACCTCAAAATAATAGTCCACAATGTCCTTTCAAGGGTCATATTTAAAAGTAATGACAAATGAAACATGTCCATGTAACAAAATGATTTTTCAATACGGCAATATAGACAATGTACCTGAAATATAAAAGCAGTGAATAAAAAATGTGGTATATAATAAACACTTACTTTCTGGCTTCTATCCTGGCTTCAGAATCCGCATCATGTATTCCTTTCTTTATTGTTTCGGCTAATACTGATATGTGTCTAGATTTTTTAGAAAAGAAAGCATTAACAGTCATTAACATGTGGGCTATAAGGATGAAAACAGGTGTGAAAAATAACTTCCAAAAGGTAAAGCGGAAGGTGGAGCCTTTATGCCATGGTTAACCGACATATGCAGATGAGAAAAATCAAAACACTCTTCAGATCTCTGAACTTCTAATTCAGTACCCAGTCCCTCCCCCCACCTACGTAACCTGATAACCTATTCTTTATGAGATATTTTCAGTAACAGCTGCTTTTTTTCAGACTTCACTCAGTTAGCTCAATATTTCGTGAATCAAAACAACAAAACTCTTATTTTTCCATGGCCAGAATTAGCTTCTGTGGAAATTAGAGATAATAATCTTATACTGATTATTATAAGTTACAATTATCTGCATCACATTTCTGTAATTAAACAGAAATGTTTTTTCAAGTTCCACTATTGTATACCATGAATAATGTTACAAATAGGTATCCTCTCAAGTTATATTCTACCCTAGCTGAGAAGAAATCATCAAAATATCTCATTATTTAACAGTTTTTAAAAAAGGGAAATGACTGAAATGAAGAGTTTCATAGAAAAAGACTAGTTATCAATTTTATCAGCTCGTTCAAAAATTCTGCCTCATTCTTTCATCCATTTAATATCTATTTAGTAATACTTGCTAAGTGGTAGACAGTGAGTAAGCAGGTAAATGAGGTCACATCTGAGTTCTTTATTCTTCACACTTTTCTGTTCTACTTGCCTGTCCCCACATTAAATCCCAAATTCCACTTTCTACCTCTAAATTCCAAAACTATTACCAAATAAAGAAGACATAATACCCAGGAGATTAATGAACAAGAAAGTACTGAAAAAAAAGTGTGACTATCTTTTAAATTTAAATGAAATTTCCTATTTTCAGAGGAAATTTTACCTGTGGAAGAACTTGGCTTTGTTTCAACACTGATCATTGGGGTATGGAATGGGATTCCCAGGAGTACTCAATTTATTAAAATGTCACTACTAATAAAACATTTATTATGCTGTGAAGCGCTTCCCAAGCTACATGATAATACTATTTAAAAAAGGGGGGGGTGGCATGTCATCATTTATTGTCCCCAAATTGACAGGAACTAAACATGGCAAGGAATGGATCTCAAAATTAATGAAGAACATGCTTCTTCAAGAATTCTGCCATATTCCTTTTCTGCCATGATAATGGAAAATTACCTCATACCATCCTGAAAAAGGTAAAAAATGCTGACTTTCTGATACAGAGGCATCAGGAAAACTTTCTTTTTTTTTAAAGTAGCTTTTTTTTTTTTAAGATTTTATTTTATTTATACATACAAGCTGGGGTACAGGCCAGAGGCGTGGGGCGGCGAGAGGATTCACCAGAGACAGAGTGGGCAGCAGAACAGGCAGATCAGAAGTACACTGCTGAGGGGAGCAGCCGGTGAGGCAGGAGAGGTCTGCCGCACCATGTGGGATTCTCCCAGGCCAGGCGCTGCTGACAGCTCCACAATGCAGCACTCAACCGCTGCGCCACCGGGGAGGCCCAGGGAAAACTTTCAAATGAGTGAAATTCCTTTAAAGACCTCCGAGTTACATCTTGCCCACTAAGAACAGCTTTTAACATTTACCAAATGGAACTACACAGAACATCATTCAGCAGAATCGGTCAAGAAAGAGTTAATCTGGGCTTGGTAGCTGTCAGAGTACACATTAGTTCACATCTCCAGTCACACTAATATTTCAATAAATGAAATTCACTATCAACTTTTGCCAATATTATGTGCTTCCACCACGAGAAATCATAAAACCAGTCATGCAAACAAAAGCTTAGATTCTTCAGTTTCCTATAGGAAGTGGATTGAATCACTCATGCAGGCATTAAACCTCAAGATTCAATTCAGAGGAAAAATCAGCAAAACAGAGGCTCACCTTTCCAGTGAATGTGTCTGCCATTCTTGTAAAAGTAAATCTAAAAATTCAAAACAGCGTCTGAAAATAGTAAAGAAAAAAATACACAATGTAGTAAAATTTGCATGCTAGTGAAAATGATAGCTTTGTTCTTCTTAAGTGACCCAACATTTCTCTTTATAACTGGGACCTTTCTTCTAAGTTTTATGACTTGAACAAATGAAGCACATATTAGAATTAAATGAAAATGAAAGCAAATGAGATTATCTGCAGTGGTTCACAAAGAAAAATCACCGATACAGGGACAGGATACAAGAGTTCCCTTACAATGAGGAACTTGAGCTTCAACGCAAAATTATTGAAAGGCTCTGTCACTGTCATTTGTTTTATACTTCATATAATACATCAATAAAGGACGTACATTAAAAAAAATCAACACATATTACAGAACCAGAGTATTAGTCTTTGCATTAATTTCACAGAATTGCCTTGTACAAAAACAGCTGAAAATACCCTAAAAAACTTGCACATTTTCCTGCTAAGATGTTAGTAGGTGGTACTTAAGATGAGGATTTTCTCTAATTACTTCCCTATGTAGCCTCTCTTTAATCTCTCAGCATCTGTTATTTTCAAGGCTTCTCACTTTAGAGATCTTCCTTGGTCTCATTTGCACACAACGACAATTTCTGTCTCATTTCCTTCGCATTACATCAACACTTTGAGTCCCATCTCTTTAAAATTTCTTTCTTTTTTTTTTTTTAAGTCCAGGATATCTCTCTTTGCAGCAGTAAATTTTAATTAGCCTTGGAAACTCATTCAAGGTAATCTTTCTCTCATGACCAGAACTCTTTACTGTGATACTTCCAATTCAAAACCTCATAATCCATAAATTACTCAACAAATCTTTAATAAACACTTAGCCTATGCTAAATGCCAGAAATAGAGTGGTAACCAAGACACAATCCAGTAAGACAACAAGCAGTTACCGTGTGCCCGCCTATTCTCCAACCATCCCAGACCCGGTAGGTTCATCATCAGTTCAAGCAGCCTCTTTGTTGTCTTAGCTGTTCCCATGACGTTCTTCACTATACTCCGCCACACTCTGTTCTCTGCTCTCTCTGCTGACTCTGCTCTATATCCTCGGCCTCCAGGCCCAGGTGCGCCCACTCACACACGCCCACACCCTACTCCAGGTGCCACCATCAGGCACGAGTGTAGGACCACAGGGGTGGATCACAGACGCTAATGGCAGGAGGATGGAAAAACCTGGTAACTTCATTTACCCTATGCTGTCTCTAAAGGCAGGCAGGCGAACTGTTCAACTCATGCGTAGGGCTGGTAACAGTGGGGACACCGGAGATTATAAAGTAAAATCTTTCCAAGGAAAGACAGTGAACCATGCCCACACCTTTCCCTGTCACTCTCCCCATCCCTGTCTGTAGTGCAGGCAGGCAGCAGAGTGGGCGAGGAGAGTGGGCAGGTGGGTAAAGGAGAGTCTTGGAGCCCTCAGTGGCTTTTTCGGGCTTTTAATGATCTTCCTACAACATTTGTAGTGAGGCAACCAGGTGCAGGGCAGGCAAGGGGGTGGAGGAGCCCGGAGGCTGCAGGCCTCCCAGCCCCTGGAGAATCTTTACTCTTTCTGGGCTCTCTCTGGTGGTGTCTCGAGGTCATTCAGCCACTCTCCGCCACACAGTCCTCTAACGTTCCCTTACATGCTCAGCCTCCAGGCTCAGGTGTGCCCACTTAGACGCCAGGTGGCCACCATCAGGCACTCGTGCCCCAGGCCCATGGTCCCAAGCACCTCCTGCATTCAAGGCTGCAGGTGGTAGCCACAGAGGGCAACAGTGCAAAAGCCTGAGCAATCTTCAGTTACCCTACACTGCCCCAACTTGGTCATGCTAATTCTAATTTATCCTCTTGCCCAAGTCATTTCCTAAACTGGATTTTTCTTGTTTCTTTTCTTCACCTACATCTACTCATCATTCAAAACAACTCAATCTTCAATTCTGCCCATGAAATTTCTTGGGAAAATATAAGCTGGCTTTAAGCAATGCCCCCTCTGAATTCCTAAATCCACAATACATGTCTTATCACTTATACTTAACACTGTTTTACATTCTTGTTTTTAATCTTCTCAACTAAATAGATAACAACTCAAAACAAGTAGGGAATTTGTCTAATACATTTTTCATAAATTCTACAAAGCAAAATAGGCACACTGAAAATATAACAAAGTACGTTGCCTTGCCTACTAGGCCCTATGTAGCAGCAAGAAGATACCAGGGCAGGTTCACTATGAAGCTGCACAGAAGGGTCAAAAGGAGGAGTCCTGGAGCCCTCGGTGGCTTTTTAAATTATCTTTTAGTAGAGAGGCAATCAGGTACAGGGCAGGCAATGTGGTCAGGGGGCCGGGAGGCTGGCAGACCTCCCAGGCCCCGGTGAATTTTTACTCTTTTGGGCTCTCAGGCATTCTCTCATGGTCTCTGTTGCACCCCAAACAGTCTCTACTCCAAGCTCTGTTCTCTCCTGCCCCTGGCTCTCCTTTTGCTACTTCTTCCGTTTCTGTATATAAGCCCAGTCTTTGGGCTCAGTGTGCCCACTCACGCAGGCCCACACCCTACTCCAGGTGCCCGCCATCAGGCATGCATGTAGGCCTGCAGAGGTCTATCTGTGATGTGAAGGTGGAAAACCCAATGACTCTTTCATTTACCCTACACCCTACATGGCTCTCTTTATCTTTCTGAGACAGACGGACTAGGTCAGATGGGCTCTATTACTTCTCTCACTATTAAGCTACCGATTCTGACCAATATTCTGACAAATACAAGAACAGCAATCTTGGTATGTGATTCAGAAACTGGTAAAGGGACCAGCATTTCCACTATCCTAGTGATTATTGATCAACATTCATGTTGAGTGCCAGAGCCCGGAAATGCTTAATGCTATGGAGTGTTCCCCGCAAATGCTCAGGTTGATGGCCTAACCCCCAATGCAATGGTATTTGGAGATGGAGCCTTTAGAAGGTAATTAGGTTCAGATAAGGTAATGAGGGTGGGACCCTCACAATGGATGGGTGCCTTTAAGATAAGTGACCTGACAGAGTTTGTTCACTCTTGCTGCCATCTGAGGGCACAGTGAGAAGGCAGCCTTCTGCAAGCCGCCTTCACTAGAACCCAAACACGATCTCAGTTTTTCAGCCTCCAGAACTGTGAAAAAATAAATTTCTGTTGCTTAAATCACCCAATGTGTGGTATTTTGTTATGGCAGCCCAAGCCAACTAACACACTAAACATCCTACAATGTTCCACAACAAAGATCTGTGTCACTTCATTGGAACTCTGCCTTACTCAGAGGAAAAACACATTGTAAATATCTCTTGGAAACCTAAAACAACAGGAAAAATAATAAAAGCAGCAGCCGCAACAAATTCTAATAATGATTACCATTAATTAGGCTTTCACCAAGTGCCCATGGCATCTTACTTAAATGATTCAATCTACGAAACAACTGTGCACAAGGGTACTCTTATTCCTAATAATCCAATAATTAATAGCTGGGAAGAGGTAATACATCAGTATAAGTCTGCTAAGTTATGAAATTCACTATCACCCTTCTACCTTGCTGATTTTATACTCTTATTTAGGGTAGTGGGGATGGGGGGGAGGGCAGGACTGACGCTGCTTCCACTCTTAATCCCAAGGAGAAGCTGATCTATGAATCAAGGGCAAACTGTATCCCTCAGCAATATACAATTGAACCATGCAGTCAGAAATTAAACCTTTTAGTAGAAGGAGCAAATCCCACCCCACCCCAACACCCCCACTCTCCCCACCCCCGGCCCCAGCTTTACATATTTGATTAATCCCCTTCTTTTTCTCTCTCTTGCCTCTCATGTAGATGCTAATAAAATGGACAGGGGGCAGTATCACACTAAGAAAGTTCTTGTGTCTGTGGAAATCTGGCAGGACCAATGTGACACCCCAGGAAAGGAGTCAGCTAGAGTAGAGGATTCTAAGCATTAGAGTAAAGGATCCTTTCATTGGGCTAGGATCAAGAAACAGAACTAGGCGAATGGGTAGTTCTCTGCTCCCTGGCCTGCCATTAAGTTATCCTACAGAGTTCTTGATATAGTCCCTTGAGGGGCTTAGAGAGGTCCATGAATACCACAGAAGTCTATAGAAAACTACTCTGTGCATTTTAATCTCCCAGGGAAAAGGGTCCAAAGATTTTAAGAGACTCTCAAAAGACACTGATTCAACAATGAAAAATAACAGATCCCTGCTGGAAGAGCCTTAACCTTCACATGTGCTCTGGAGAAACTGACTAGAACATAAGACCAGGACCTGGGAACAAAGACCTTGCTAGCTACTCAGGTTTTATCTTATGGATATATATATTCCTTTCTCCCTCTCCCTTATCCACCCAATTTCCACCCTTCTGTCCCCTTCTCCCTGCCCCCACACCCATACATGAACAACAAAGTTATCCAAATTTAATTTCCATATTATTTAGATCACGATCCTTCAAAATAAAGGCATTTATTCCAGTGAGTTTAAATAACGTCAAACAATTAAAACCTGAACGTTTTTCTCATGGAGGGAAAGTTGGAATTTGCTTTGGTTTTTAAATAATTCAAAAATTGTGGAAACCACTTTAAAATTTACCTTCTAACTGCGACAGACTTAGAGGTACAGTTGCTTGTGATGACAGGTATTAGCCTAGGGATGTGTGTGTGCTGTGGAGAGAATAGGAAACAGAGGTGAACACTTGAAAATACAAAAATAAAATTAAGAAAACCACTTTCATATCAATCTATTTAGAGCACTATATTTTCAGATTAGAATTTCATTGAGTTTTAACAGGAAAAGGTATTTCATTAGATGTTGCCACAGACCATGAAAGAACCAAACAAACAAGTGGCAATATTGGTACCCTGACAGAACCAAAACAAACAGCATGATGATACACAAATGAGTCTGAAGTCAAAACAAATCATCAGCATGAATTCTAAAATATTTGAGCAGTACAGAGATCTGCGTGAGTTCAAAAGGGATCAGTAGGCCAGCAGTGGCTTTGGGTTTAATATTTGAAGCTGGCAGTACAAACAGTGAAAACTAAAAATAATACTAAGTAAGGCATCCACTTAATCAGCAATATCCTTGCTAAATTTTATTTAACATCATCAAGCCCCAGTTTCAAGGGCTGCCTCTGGGGCAAAGGGACTTGAAGGTGGGAGAAGGTGATATGAAAATTTTTCATTTCAAGCCTTTGCGAACTAAGGTTTTATTAAAACCCTATGTAATTACTAGGATAATCATTCAAATGTAAAGAAGTGTTTAGAAAACTGAAGAGAATAATTTGCTTTTGGACTTACATGCAATTAGTTAACTAAAAGTTTTAGGTGAATAATAAGACCACAAGCAAATACGTAAAAACAGAATTATGGAGGGAACAATAACAGTAACATATGGAGACATAAAATATATAAACTCAAAAGCAGATGTTTACATATTTAAAACCAATAATGAGTAGTGACCAACATGTCAAAAACTACATAATGCATGCTTAATCCCCATGATGGAATAGGAGAAGGCTCATATGCTATCATAAGAGGGGAGAACAATATATTTTATTTATATCATGTTTCCAACTACATATAACTGCTCTTATGAAAAATGCCTCTCATATTGCTTATCAACCACCAATATTGCCACTTGCTTATTCTACATATGATACCAAAACATACTTACCCGAATGATTAACCTAACAGCTACAACACCGGAAGTGGCCATAATTTTGGCACTGTTTGGAATTAAATTAAAGATAGTTGGCATAATGGCTTCAGCTCCATGGTCAAACTTATTCCCCAGAACTGATGACAGATGCCTACAACGAGAAATGAAGACTGCACTGTAGTGACACTTCTTGCAAACAATGAGGCATATAATCTCTTAACATTTCAGACAAGTTAACATTTTTAAGAGATAAAAGACAAAGATCTAAGTAAAATAATTAAAAATACATCCAATGTACATGTAGAGGACTTAGAAAATAGCCATTAGTCCATGAGTTTTTCCGTTTAGTAATTTAATAATTCGTAAATAATTGGCCTTAAATAGCAAATATATGTGTATACATATTACATTTATAAATGTATATATATAACATACTAGTAAAACAAAAAGCCTTGTATTTTTAACAAATAATATTCAAGCTTCTATATCTGACTATAGCCAGAACAGCAAGTGCATGCTTCCTGTTGTGTCTTCTGTGATATACTGACATACTTTCTAATACATAGATTCTAGCTTCAAACACTGATATAGGTTCAGCTGTGGTACATACGACTTTAGTGCAATACATGCCTTTAACATTATAGCTACCATACTGTTCTATAAACAAACTTCTGATGACCATGCTATACCCCGCCAGCAAAATCAATGAAAAGAAAACACAAGTTTATAAAGCTACATTTTTCTGTATTCATAACTGCTTCAAGTAAGCAGAGGCTTCAGAGTTAAGTCATTGAATAAAATTAAAAATCTGTCCCAATTACATAATTGGGCAGGAAAGACATTAAACTACTAACAAAAGTGTAACTGGAATATGTCTCAGAGAGTAGTCAGAAGCTACATTCAAGAGACACGGCAGACACAATGAATGAATGAATCATCTCTGAAGCACGCTGATATAGTATTTTATGATGTGTGAGAATCCAGAGAGCATCGCAATCCTTACCCCAATGTGATACAAGCCTCCCGCACTACCTGAGACCGCAGATCCTTAGCAGATAGTTTAAAGGCTCCATCCAAAAGACGCAAATGTTGAAAGAAGTTATCATATTCAGCAGCACCAGCCAAAAGTAAAGATCTAATCTTTTTTAGCTATTGGAATAGAGAAAATTAAGAGTTAAAACAGAATATCAAGATGACAGAAACCATTAGATGTGAGAAATCAACATCAAAGATAAATGATGCAGAAATGGTTTTCCAAAAAGAATTCAGCCAATTAGCTAATATACTGAGCAAATCTACATAACACAAATAAGAACAAAGAATTTTCTAAATACAGCACTGTAGGACAAGCACATTAGAATTCTACAGAATGTGATTTTTAATTTAGAAACATTTTAGTGTATTCATAGTATATGATACTAGTGATAAAATATCTAAAATCTTATTTTTAACTTGTGAAAGTTCCTCTCTCAAACCTACCTTCTCTCACACCTCACTCCAACTGTCATTTATTTAATGAATTCAAGAAAGAAGCAAGCCGACAGTCTTTTCACAGTATCTGCCACCATTACTAACAGGTTAGTCCGAATTTGAAATAGAAAATATCGGCAATATACTACCTCTCTTGACAACCAACCAACACAGAACAGCTTTCCTGAGATAAACCACAGTCCACTTGAATGTTTAGTCTCTTATTTTCATTAATTTACTTTTAAAAATAGAGGAGGTAAAACTTCCTAAATAAGTAATACTAAGAAGAGGATGAAGGGCACACATTGAAAAAGCCATTAAAAGTAAATTTACTAACCCAGAATTAAAATTTTAGTAAGATGAGAGTGATGGGTGTGACATTTCAGTTAGGTCTTTCCTAAAATATAGGAGGCACACAAACATATAACCTGGCATGTTATAAAAATAGATATAGAACTGAAATAGGACACTGAAAAGATAAAGCAGAAGTGTGATCATTTATATTTAAAATATTTACTATTTAAAAGCTGTACCCAATTTCATAATACAGTATTTAGAATATTTAAATAAATCTAACGAAAATGAAGTCAACAGCTTACAGCATTTACTCTTTGCTCCCAATCATGCTTGTCATCAGATAATATTTCCCTAATCTTGTTTATGGATTCCTCAAGGTCTCGGCTGGAATAAATCTGTAAGCAAAATTAATTTGCAATCAAAAAAAGAAAACTTACACAATAAAAACTATTTCTTAATACACTAAATCAAGAGCATTTACTAAGTATAATAAAAGAAAGTACTTCATTTTTCAGAAGGTCCTATGCGAAAACATCCAGACAGATTTGTCTTAGAATAAGCTTCTTTCCCATTATGAATCTATACCCACCAGATCTGATACCCATGTATGGATAACCTTCCCTCAAACACCGTTTTATTATAAACTTAACAGAAAGTTTCATGTACACAAAAAGGAATGAAGCCTGCTTTCAAATTTACTTTCTCATTTATCCTCACATCTTACTTATTAGACTGGTTGGGGAATAATCAACCAAAAATGACTCCTTGTAAGAAGGTCAAAGTTTTATGGATGAATCTAAACCTAAGATGCCTGTTACGTGAGTTAAACACAGATGACCATCAAGCGACAGGGAACAACAGGTGATTCACAGATACTGAAGTCCTTCAAATTTACAAATTTTCCTCCAAGAAAAAAAAAATCCCTAAATAAGCATATTTCTATTACTCTCATCTAATCAATTATTTTCTCCATCATATGATCTGATTCTTAAATTTATTGCTAAAGCAAGCACCTTCTCTCTAGTTCTTACTGAAAGATCTTTTCTGGGCCTTGACTTCTGCTCTTCATTTCAGCTATAAAAGGCTCCAGCACCTCCTAGTCTTCAACCTCAGATATCCTGTAATCTTGATAGTCAAAATTACCTTGTCTAGCAAGGAACTTTCCATCTCACAGATTGGAAAAATGAAATTCAAAGAGAAAGCCTATCGTTGTTCATAATCAAACTCAACTACCCTCAACTCACCTGCACTACAGGTACATCATCAAATGCTTTAATAAAGTCCTCTTCATCAACAGCCCCAGCTCCTTCTTTTGCAGCTATAAAAAAGATTAATTTTTAAACTGTAAACAGATGTACAATGGAGGAGGAGTCTAACTACATACAATGAAAATTACATGTCAGAAGATTTGCAATAATTTTTCCAATGGCTAATGGGAAAGAAGTTTAAAAATGTAAACGGCAGTGGAAGTGACAAAAATTACTTTCAATATCAAAATGCAGCCTAGTAATTCTATAAAATTATACATATTACCTCAGTCATTTAGAGAGATTACCTGTTGGGGGTTGGCTGGCAGTGTAGCCTTTACAGAATTTAAATGAGCTATACTATATTAATATACAAATCTTTTGAAAAATTCCTAAATAAACAGGTATAGTCAAAAATTATTTTTAAGGAATAAATTATGTTGTTTTTAGGAAGCTAGCACAACAAATTTGTGAAACATAAGTTCTAACAAATTCAACAGTTCTACCTCAACTTTATATTAGTCTGAAAACATTTCCATCTCCTTGAATTCATGACACTTGTGTCACTCTTTCATTTATGCATCTATTTCAAGTTCTTCCCCATAAGTTGTGAGATGCTTTGGACATTTAAAAAAAATAATTGCTATCATTTGGGAGAAAGTTTTTATTTTTCCTAATATGAACTCCACTTCACACATGAAAGTCTTATGAAATTTTAAGAGTTGTTTTTCTTTTTTTTTTTTTCATGAAAAGTTTCCAAATAGGTGTCTATGCTCATTCCTTGTAATGTAAAATGATTTACATTGGTTAGTCTCAGTGCTTTATTAGAGTTTCTTACCAGATAAATTATCAGGTGTTCAGGATCCTGGTAGACTATCTAAATGGAAAAGGGCTTTCAACACAATTCTAGTTGGTAGCAATGTGTGTCCTCAGACTTGATGAAGATTGCTAATACTGTATATCCTAGCTAACCACAAATAGACAATTGTCTAACACTGTGATGTGGTGCATTAGGTGAGGACCATATCCCACTGAGTAGATAGGTCCTGAGTACCTCCATTGTGTCAGGCACCATGACACATACTGAAGAGGACTCACACAGTGCCTGAGCCCAAAGAATCTGACAGGGAGTCAACAATGAAATGTATGACTATGGGGCCTCCCCGGTGGCGCAGCGGTTGAGCGCTGCGCTGTGGAGCTGTCGGCCGCGAGCGATGCCGGTTCGATGCCCAGCCGGGGAGAATCCCACATGGTGCGGCAGACCTCTCCTGCCTCACCCGCTGCTCCCCTCAGCAGTGTATCTCTGATCTGCCTGTTCTGCTCCCCACTCTGTCTCTGGTGAACCCTCTCGCCACCCTGCGCCTCTGGCCTGTACCCCAGCATGTATACATAAATAAAAATATTCTAAAAAAAAAAAAAAAAGAAAAAAAAGAAATGTATGACTATGGTGTTAAACAAACGGAAAAAGGTTGGGAGAAGCGATGAGGGGCAGACATGGCTTATATCTATGCTGAATTTAAATAGTTTGGATTTTGGGTAGGGGGATGGGGAAGGATAAGAAATGGTCTCATCATACAGAAAATGGCATGTCTTGTTTGTGAAACTGATGCCACCCATTAACAGATCAAGGAATAGAACTAAAAAGCCATTAAAGGAGTGTAGTTCTGCTACATAATACAACGTAAAGGAATTCCAAAACCAATATGATAAATGAAAGAAGAGAGGCACAAAAGATGACATCTTGCATGATTCCATTTCTTTAAAGATACAGAACATGTAAATACACACAGAGAAAATGCAGATTGCAGGGGTATGGGGAAAGAAGAAATGGAAAGCCACTGTTATAAGGGTATGGGGTTTCCTTTGGAGTGATCAACTAATTTTGGAACTAGACAGAAATGATAGCTGTACAATACTGTGAATATACTAAATGTACTGAATTGTTACCTTTAAATGATTCATGTTAAATGAATTTAAGCCAATATTTTTTTATATGCATCAGTAAAGAAAGAAGAATAAAAACAAATATAAGAAATCCAGTTTTCTCTTCTGCCATCCCTGATATCAACATCACTCTCCCCATCCACAGTGCCCCTTCAACACTGACAAATGCCGGTGGTGGAAGGCATGCAGTGTCACCAAGTTGACAGAGCCTGGACACCAGCAATCTAGGGGCATTCTTCACAAGGCGAGACCAATAGAAGCAGATGCATTCTCATGCTGCTCCTTAGGCCAGCTTTAAATTAGTTCATACAATGCTTATTTTAGCTCAAAAGCCCAAGGTTAACAATAAGTAGATTCCTAAAAGCAGTGGCTATACAATTTTTGAAGTAAAAAGTAGGATCTGTGCATGTAAATTTAAAATGTGACAGCAAAATAAAAACCGTATATAAAATATAACATCAAAATGAACCCATCTAAATGGGATGTATGGGGGGGGGAGGGGAAGAAGAGAAGCCCTAATCTTTATCCCATCTACTTTAATTCAACATCCACACTGGTTTCATAAGAAACAATGCACATACAAGAACAAAATATATTTTAAAGACAGAAAGTACAATCTGATTTTTGGACAGTCACAATCTTAACAAAGAAAACTCACTGAAAAGGCGCCATGGCATTACTGGATCCCAATCATCAAATAATGACATCTGGGGGCACTTTTGCTTTTCCTCTATCTCTTGGTTATTTTGCCATAAACTCTGTTACCAAAACGTAGCAATTCAGTGGCTCAAACTTCTATTCTACCAGCTTATCAGCAAGGACAGCAAAGCATTAACTTAAAGAAAAGCAAGCAGAAACATGCCCCCAACAGGATTACTTCACTTCTGAAGAAGACAAGGACCAAGCACATCTGGTTTTCAAAGCTGAACAGCTGGCCCTACAATACTACACAGGGCTTGGTCTTACCTGAAGACTTGGATCCAAGAGTGGACGAGCCAAGCCGGCGGGTGGTCCCCATTCCAACGTTCCTCCGTGAGCTTGGTGGAGCTTTGGATGAAGTGGAACTGGCAGATGAAGGTCTATTACCATCCACAGAATCTTCATCATCAAAATTCTTATCTGAAGAGTAAGAACAGAAATCACTGTGTTTTTTTAAAAGTACCTTTTCACCGAAATTTAAAGCAGTAACCAGCCTTAGAAATGAATACTTTGACTAATCTTTTGGGATCTGAGGTGTCAATCCAGGAGGGTCTAGAGAGGCTTAGGTTAAGTTCACAGAGCAGCTACATCATGTGTGCTTCCACCTAAAGTGTTCTCCCACCCCGAATTTGGAAAATAAAGGATAACAAAGAAAACAATCTCATAAAATCCCCACCTATCTATCAGTAGAAACCTACTTAACATTTTGGTACATTTCTTACTATTCTTTCATGCATTTTTTAATAAAAACTGATATGAGATTTTATAAACTTTTGGAATACTGCTTATTCCAAATATGTCCATGATTCCATGATGAAATATTCTCCCTAAATACCATTTGAACGATTGCACAGTATTTTGGTAATTTGAAAATGCCACAACTGAAACACTTTTATTGTTAGATAAAAGGTGGTTCTAAGACCTGCTCCTTAGACATAATATTGCCACAAACACCTTCCTACTTGCATTCTGCCTGAATTTCTAATAATTTTAAAGGGGGAAACAAATCCCTAGAAGCACTGTTAATGGGTTGAAAGTATAAAAGTTTTTGATGTATACTGCCAAATACATCTTCAGAAAGGCCATATCAATATTTTTTTTCCTTGAAGTTCAAAGTAGTGCCCATCTTGTCACACCCTTACCTCAAAACACTGAATATTGTCATTTTCAAACTTAAACCAATTTGCTCGACCTCTCCCTCACCCCCCACCCACACCAAAATGTTTCTTCTTCAGGCTTGTATTTCCTTTTAGTGAGGTTGAGCATTTTTCATAAGTTTATTAATTTCTAAATTTTCTAAGCAGCAGTGAAGTTAATCAATATTCCACAGGTTGCATTTAAACTTAAAAGGGAAAAAAAAACTCCTTGAGCTGTTAAAAGTCAACATATTTCTAGAAACCATTTAGGTGACACAAAATTAAAGCTTTCATGATGTACTATACAGAGGGCATACAGAGCAAATGTGAGTCATTCAGGAAGCTAAACAAAGAACTGAGGAGTAATTAAAAAGAAAACTAACATCTGTAGCTGTCAATACTCATGATTTCTGAAAAGGGACATTAGATCTCTACCAAGAAGTCTGAAGTAAATAAATATTGACCAGAAAACAGATACAAATAGCACCTTGTTTTTCTTTCACAGCTAAACTATCAACAGTCAAATCTATTGTCTGCTCAGGACCCTACCTTTCTTAAAGCTCACCACAATCTACTTCAAATTTACATGGCTTCCTTTCCTCAACATCAAGGAAGGCAAACACATCCTTACAAATGCATATCCTTTCAAAATGAAATTCCTACAGCAGACTTTATAAATAATCCACACCTCTGTATCAAAGTTATGCTGGTTCACAGGTGGTTCTTTCAATCCATCCTCACTTTCTTATTGATTCAGACATCCAGTAGCCTATTAGCAAGATCTGACATGTGAATTCAAAAGGTGATTCTTAAACTGCAGAGCACATTAATAAGGTCCACCCTGAGTAAATTTTCATGTGATGCAAAGGACAAGAAGAACCCAAAGAAGTTAGCGCCATCATTAGGAGTGATAAAGACTGATCTCCACTTAACTGCCCCTGGCAAACAAGCCCCAAAAGCAGTCTTTAAAGGAATACAACAGAACTGAGACACTCAACAATGTAATAGTCACAATACCCAACATCTAATCAAAATTTCCTGACAAGAAGCAGGAAAACTTGGGCCATAATCAGGAGAGGAAAAAAGTCAAAAACGGTAACTAAGAAATGTCAGAGATGATGGAACTAGCAGGTAAGAATATTAACATAACTATGTTCAATTATTAAGGAACATAAAATAAAAGGAAGATTTTTTTAATGGAACTTTTAGAAACAAAGAAAATACCGTATCTGAAAGGAAAATTTCATTGAGTGGGATTAATAGATTATACACTGCAGAAGAAAAATATCGGGTTATTTAAACACACAGCAACACAACTTAACCAAAATTACACAAAGGCAAAAAGAAAAAGGCTAAAATAAATAAATGAGGACTAAAGTCTCAAAGGCCTGTGGATCACTTCTAGCATTCTAACACACACGAAATTGTTTTCCCAACAACAAAAGACAGAGGGAAAAAGAAACATTACATAGAGAGAAACAAAATGATAGACTCCATTCAAAAGTCAAAAGACAAAGCTATCACATGGTTAAGGGGAAATATTAACTTAGAATTCTAGATTTAGCAAAAATATCTTCTAAGAACAAAGGCTAAAGAAAAACTTAGTCACAGAAACTTTTTATGTTTTTTAAACATTTATTTTATTTATTTATGCATATAAGAACTGGGATATAAGCCAGAGTTGCGGGGGGTGAGAGTATTCACCAGAGACAAAGTGGGGAGCAGAAAAGGCAGATCTACTGAAATACACTGCTGAGGGGAGCAGCGGGCAAGGCAGGAGAGGTCTGCAGCTGGCAGGGGATCAAACTCTGGCAGGGGATGGAACTCCTCCAGCAATGACTGGAGATAGCAACATAGTGCTGAGTCTTTAACCCCTGCAGCACCAGGGAGCCCCAGACAAACTTTTCAAAAAGGGATTCATTACAGACCCATACACCAAGAAATGTTAAAGGAAGAGCTTCAGCTCAAAGGAAAAGGATACCAAATAGAAATCTGAATTTACATGAAGAGATGATGATTATATAAAATAATAAACTTGTGGATAAATAATGACGTTCTCATATTTTAATTTCTATAAAAGATAATTGACTGTCTAAAGCAAAACAGAGCATTCATTTCCATTCCTTTTACCCTCATGTTATGGGTAGGCAACCTAGCTAAAGAAATTGAAGTTATGGTATATGTTGCTATATCTGATGCCACACAAAAAAACCTGGGCAAGCATAAAGAAAATGAAAGCAATTCAGTTTCTGTCCTCACAGTGAATGTTTTTTAAAGTTCATTACAATTTGCCCAAATTTCCTGAAGATGTTACATAGTAGCGTACTGAAAAGGCACATGTTTCAGTATCAGTTTTATATGAAAATTCCCCCCAAGCAAGGGAAGAGGGAAAAGGCAGATGAATCAGCCACTGCAGGGTTTTTAAAAACAGAACTCTACAGGGGCACAACTCAGTCTTTTACTTGTCCTTGGGAAACAAATCTAACAGGCTTACTTATCTGATTTTCTTAGCAGATTAGAAGCAACTAAATATAGGAATATTGAGAAGCAAAGGTACAGGGTTAAGCATAGTGATGCTAACGAGAAGTGACAGCTGTAAACCTATTAGCTAAGTAGAAACTATAGAAAGCAAACACACATAGGGGGAAAATCCCAAACCCAAATTGCGTAGAATGTCAGCGCCAGCACAGAGGTCAAATCACATGTACACAACGACAGCCACCGCAGCAGGTGCTTGTAACTAGGACCTTACACCACCAAGAGCAAATTATTTTTCATGTGAATCTGTGTAGAAATGAAAAAAAATTGTATTTTCTATCTAAACTGGAAATTCATAGACACCGGTAAGAGTCTATTTACTTTCCAGATTAACAGGCTGCTTTAAGTTTAGAAATACTTCACCTGAAAGAGTATTTGGGGGATAAAAGCCAGTTGAGCTTATTACTTGAAAATCAGCATGCTATTTACAAGTAAGTTCACCCCATGTTTCCCAACTTTGTGAAAACTCAGAAATTAATATCAAAGGTAAAAGGCTTTCAGAGAGGTGTACCCAGCTTTCAGAGAGGTTACCCAGTAACTGAGAAATTCTCTTATCTAGCTGTGCCGCTCCTTAACTGGAGTTAAGGCCAGGATCAGAAACCTCAGTCCCGGTTCTAATACAGCTCAGTATTTCTAGTTAAGTCAGTTCATGCTGAATTCTACTAATCATTTAAATTCCCATTTTCTTTTGGCTTTTCAGCTAAGCAGACAGATCTGTTAATATTGACATATAATTTTTTTGCTAGAGCTTTAAGACAAAGCCATGTGAAAAATGAATATTTTTAGCTATTCAGGTTTGTCCCATGACAACAATTTAAAATCTTTCGCACACTATGACAACATACATTTCATGGAAAATGGTCTTGCAAAAGTTCTCCCTGAGCCTAAAAAAAAAAAAAAAAAAAAACTAGCTCCATCCACCACTGCTAAGCAGTGCATTCAATGACTTGGGCAGAAGCCTGGAATGAGCTGCTAGAAGCCTTCAGGTCCAAGCCACCAGAACGTCTTTTAATTCTTTAAAAATCACCTGAACTGCATTCCTCTTTTTACAGCCTTGGACAAGACATTTTAAATGGGCTCAAGCAATTTCTAGAGTGACACCATAATTTTCTTCGAACTCTCCATCACTCCACTCCTGGAAACCCAGGTAACAGGGACAATGTAGAGAAAAACAAATGACACAGCAAAAAGGAATACTGACACAAAAGAGATTTTAAAACATGAAAGAGACAGTATCCTTTGAAAATTCAAAAGGGCCAAGGTACAAACCCAGTCATTTGCGGACTCAAAAGCAAACCAGCAGAATCCTAAAAGCTGAACAAGTCTGCGAACTTGTCTTGAACAAGCCTTGAGCTATAGTCAAGATGCCAGATGGAGGCTGGAGAGTGACCAGGGCTGGCACTGGGCGGACAGACCCAGTTCCCCTTCAGCAGCCTCAATAATTCAGATTCACAAATCCCTTAAGGATGTCCCAGCAGAGGCCCAGCTGACTCAGAACTGAGCTTTACGCAAACTACATAGGGAATGGCTTAAAGCAAAAAGCTACAGACACATTCCATGGGTCCAAATGATTGGAACTGTCATCATACACCACTGTGACTTTGGATGGCAAAGAAACACAAGATATCTACTAAAAGACTTTAAGTTTAGTGTCTGGAAGTTAGAATTTTAAGTTTTAATACTGTCTACTAAGAAACTTTACACACTCATCTGTGAGAACCAAAGAAATGTTATATGAACTGAGATACATCTTTTCCATTGTCCATCTGCCAAGAAGGCCAGAAACTAAACCACAAAGATTTTCCTCTTATCCCCTCTCTTGAAGTGGGCTTTGATTGGTGAAGGCCTAAGGGGAGAAAATGTCACTTTTGCTATAAAGTAAAGCCAACTACTTCCCTTTTTCACTGCATCAGGGTCACTTTGTGGAAACTGATATTCCTGACAGCTTTCACAGATTCACCCACTCCCTGTTACTGAAATTCTCCTCCAAGGGCGTAAGAAATGTGGCAGCCTAGTTACTAGAGTATAATTAGCATCCCCAAGAGGAGGCTGCACAGAGACGTGATAATAAGCCCAAAGGCTGGCTGCTTTGTGTAACTATCCACAAATTTCTTCTTGATCTTTCACAGCTTCAAGTCTGTCTTGCCCCATATGCCAAACAGATCGATGCATTTTTAAAAGCACTACCCAATGTTAGCTCCTCCGAGATCTTGCCCAACTCTGTCCAGAAAGTTGACCATGGCTTTCCCTGTGCTATATGACCATATGTGCGCTTCTACTCCATCTCCCCCTGTCATTTGTTGTAGGTCTGTTGTAGGTCTGTCCCTGGCATAGGGGCCGTTTCGGTATTCTTCATGGTAGTCCTAACACCTAAAACAATGTCTGAGTGAACATACCACAGGCATTCAAATATTAATTCTCACAATCCATATGAAGGAAGGCAAAATTTGTAAATGGATGAAAGCTATACTTCAGGTATCTTTTTAAGAGGCATTTATTACATTTTAAAATGCATAACATTTCATTAGATAATAAAATCAAATGAGGCTGTAAAAATAAAGGCAGTTATAACCCTAAATAATTTTTAACCTCCCTGATTTCCCTCAAATAAAATATTTTTTGATAAGATATATGCTTACTTTTAAATTAAAAGTCAAAGTTCTCCAAAAAACAATCCACTCAAAATGAAACTACTAATACACACACACACACACACACACACACACACACAAATATATATACATGCATTTCTGGAATTTAATATATTCAGAAAACATCAATATATATATATGTACACACACACACACACACACACACACACACACACACACACTCTCTCTCTCTCTCTCTCTCTCTCTCTCTCTCTCTCTCTCTCTACATTTTTGTCCAAACCAATATTTGGCAAATATTTTTCTACATCAACATTAGTCTAAGCTTTCTTAAAACATAATTACTACATTGCTTACATACTAGATATAATCAATTACCTATCGATATTTTGAGTAGGGTTTCACATTTTTCACCCCAAAATACCACCGCAGTTGATATGTTTAAAAGTAACACCAGTACCTAATTGTGGGCCTGGCCCTGTACTCGGTGCTTTGCATATGCTCATTAAATCTTCCTGATTGCCCAAAGAGGGAAATACTATTATTACTTCACTCCTAATGATGAAAAAAACATAACACACCCATATATAATGTGCCCAGAGTCACATGACCAACTAGAAAGTGGATAAAATCAGATACAAATCCATGATTGATCCTATGATTTCAATCATGTAAACAAATGACCACCACTCAAGAAAAACAATTCGCATATAGTGGCCTCTTACTCTGTGCTGAGTACTGTCTTAAGTACTTTCTGTGCGTTATTTTACTTAATTTCTATAACATGTTTTCTTAGGAAAATTATTTACTTTAAATAATTTCTTAAACATAGAATCATCAATATCTCTTAGGAATACAGATCTAGAAATCCTCAACAAAACACTAGCAAGCCAGATACAACAATATATAAAAAGAATTATCATCAGGGTCAGGTGGGATTTATCCCAGGAATGTAATGTTAGTTTAATATGTCAAAACCTACCAATTTAATATATCATATTAATAAACCTAAAAGACAAAAACAGCATGCTCAAGAGATGCAGTAAATGTACAGTATAATCTCCAAATGTATATTATAATCTCCAAAACCATTTCATGCTAACAAAAATAAACCACTACAAACGGAGATTAAAAGAGCGCTCAGTTCCTTAACATGATAGTGACCATCTACAAAATACAAACAACACACTACTAACATGACATTTACTAGTGAAAGACTAGAAACTTTCTTCCCTAAGGTCAGGAACAAGACAAGGTGGCCAGTCTCACCACTTCTCTTCAACTTTGTGCTAGAGGGTCTAGTCAGAGCAATAACTAAAGAAAAATAAAGAACATGTAGAAAGAACTAAAACTATCACTAATCATAGATGATGTAATCATTTTGGTGGGAGGGTGGGATCAATCCATTTTATTACAGGGCTTCAGGGAGGATCAAAGAAATGGGAGGATGAGATTCGATGTCAGATTTTCCCCAGCTTTACAGTCACAGAAAGTGATACAATCTTGTATACAGAAAGTTTTAAAGAATGTACTGAAAGGCTGTGAAAACTAATAAATTAGTTCAGCAATATTAAGACCAATAATAGGAAAAAAATCAATTGTATTTCTACATATCAGCAATGAACAATTCAAAAATAAGAAAACTATTCGACTAACAACATCAAGGAAAACAACATACTTAGAAACAACAAAAAGAATGTGTGTGTGCTAAAAACAACATTAACATTATTGAAAGAGTCTGAAAATCTAATAAATGAAACACATCACATGATCAGAAGACTTTTTTAACCAAAGTAGGCAGTGCCTGAAGAGGCATAAAATACAAACCACATCGTCTAAACTGGGAAGTTGGGTAAGAGTGCTTTTCTTCAAAGGTTTTATATTCCCTCTCCCATCAACATGTGACAGTGAAGGTACAGAGTATTCCTCCAAATCCAGTCCATCTGGACTATACCCAGTTATATTTAATATAATAGGTCCTCCTTATCTGTGGGGTATATGTGCTAAGATCCCTCCCCCAGAGGATGCCTGCAACCACAAAGAGTACCAAACCATATATACACATGCATAAACACAATGTTTTTTCCTGTACACACATTCCTGTGATAGTTTAATTTATAAATTAAGCACACTCAGATTTAACAAAAATAAAACAGAGTAATTGTAATACATTATAATAAAAGTTATGTGAATGAGGTCTTTCTCATCTTATTGTAAGTAATATTTTCAGACCTTGGTTGACCAAGGGTATAAGAAACCTTGGATAGTAAAATCATGGATCAGGTGAATTAAGGAGTGCTCTGTGAAAAACACCTTCAATACCCATATTCTGAAGCATTAATTCCTTTCCCCTCTTTACAAAATTAAGAAATGCTTTTATCAGAAAATAGGGAGTGTAATTTTTTTTTTTTTTTTTACCTAGCTGGAAACAGTACATTTCATAGTATTAAAAAAGAAAAGACATACTGGAAGCTAAGAGGTGCTATCATAGTGATCTCAATACCCTCTGTCACTAGTAGTTCACTCTCTCTCACGGAAAAACATGGTCAGGCTTTCCAGTGAAGGATCACTTTCTGTTCCTTCAGCCAAGAACTTGCTGCCAGAAAGTTGGGCTGGCATTTTAAGATTATCTTAATCATCACACCCCTAGTGCCTGAAAAGTAAGAAAAGAGAACCGGAGTAAAGACAGGATGACAAGTCTCAACTTAATTTCAGTTTTACTGATCCTTTAAAGAGGGAGCTAAAAGGAAAGAAACTGGGAAGAAGGTGGACAGGGGCAATGCCACCAGCAACTGAAGAGCACGAAGCAAACTTCCGGGTACCTGTTCCTTAGAAGCACCATCGGGAGCGAAAGTTCACGCGGGCTACGAACTGAGGAAAGTTTCTGCTGGGGCTCATCGTTTCTTTGGGTGTCAGAAGGAAAATGTACTGCCTGCTGCCTCCAGTTTATGAACGCGTAACAGTGAGTACATGCAGGAGAGATGCAGGTAGAGCTAACAACAGAGGAGTTCAAGGACAATTTTGTGGGCGAGGAAAGGCCAGCGTGCCCTGGGCAGAGAGGCATCCTAAGGTGGGGCTATTAGTCACAGGCCTGCACTTTCATCAAGACCAACCTCAAGGTTTTAAAAGAAAATGGAAATAGGCTTCTGTTTCCTTTATGAAGAAGAAATGTATACCGCCAACCTGAAGGGAACACCCAGTGCTACTTAGCCAAGAGTCAACCCCCTTCTATTGACAGCACCTCACCAAACAGTTCTTGGGCAATGCCCTCTTCCCTGACTCAGAGAACGGTGGGACCTAGGCCTGGCCGAAGCATTAAGGCCCAATGCCACCCACCCAAGTAACTGGTCCTTGAGTCTCCTCTCTCCTGCAAGTCTAGAGCTACTAGAACCAACAAAACAGAGGCACCTGTGTAGGAGTGACACAAACCAGAAGAAAACAGAGCAGAGGTGGGAGAGCTGAGGTCAATGCCCTGACAATAAAGCAAGGTCTACTCAAGATGTCTCAGTTTATGAGTCAAGTAATTCCCCTTTCTACGAACACACTTGTAATGGAGCTTGTGTCACTTACAGCCAAGAGACTTTAAGACATTAAATTGATGTCATGCAGATTACACTAGGTAATAGGTATGAAGACAGGAAAATTGGAGCTACTCAACAAATAGCAACTAAAGGAAGCCCTTCAAAAATACCTGGAGGGAGCAAAAGAATTAGCAACAGAAATTTTTCTAAATATCCTTGTAAGGTATACAAATAATGCAGGTTGTACAGCAGAAAGAACTTATGGCCATTTTTGAGAAAATGAAGAAGTTAAGAGTGGAAATAAGGAACTGATCACAGGAATCCTAAAATAATTAAGCAGTAGTTTCAGACCTCCCTGGTGGCACAGGGGTTAAGGGGTTAAGTCTCAGCACTATGAAGATATCAGCAGTTACTGAAGCACTAGTTCAATCCCCGGCCAGGGAGCTAACCCACGTGGTGCAGCAGGCCTCTCCCTGCCTTGCCTGTTTGCTCCCCTCAGCAGTGTATTTCAGTAGATCCACCTGTTCTGCTCCCCACTCTGTTTCTGATGAATCCTCTCACCACCCACACCTCTGGCCTATACCCCAGTTCTTGTAAGCATAAATAAACAAATCTTAAAGAGAAAACCAGTAGTTTCAAGTAGCACTAGATCGGTGTCACACAGAAGTTTTCAGGTGTCCATCCCATAAAGTGCCTATCTCATTGTATGTCAAGCTATATCCACAGCCCACAAACTCCTATGATATGAATAAACAGGGAAAACTTCACCTTGAGTACAACCACATAAACTGGTTTTATGCATGGGAACATGCAAGAAGGGAGCTGAGTACCTGTGGTAGCCACAGTATCATTATAATGCTAAGATCTACACTTCTGGATGGGATTTGCCCTTCATTTTCCAAACATCCAACACATGAAGCCACATGATATGACACTGCATGTGTGCCATCCTGAATCTATGGCAGAGTCCCCCTCCTGATGGGATGCAGTCAGCCCCCTTTCTCACTACTATCTTAATGTTATATAAGCTGAAGCTAGCCTTTGTTTAGGGAGCCCTCTGTTTAAGAAGTTCTCCCTAGAGCTTTGTTTCTCACTCTGTCATTTTTAAATAAATTTTTCCTTTAACCAGTGCCTCAAGTTCCTCATTGTAATATTAGTTTAGAGCTATTCAAAAGCCCAGGTTTCTTCTGGGGAAATGGGGGAGCCAGTTTGACCAGGCTCCTCTGGACATTCAGCCCTGGACCAGGACTTCCCAGCTCCCAGCAAGTAAATGGCAGGTCACAGCAGCACCCACACTGCCACGGACCTGGGTGAAACACTCCCTTTTTGGTCACCAAGGCACTACACTAACATCTACAGAGCTGGACCTAAAAAGAAAGGATCCAGCTGCCCCATTACCTGTGAAAAAGTCTTGGGATGGTCTCAGTGACAGCTTTCTTAGGGTCAAAGGAAAGAAATTTGTAATTTATAAGGAAAAGAAAAAAAAAAGATCAATTGAAAATATGCCTGCATCAAGTGGCATCTTTTTTTCTTTTAATTCTCCTTATGGCCTCTCAGCAACTTGGAAGTTCAAGTACAAGGCACATGGTCACGTGAGAGTTTACTTGGTCTCAAAGTAACCCCTCTATGTTATTTCTATAACAAAGCTGGAGAGATGCCCAGAGGCACCAGTCTCCTCTGGGGGTGGGGGGAGGAAGAGAGGGCTACTACAGAGGTCATCTCTAAACAGTAACAGCATACCATGCACACCTTCCTTCCTCCATCCCCTAAGCATTTATTTATCAAGCACAACTGTCTACCAGCTACTCTGCTGGAAGCTGGAAGGCAGGAAGGAAAACCATAGTTCTCAGCCTGGAGTTCTCCAGGCCAGCGTGGGAACAGACACATACAGCTACAAGCAGCGGCAGTTATGATTCAGTATGATGCTTTGAAAGCACACACAAGATCAGTCATGTGAATACCAAACAGAGGTAAATAGAATAGGGCTATATAAACATAAAAAGAACCCACTGTAGCTTCCTACCCACCTTCCACTGTGACTCACTCTATTGTGTCCATAACAGTAACTGGGATGGAGAGATGCTTTAAATGTGTCCACATCCCACATAATTCAGAATGCCTTGGACTCCCATGCTGAACGGCTACACAGTGAGAGAGAACAAATTTCAGGAACAGCTTCTCCTGGACAGCTACAGGAAAGGCAAGGAATTTCGGACAGGAATAACAAACCAGCCAACTGTCCTCTACACACAGAGGGGTCCAGGAGCCCCACTACTCTGGGCTTGTTCCCATCTTGGGCACCAAGAAGCGAAAGATTGAAGACAAAGACCCCAAGTCATGTGCAGCAGTTAGGATGTTGAAATTGGTATCTTTTGACCAATCCAAAGGCCCAATTTAAATTAATAATACTGTTAATACTAAACTATCCCCACAGAAAAGAAACTACAGTGATATGGCAATAATATAGGTACAGATCAATGCTGAAGAATATCTAACAACACACACCTTAGAAAGATTATAAACTCATCCTTGGAAGCAACCAAAAGCTGAAGGAAGGGAATACGAAGTGACTACCACTCAAATACCCTAAGTATCAAAGAGCTCCCCAGGCAGAAGATGGCTATAAACTATCCTTCCTGCTGAAAGAGTAGCCACTGAACTGTGAAACCTGAACTGACTCCACATTAGTAACTCCTGGGGAGCCAGAAGAAGTGTTAACCATGATAAAAACTTGGCTTTACATCCCGTTTTCTTAATTTTCTTCCTTCTTGCTGTATTTGTATATAGGAATGCAATAATTTTTATATGCTCACTTTGTATACTTTCTGTACTCATTTATTGTTCTGATATTTTTTGTGGTGTCTGGAGGGTTTTATATATATGTTATATTATATCATCTGCAAATAGTGATAGTTTCACTTCTTCTTTTCCATTCTGGATTCCTCTATTTCTTATTCTTGTCTACTTGCTCTATAAGACCTCTACTGCAAAGTTAAATAGCAGTGGTGAACTACTGGGAATCTACCAAGAGGACACAAAAACAATAATCCAAAAGGATACGTGCACCCGTATGTTCACTGCAGCACTGTTTACATTAGCTAAGGTATGGAAACAACACAGATGCCCAAAAATAAATGACTGGATCAAGAAGATGTAGGACATATACACAAAGGAATACTATTCAGCATTCAAAAATGATAAACGCATGCAATCCACAGCAACATGGATAGAACTAAGGAATCATGCTCAACGAAGTGACCCAGAAAGAAAGAGAAAAATATCAAATGGTTTCACTTATAACAGGGATATAGGGGAACCAAATATGAGAGAGACACCCAGAGAGGGCGGGAGAGGATAAGGGCTCAAAATGGGGTAGAAAAGGGCACAAGGGACCATGGTGATGGGTCACAGGTGAATTGGTGGTGGGTTACCCAAGGGGAATACGCAATGTAAAAGATATAAATAACAATTTAAAAAATTAAAAAAAAAAAACAGTAGTGGTGAGAGTGGACTTTCTTGTTTCTGATTTTCAAGAAAAAGCTTTTCTTTTTTCACCATTTAGTATGATATTAGCTATGGATAAGTAGCATATGGCCTTTATTATGTTGAGATATGTTCCTTCTATCCCATTTTATTAAGAGATTTTATCATGAATTGGTGCTGAAGTCTTGTCAAATGCTTTCTCTCCACCTATTTTTATGATCATATGACTTTTGTCTTTGTTTCTGTTGATATAGTGTACATAGCTGAACCATCCTTGCATCTCTGGAATAAATCTTACTTGGTCATGGTGTATGACCCTTTTTATGTATTGCTAAACTCTGTTTTCTAGTATTTTGTTGAGAATTTTTGCATCTATGTTCCTCAGAGAGGAACATAGAAATCAAAGATTTCTGTCTTTGTCATGTCCTTTTCTGAATTGGTATCAGGGAAATGTTGACCTCATAAAATGTGTTTGGAAGCATTCCTACATCTAATTTTTTTTTTGAATAGTTTACTATACTGCTTTATTTAGAACCCTGCACAGACCCTGGCAGAAAGTTAATTTAAAGTGATTCATTATTTACTCTTGTACTCTCTATCATGAATTTTAGCCACTTTCAAGCTTTTCTCCTTAAAAACAAGATTGAAATCTGAATCCCATGAAACAAGATAGCTCAAAAAAAATGTAAGAAGGAATTAAAAATTATAGTGAAGAAAAAAATTAAAACAGCATTTAAGAATCTGGAGTTATTTCCTAGAAAATATTTCTGAGTAAATATATTGAGAGTTTGGGTCTATTACTTCCTCCAGCTTTCACTGCACCTTGTTTCTTTTGTGCAAGGTTCATTCAAGTCTGAATAATTCTAGTCTTACAGTTTGAAAAGTTCAAAGTCAGTCAGTTTATGGTTTTCTACGGTTTTAATAAGAACAAGGCTTTTGGATAATGATAACACACAATTTTAAAAAAAAATCTATGGCTCTGGTCTTACTTTTTTTTATTGAGCCTAGTGATGGAGATCACAAGGCTGTAATTATTTACATAATTACAAAGCAAACAGCAACACAAACCAAGAATAACTTGTTTCAAAATGTCAAAGTAATTAGTTTTCTAAAATCCTTTTAATTACTTTTAGGTACCATTAAATGCAAATAGTACTTTGGTTTTTATCCAGATGAATCTCTGCCTACTAACAGCTGCTAAGATGGACATTCTGATGTATAGCCACATGTAGAGGCCATACAACTGCTGGGTATAAAGCAGCAGCAAGCAAAGCAACACTTAGGGAAATATCAATGGGAGGGCATAAATAGTGTCTTATAAGGGGAGAGAGTATAGTACACAGGATAGCCTCAAAAAAGCCTTTATTAATTATAGGCATACTACTGAAATTACTTGTTTGATAACTGTGCTTTCATATTTATCATGTTTATTTTCTAGCTCTAAGCAAGTGTTCCACACTTCACAATTCCATCATCTTAGTGAATGAGACACCTGTTTACCATTACCTTTGACTTTCTGCAGCACCCCCCATCTCCCAAACCAATCCCCCCCCAAAATAACCACATGGTGCACATAACCATAAATGCCAAAGAATACCAACTAATGAGCACTGATGTACTATACACACTTTTGTCTGCCTGTCAAAAGTCACCATTGCTGGGCTAAAGATCACCACACAGGGCGCTTCTGAGCACACCATATGGGGACTAGGCTTCCAGGGCCCCATCACAGCCTCTCTGACCAGCTCAAAATGTATCTGAGCCAGGTGGTAGGATTCTCTCTCGGTAGATAATGGACTTCTTGAAGGCAGTGGGAGGGTCAAAAGGGAAAGATAGAAGAGAAAATTGGAGAGGGGGTACATAAAAGGGGGAAAGGAAAAGAATTACAAAAGGGGGAAAGAAAAGGAAATGACAAAGAGAACAGAGTCTCTTTCTTAAGGCTTAAATTCACGAACAAAGCATCTATTTGCTCAAAGAATAGTGAAGGAAATTTACAGAAGGACTAGCATACCTGACTTAGATAACTATCTCCTTCATCTAGCCATTTAATAAATGCATGAGGATCTGCTGCCTGAAAGACAAGCCCTAGAATACAGTAAGAACAAAACATGCATGCTAAGTGCCAAAAGGGAACTTCCAGTATATAAAGACAATGAAGATTTGTAAACAAAGATTAACAACAAGTACATGACGTATATAATGCAGGAAAAGAACAGTGTAATGTAACAGAGGAAAAGAAGAGGCATGTTTTGAACCAGGTATTTCAGGGAAGACCAAATTACGCTGTATGGTTTTCACCAAAGATAGAAAGCTCACCTATATGGACAAGGATTACTCAGACATCTCTGTCATGGACCAAGAATTCAAGAGTAGGAGAGGACAAAGGGTAGGAGGAAAGTTCTAATTTACTATGAACAATGAAACAAAAGAATGCCTTTGATTAAGTAGCAGAGCAGGACTTGCTTTTTCAGCAAGAAAAGGAGCCCTACAGTGGGGTTACTCTCTTTGGAAAAGGCATTAGGCATTTGTGATCCTGAAGGTGTAGCCTTGTGGCATTACTGTGGGTAGCTGTTAGTTTATCTCTCAGACAATAAATAGCTGCATTAATTATTAGCTACTGCCAGGAACTACATACAGGAAGCCACATTCAAATACAATTATTATTTCTGTAAAAAGAAGCCATGTAAACCAGAAGACTCCAAAAGTGAATTTAAAGATAGACACGGGGCCCTTTCAACTATGGATTTTTTTCCAATTTCATTTTTTTAAACAAATGTATATAGTTACTCAACCTTGAACTGGTTAAAAGAAGAACCTACAAAACCCATCCTATGTTACAAGAAGGAAATGCGAGAATGAAAGCATCCTGACTTCAGAAATATATTCCTGCATGCTAAATAATGATTTTGGCATTTCTAGCACGGGGAGCAAATCAATGAGTTAGCACACATTTTCAATGAGAAAATGAAATAATATCTGGAGGTCAATCTTCCTCATATGACTAACCATGGAAGACAGCACAGCCAGTGGTGTAAGTATACAGATTTTAAAAACCTCTCTAGGCCTCAAAACTTCTGCCAGTATTTCAGTTTAGGTAAGTCTTGGACTTCTCTCAGCCCGTTTCTCATGCACAATATGAGTCATTCAGACCCTTTATTTTTGTATCCAGGAGATGTTTTTTAAATGCCTACTCAGTGCCAGGCTCTGAGCTGGATGCTGACAATTCAGAAAAAGGGTCAGAGCCTCACCCCCACCCTCAGAGGTGACAGCCAGTCAGAATGATGAACCTTTGGAAAATAAATTCCTAGAAGACAGAGGGTCAGGGAAAGGATGTCTCTCCCCCATGAAAAGCGGTGCCTATAAAGCAATCAGATGTCAAGCAGGGTGATGAGTGAAGTGTAACCTAGTGCGGACAACATGTCTGAAGCACCCGGGCCAAGAAAGGCCAAGCTGATGTGAGGGACACACAGGTACGGTGCGACACACAGACAGGCTGAGCAGCTGCTGGCATGAGTAACAATCATAATGCCAATCTCAAAATTTGCCATGGTAATTAGGGTATTTAAAATGCTACTTACTCTTTATAAAAGCAGCCAAAAAGTAGAGTGCAGATACTTAATGTTCAGACTTACATTTTCACTACTTCATGAGAAAAGGGAATTGTAAGTAAGAGCTGTGAACAAAATTTGTATATTGATGACTAAAAATGAAAAATGAACTTCTAGAAACAAAAACTATTATTTCAACATGTCTGATTGTCATTTACAAAATCATAGTATACCTTTTCACTAATTAAATTTTTTCACTAATTAATTTTTTTTTCCTCCTTCTGATCACCTTTAAACTTTTCCTGAAAGGGCATATGCATTATACTTTAATAAATGCTAGAACCCAAATGACACAGTTATCAGCTCTACAACTTGCATTCTTTTGGAAATGTCATTTTAATTATCACTGTACCAATCTTGACTCAATTCTTGATAACCACTGTGTAGGCACAAAAGTAAATCAGGTGGGAAAATTCAGTCAGATTTGGAAGAGTTCCTATCAGCATGTTTTCTCATACTTAAGAGACTACAACAAGAAGTATTTGTTTTTTGTGCAATAATCCTGCAAATCATTCATACCTGCTTTAAAGAATTCATTCTCATGAACCCAAAAGAGGCAAATAATCATACTTCTCCATGAGAGAAATAAGATGACAATTTAAAATAAATCTTAATCCTACTAAATCTTAATCCTCTAAAACCAGCTCCATCTCTAGTTCCAAGTTACAAACACGACTGAATCAAACCCACATACAAACACAATTCTAAGTCTATGTGTACAAAACTGTAATATCTCCCTACCTTCAAAACCTGCTTACCCTGCACATTTCCTACTTCAGTTCTTCTACCAACATTCGCCCAGTCAATCCAGTCAAAACACCAAATTGTTCTTAACTCTTCCTTCTCCCTCACCACTTTCCACCATTTCCTGCTCACTCACCCACCCAAATAATCAGCAAGGTGGCCAGTGCTGCCTTCAACCACCTCCACTCCCACTTCCTATCCAGTCTCATTGAAGCTGTCCTGAATCAGGTCTTCCTCATCTCTTGGATTTTTATTACCAAAATAGCCTTCTAACTGGTCCTCTTCCCTTTGATCTCCTTTTTAAAATAAATTAGATGTTTTAAATACATAAAACATTAAAAAACATAAAAACTAAAATCACAGAATTCCACCACCCAAGAGGTGGTGGCAAGTTTTACAAAGACAAAATTAGTGCATGGATCAAAAGAAAACGAAATGAGAATAAAAGATTTCTTTCTCAACTCCATTAGTTTGTAGTTTTTTTTTATTTTTTTCAAATTGTTATTATAGAAGAGTAGCAGAGTAATGGTCAGGTTGTGAAGAGAGTACAGAGTCCCATACACTCCTCCCTCCCAGTCCCCCATTACTAACATTTAACATTAAAAGGAGGGGCACCTCCCTGGTGGCACAAAGGGTTATGCGCAGCACTATGAAGCTATCCACAGCCACTGCAGGACGAGCTCGATCACCCAGCCAGGGAGATTCCCACAAGGCGCAGCAGACCCCTCCTGTCTCGCCCACTGCTCTTCTCCCCACTCTGTCTCTGGTGCATCCCCTCACCCCACCCCACCCCACACACACCTCTGGCCTACATCCCAGCTTGTATGCACAAATAAATAAATATTGAAAAAAAAATTAGAAGGAGTATATTTGTTATGAACCAATATTGATATATTATTACTAACTAAAGTCACTTCATTAGAGTTCCTTACTCTTTTCCTACTGCCCTCTGTTTCAAGTTCCCAGTGAGAATATCATATGATATTTATCCAGTCTCTCTAGGTTCATCTAGGTGGTGAATTTCTCATTTTAGATGACCTTGACAGTTTTGAGGAATACTGGTTGGGTAGTTTACAGAATATCCTTCAAACTGGATTTGCCTGAGGTTTCTGTCATGTCTAGACAGAGTTTGTGGGTTTGGGAGAGAAAAGACAAATGCCATTCTCATCACATTATCTGGGGAGTACAGGCTATCAGTCAGACTGCCGTTCTGACCTTGATCACATGGTGGAGGCAGGGTTTATTAGTTTTCTCCACTACAAGGTTACTCTTTCTCACCCTTCCATACTGCACTCTTCGCAGGAAGTCACTATGCACATCACACACAGTAGGAAGTAATGCTCCTACACACGGCTGGAGCAGCTATAAAATGATTTCAAGTCCTGGGAAAGTTGTCTCTTCCCCCTCGCTTATACATTTATTCAATCATTCATTTTCACAAGGATGAGCTCATCAATGTTTATTTTACACTTTGGGTTATAACCCAGCACTATCCTATTTTACTGTCTAAATTTTTCCACTTCTGGACACTGGGAATCTTGCAGTACACTCCTGTGTCCACTGTTCTGTTGTTTGAGGATTTCCTTTCATTTATCACTTTAACATGCACCAAGCTCATCAGGTACATTCTCTGCTCTAGTTCTAAGATGAGTTATTTACCCATGGAGCCCTAAGGGTGCTGGAAATCAAGATCTGGGCCCTGAGTGGCAGTTTCTTTTAAAAGGTCTTATTATACATCTAATTCTGCATCTTGTTTTTCTTAAGCAAGATTCCCATATATAAAGAAAAGCACCAATCAGATCACTTTAAACCTTCCAACATTCACTTCCCATTAATGCTGCCACAGCGGAGTGTGTCCCTGTAGGGGATAGCTATGGGCCAGCTATCCACACGCATCATCTCACTCACTCCTCCCCGTGGTGCAGAAATTATTACTGTCCCCCACTCCCACATGAGGAAATCAGGCCGACAGACACACACTGCTCATGCAGACAACATCACACTCAGCCTGAGGGTTCCAAACTCCACAATCTTACCCATTCCCTTTACTCATCTATCTACCTGCACCCCCAAACATTTAAAAACCACTGATGATACACTGGATGATTTATGCTATCTACACCAAACAGAGAACTATGAGGAAAAACTTGCAAATTTTGCATAGCTAAATTTATTTCACTTAAAGGACTATCCTTTATTCTAAATTATATATACATATATATTTGTGGATGTTATTAAGACATTTTATGAAATAACAAGACCTACGGTGGGGGTTTTATTATTGTGGTTACACTTGGTAATATTAAAGTTGGTTACCCCGTATCAATCTCTCTACCCACCCTCACATGGCTTTTCAAATTTAACTCTGAGAAGTAAATGGCCTACAATAAAAACCTCAGCTTCTGAGCATGGTATACACAAAGCCCTTACGCATCTTCCGCTGCACTGGTGGCAGCAATACCAAGCTACTAACTCATCCCAGAACCAGATCCCTCTTCCCCAGTCACTGGGTAAACAACTGATCGGGACAGTGATGGGGTGGAGGGGGAAACAAAGCAGGGAGGCTGACCACTAGGGGTAAGGACTACCGGTGCTTGCGTGGTGGGTGTCTACTCTGAAAGCTACAGCAGTGGCCATAGCAGTGGAGGTGGCAATTTACTGTGGGCTGCCCCTAGTGCAAATAGCCCCGGTGGGGCCCCAGCAGCTGGGCTCGGCAGCTGGCCCAAGCATGCTGCCTGTAGGCAGGAAGGCTCACCCTGCCCCCAGTGTGGGCTGGTCCTGGGCTCTGGCAGTGGTTTCCCTGGCCCACAACAAGCCAGTCTTGGGGCTCCAATAGTGGAGGTGACCCCCAAGCTCCAAAGCTCCTGGTTCGGGGCTGCTAAGAATGGTGCTGGACCTGGCTGCAGCAGCTCTGAGCACAGGGAGCCACTGTCCATCAGCCCAACAAGGTGGGCTCCTAACAGCAGCAACCCAGAAAACTCCTGGGAGCTGTGTCCCAGTGCTTCTGGAGGCCTCCCAGCACTGTGAGACCTGACCCCACTGAGGGCTGCCAGGAGCAGTGAGTCTCTGGCCCCACTGAGGTCAGCTCCAGCAGTGGCTCATCCAGGCCCATGGGTTTGACTTCAATGCAGGTTGGGTCTAGGCAGGAGCTGGGATTTTCCCTTTTGAATCTGGCACTAAGAACATGAATGAACCAATCAGGTTCAAGCCCTCCAGCTACTTCCAAGGTGGAGTTCATTATGTAGATTGAAAATGGAGCAAGTTAGGGCCTCCCTGGTGGCACAGCGGGTTAAGCGCTGCACTGTGGAATTGTCAGCAGTGGCAACGTGAGTTTGAAGCCAGGCCGGGGAGAGTCCCACATGGCATGGCAGACCTCTTCTGCCATGCCTGCTGCTCCCCTCAGCAGTGTATTTCTGTCAATCTGACTGCTCTGCTCCCCACTGTCTCTGGTGAACCCACTCGCTGCCCCACGCCTCTGGCCTGTACCCCAGCTTGTATGCATAAATAAATAAATCTTAAAAAAAAAAAAGAAAGAAAATGTAGCAAGTTAACTGGTGCTTAACCAGCACCAAACAGGATTGAAAACTGGTCTAATCAGGCTTGTAAGGTGGTGACCCTGAAAAGGATATACTGGTACAGCAGGAGCCATGTTGTCTCCTTCAGCAGACAACCGTCAAGACTTAACAGAGCGCCACATATTTCCAGACCTCTGTAGACCTTCAGACCTCCATAGACCATCGCAGATACTGGGCCACTGAACCGACCTCTGGCCCTGCCTCTGAGATCTCCTACAAAGAGCACCACGGGCCTGCATCCTGTGTCTCTGAGAGCTGTTTGTGTTAGTTTAAGCTAACAGTTCACAAACAGCTGTAACACTGGTGTCCCTGGTACCACTTCCAGGTGACCGGTGCTGACTGGCACAACTGCTTAGTGTTGACCAGCACTGCTGATCGCTGTCCACAGCTTCTGATCACCTGGCACTATCTCCTGGTGCTGCTGCCTCCACCAGCACTGCCTGGTCTGGCATCTGGTGCTATCCAGTTCAACCTTCAGAAGGTTGCTGTGGGCTGCTCAGTGTCACCTCAGCAAACCCACCTGTGAGCACCTTAAGCTGCCACTGTGAGCTAGATCCAGGCCCACTGCTTACCAGAGCGCCATCAGTTCCAAGCTTTCATCAGGACATCACTGTCTTGCATGAAAGGTCTCTGTTTTTGGACTACTGGACACAGTGGACACAATCTGGGGTGAGAGAGCTGGCTACTTGTGGCCTTAGAAACTCTTTCCTTTCCCCAACCTCCCACTTGTTAATAAAACCCCATTGTTGTTGCATGAGTGAGACCCCACAGTGACCTGTCACTCCCCTTGGCACTGTTTTAGTAACAGTCATCTGAAGAAGTATATGAACCCATTCCCCTAAATCATATACAGTATCATAAACCAGTACTGCCTCAATTTAAAAAAAAAAAAACTTTTAAAAAAGAGCCTAAAACTTGGGTTATGGAGTTCCAATTCATGTTTTAATAATATCTCTTTAAATGCTTTCCATTTTTAATTATTCCCTATGGCAACTTTTGAAAATGACACAATTGCACAACCAAAGGATTACAAAAAGCCAGTTTCATCTTAATAGTAGGGCAGAAGCAGGAGGCTGACAGCACAGCCTGCCTGAAGGAGGACTGGTCTGAGTCCAAGGCTCTGCTTCTCTTGCAGCCACCATCTCCAATAAGAGAAAACCTGAAATTTTCCTTACCCATATTTCAAAGCTGCCTTGCCTACTCATGAGGCTGCTGAGAAGATCACAAAACAAAAACACGCAGGAAAGTGCTTTGAAATTACCAAAATACTCCACACAATCATGGTATACATTTTTCAGATTGTTAATGGGCCCTTTTATTGACAGACTGATAGAGAAACATTCAAACATGACACCACAAGGAGCCGCTTTTAATTCACGTTTCCTTCTGTATTTGCAGCTTCTTGGGGTAAAATTTCTAAAGGCTTCTAAACCTGAGTTCCAGGTAACAGTGACCAAGGAGACAGGTGATTTGAAAGGAATTAGAGAAAGATCTTATTTTAAACTCAAATCCTCCAGGTTTCTCTGTGGACTTTAATATAAACAATCAACTCCCACATTTACTTTGCCTGGTACTTTAAAAAAGCATATCCCAAATACCACAACTTAAGACAAATACTACTTTTAAGTAACACACTTTCAAGTTCCCAAAAGAAGGGCTCTAAAAGAGGTCACTTCAGAACATTAATTATGTAACTCCCCTGACCGGGTATTGAGTTCCTGCATACTAACCTGAATAAAGAATTCTGTAATGAGGGTTGATGAAATCAAAAGGAATGCTATCAATGTAAGCTTTAAATTCTCAATTTGAAAATCTAACAGAAATGTGCCATCTTCCAGTATGACCATTTTCAGCAAACTTAACCTAAAGTGGTTTAAGAAGATCGGTAGATACGTCTTAATAACCCACTAGAAAACAAAAACAGAACAAATGAGCTGGATATGTGCCAATTTCCCCAGAGTAGAAACAAATGAACACTTGATATTGTGCACAATTTTACTCTCTAATACCCATCATCTTCAGTTGAAAGATTTAGAAATATCCTTGAGAGTCAACAAATTAAAAGCCTGCCAGGAAGCCCTTCCCAAGGAAAGCAAGACAGTGGCACCAGTAGCTCCCATCACAACATTGAATTCTTCCTTCAAACACAAACCTGGTTAACATGGAACTCTTCCAAAATCCTTTCACTTGCTGACCACAACGGGTGAAACCTCCATGGAAAGACTGAAGTGTTGTACACAACACTTCATCTTTCATTTTCAGTTCAGTTTAGCATTTCAAAAATGCAAATCTTTAAAAGGGAAGGGAAATTTTAAAACAAGGATTCTCAAGACAGAAGCAGCGTCCCTGCACGGCTATGGCTTATGTGTGCTTTCCCTCTTAGCTTCTTTTCAGGAAACCTCAGAAATTTCTAGCCACAAGTTCCTTTCAAGACAGCTAGCTTTTATCTATTAGCAAATGTCTTCTAGCTACAAAAGAGTCTATTTTCAAAACCTACATATTTGAACACAGTAAGAAGAAAAAAACTAAAAGCATATGAAACAAAGGCTGATGAAAACACAGTTATGCTCACTCACTTATGCAGACTTTCCTCAAAGGTAAACATTCGGCAACATCAGTGGTGTTCACAATTTTCCCTTCCCATATGCAAATATTTATAGCAATTATTTTCCTTGGTTTCAGCTACAATTTTTAGTTCTCACTAAATTATAAAATATTATAAAGACTTTATTTTCTAGGTAAGCAGTCATTATTGTACTTTCCAGAATAGATGAGAACAGCCTACCTTTCCCAGTAGTCATGGTGTCAGTGATCTCAGTACAAATAAAAACACTGCTCTGAAAGCTATACCTACTCACAGCAACTTCAGCATCAGCAAACTCTCCACCCACACGACTTCTTTGGTGTGATCCAGCACCAATGACAACTGCCACCCTGTTCCAAAATAAAAGCCTAGAATATACAGACTAGTGATTTTTTTTTTACAGGAGGGTGGGGTTGCAGAGCTTTCTCCATCTGACTTTACTCATGTAAGAGAGCCTTTTTAAAACTGTAATCAAAAATTTTTGAAATTATCTAAATTATCTACCCTTCAATAAGAATAACAAAGAACAGTCTTATTCCCACATAGAAAATAAAGAAAGCTGTCAGCTGCAGCTTAAACTGCTATAAGAAACAGTCTCTTCCAAAGTATTTTAGGTGGTCTTAACAGCACAGCCTGGCGCCAGCCTTCAACGCTGTAACATGGTCTCCTGCATCTGTGATGATGGAACATTTTCCAAAGATTTTGAACCAGAACCCCAAACCTTATAATATATAGAATCTATTGGGGGGGTGGGGAGAAGACCTATTATCAGAACCTGGTTCACTTATTCACAATCTGTTTATGGCTTGGCTTCCTAGTAAAGGAAAGACAGTTCACCTTTCAATGAATGCTGTCTTAGTACTAGGCACCTACTTACACCTCACCTAGCAATTCATTTGTTTTCAGCTTAAGCAGGTACAACTAATTTCCAACTTAGAAATGATAGCTGATATTTTTCACATTATAAAATTTTTTAGTAAAAATACATGAGGCAGGGTGTGTTTGAGCAGCAGCAGGACACCCGATATACCCTGATGCATTAGGGCCAGTGATGTCTAGTTTATCAACAATAATCATAAATACTGTGTTTTTATTTCAGAATTCTCACTACTCCACCAACATGATATTTTCATCCTCCCTTCATAAACACATTAGTTTTACTTAAAAAACTCAAAAACATGCACATTTTTAACTGAATTAATGTCCATGGATCTCACATCAATCAAAACCAATTAAAGATCATTAAGTGGCTGCAGATAAAGGACATGACTAGTCTGTAATTACTGGCTCTTTCATGCTGAAAATCCAATTCTCCCATGAGCATAAGCACATCTGCATGATTAGAAAAACCTACATAGAAAATAATTTGCTTTTTGAAACCCATGGAAGGAAAAACTATAATTTTTGCTTCAAGGGGTTTGCTAATTATATGGAGACTGGGGGAAAAAAAAAAGAAAAGAAAAAGAAACATCTATAAAACAACATATTTTTAACTCCATATTCTTGCCATTCAAAGCCAGAAGGCCTTTGGGTAGCCTAGCAACACAAAAGAATCATACAGAGATGATGTGTTCGATTCAAGAGAGAATGCTCACTGACAACTGCTACTCAGCTGCTTTTTCACTGCTGTTTTAGTCACAATTCTTACACTTACAAAAAATCAAGCTCAAGGGCTTCATATAATCGATTAAATACCTTACAACATAATTTGAACCTGACAAGAAATATAACCCAGGATGAAACGCCATTTCTTCCCTAAAAATTGCCGTCATGTTAAGTTTCTTCCAACTTAGCTCAAATCCAGAGTTTTTATTTCTTACTCAAAAGAGCACTATTGTTGGCAAATAACAGAAGAATAGACAACAGATTTCATCAAAATGTAAAACTCTGAAACATCAAAGAGGAAAAAAAAACTCATAAAATGGGGGTGGGGGGGACTGCAAATCACATAATCAGAGTATATAAAGCACTCACAATTCAACAACAAAAAGACAAATAACCCAATTTTGAAATGGGCAAAGTATTCACATGGGTAATTTTCCAAAGATGATCTAAAAATGGTCAATACACGTGAAAATATGTTCAACATCACCAGTCACTAGGGAAATCCAAATCAAAAGCACAATGAGAAACCACTTCATACATACTAAGATGACTCTAAATTTAAAAATGGAAATTGTTTTTGTAGGGGGTTTTGTTGGTGAACATGTGGAAATATCAAACGGGGAAGCCACTGTGGAAGAGAGTTTGGCAGTTCCTCAATAAATCAAAAATAATTACCATGTGATCCAGCAATCCTACCTGCAGGTATATAATCACAAAAGGTGAAAGCAGGTGTTCAAACAAAAGTATTCTAACAGCCAAAGGGTAGAAATAATCCCAATAATCATCAATAGATGAATGGATGTACAAAATGTGGTCTAACCTCACAATGGAGTCCCATAAGAAATAGAGTGACGGTGCATGCGTGTGTGAACCTTGAAAATATTAATGGTAGTGAAAGAAGATTGTCACAAAAAACCACAATGTAAGACTCTTTAACTGAAATGTCATAATAGGTAAGATAAAGCAGGTGAGTGGTGGCCTTGGGGGTAGTCAGAGAGATGGAAAGTAACAGTTAAAGAACACAAATACAGTGTGGATGGTTTCACTTGTCTGTGAAGAAACTAACAATGAGTGAGTTATACACTTGAACTGAGTGATGGTACGATTTGTGAATCATAGCTCAATAAATTTTTTTAAAAGAATATGATTGTTTGGACCTCCTTGATGGCACAACAGGTTAAGCATAGCACTATGAAGCTATCCAGAGTCACTGCAGCACGAGTTCAATACCAGTCAGGGAGATTCCCACATGGCACAACAAACCACCCCTGCCTCGCCTGCTGCTCTCCTCAGCAGTGTACTTCAGTCGATCTGCCTGTTCCGCTCCTCACTCTGTCTCTGGTGAATCCTCTCACCACCCCACACCTCTGGCCTACACCCTAGCTTGTATGCACAAATAAATAAATCTTAAAAAAAAATAGAATATGATTGTTAATTTAAAGAAAATTAATGTACATTCAATTTTAAATGCTCACCCTAAAATAACCCAAAACTCAAAAAAAATATGAGTATGACAGTTATTATTCTTAATAATGTTTTTATTTCAAAAGTGAATAGATACTTTATAATGGAGCAACTAGAGGCTAAACCTATCCTGAGCAACTCTACGTCCAAGTATTGTGCTAGGAGTTTTACACACAACCTCATTTACTCTGTACCTCTCTATAGGGTGGTCACTCCATTTTACACTGGAACAAACTGTGGCTAACAGGAGTTACTCTGTCAAAGCCAACAGCTAAACGACAGAGCAGAGAATTCTTTCCTAAGGAGAAAAGATGGCCACACTTACTTTCAAAGCAGTCCTCTTCTAGATTCCCCCTGACACTGTCTGAACTTTCCTGTGGGAGGAAGTAGGCACCCGCAGACAAAATTAACTATTACCACCACTGCCAAACAGAGTTATTATTTGTTAAATGGATACTTGTCAATGACAAGCTACTGAATTTTTCACAACTGTGTTAAGCAACATTGAGAGACATTAACAGACACTTTCTCGGGTCAGCACGGTGCTAATCAAATGAGGCAGCCTTCAATTCATGAGAATTCCTGTCCCGAAGGCTGTCTGGGGACCTGGAAACCAGCCTCAAGCTGCCATTCTCTTTGTGACTCAGTCCTTCCTCTGCTTCAACTCTCACTCCACGTCCCACTGTTACATAAGTGCCCACAGGGAAAAGGTAGAAAACTAAAAGGGTCTTGATACCCCAGACACAGAGCACTCATACATGTACCCCATGTGACTGAGAGATGACAAAGAGGAGGATCACAATGAGCAGTGGAGTCCCACTGCTGTTGCTGCCTCAGAGGCACCACACACATCAGAACTTTGGGGATGCTGCAGAAGAGGGTGCACTATTACAGAACTAGAGCACAGAGGCAGAGAGATGCTTACTGGTAAGAACCTGAGGCCGCCCCAAAAAAGAAAAGCTGGAGACTCAACCAGTGGGAAGAGCCAGATTGGATCGCTTGTGTCTCCTCACAGAACAGGCTTACTTCTAGCCTGAGGTTGTGATACTTGAAACACCAGGCTTACCCCTACACAGGACCAAAACCAAGACAACTAAATATTCTCACTAGCCAGAGCTTAAGCACCTGGACCTTTATAATAGTAGCAAGTGCCCCAGGATAAAGTTCCATTCTGGAAAAGCAAAGAAAGTAATTCCCAGTTTAAGGTTCTGTCTTAACTGTAATTCTCACCTAGCTCTACATGATGCTCAACCACAGCCTGGAGACTGAGGCTGGCAGGAAACATCAAAGGAGTTGGCCTAGGAGAGGAAATCACTGTGGATCTCCAACACAAAATTCAACAGTATTTTTATAGATTAGCACTGAACAATCCAAAAATGAAATTAAGAAAATAATTTCATTTACAATATAGCCAAAAATCTTACATGAATAAATATAACAAAATTAGGGCAAGATTTGGACACTGAAACTATAAAACATTACTGAAAGACCTAAGTCGAAAAGTACTTAAGAGACTGAAAGACTTAATATAGTTAAGACAGTAACTCCTCAAACTGATGAACAGGTTCAATCCCTATCAAAATTGCAGCTGCTCCTTTTTGCAAACATTGACATTTTACAAAAATTGATCCTGTAATTTTTATGGAAATACACCCAGAATAGCCAAGTCAATCATGAAAAGAAGAACTGAGACTCTACCTTCTGAATATCAAATCATACTACAAAAAGCTCATCAAGACTGAGTGGTAAGGGCATAAGAATAAACACATAAATCCATAGTGTAGATCTAACAGTCCAGAAATAAATCCACACACTCATCAGTTGATTTTTGAGAACAATGCCAAGACAATCCAATGGAGGAAAGAATAGTCTTTGCAACACACAATGCCTTGGAAACTACATATCCACATGTAAAACAGTTAGAGATCTACCTCAAGCCACCTACAAATATTAACTCAAAACAGATCAAATGGGTGGAAACCAGACTTTTGGTAAAGATCATCTTGCAGTATATACAGATGTCAAATTATAATATTGTTATTTGACATCTTCATAATGGTTTAGACCATTATTACTTAAAAAAAAAAAAGACAAAAATGTAAGCTCTAAACTATACAGTCTTAGAAGAAAACATAAGTGTAACTTTTCATGACGTCAAATTAGGCAGACCTTAAATTTTTTAGGTATGACAGCATAAGCACAAATAATAAAAGAAAAAACAGCTGAACTGTACATCAAAATTTAACAGTTTTCTGCTACCAACAATGGCAACATGAAAGAGAAATAAAAGCCTGGAGATGGGAGAAAATATTTTCAAATCACGTAATGATTAATCTGATAAAAGACTTATCCAGAATGTATAAAAAATTCTTTTAATTCAAAAATAAACAATTAACCACTTTAGAAAATTGGCAAAGAATTTGAATAGACATTTCTTTAAAAAAGATATATAAATGGCCAATAAGTACATGAAAGATGTTCGATATCATTAGTCATTAGGGACCACAAATCAAAATTGCAATGAGATACCACTTTACACCCACTAGGATGACTAAGATGAACAATAAATAGTTTTGATGTAGATGTGAATAAATTTAAAGTCTCATGTGCTCTTGGTGAGAATGTAAAATGATACATCTATTTTTTATAATAATGCAGCAGTAACTCAAAAGATCAAACAAAAAGTTACCATTGACCTCGCAATTCCACTGTAAGGTATATGCACAAGAAATAAAAACAAATGTCCACATAAATAATTTTATACAAATATTCAAAGCAGCAGCCATCACAACAATCATAAAGTAAAAATATAATCTAAACTATCATCAACTGATGAGTGGATAAATATCATGTGGTATAGTCTATATAATGAAATATTATTCAGTCATAAAAAGGGATTAAGTACACATACTTGCTACCATGTGGATAAGCCTTGAAAATATGCTGAGAAAGAAATCATAAACAAAAATTCATATGTAGTATAATTCCATTTATCTAAAATGTCCATAATAGGAAAATCTGTAGGAACAGAGAGAATGTTGTTAGGGATTGGGACACGACAGAAATGGGGAGTGAATGCTAATGGGTGATAAAAATAATCTAGACTTACGTAATGGTGATAATTGCACAACCTTGTGCATAAATGAAAAAAACTGAATTATACACTTAAAGAAATAAATTTTTGGTAAGTGAATTATCTATCACTATTTAGAATATGTGATTTCCTGCCCCCAAAATTCCAACACCCTTCTGTGATAAAAAAAAAAAAAATAAGAAAAACAGGAATAGATGAGAACTATATTATCTTGCTAAAGAACATCTACAAAAAGTTTACTTAAACTTATAGTTAAGACAGGGGACCAGATAAGAAGGTCTACTCTTGCTATTTTCTAAATTGACATAGTGGTGGAAGTTCTAGCCAGTGCAATAGGGTAAGAAAAGAAATTGAAAGGATGCAGATCTGAGAGAGATAAAGCTGTTCCTATTGGCACAGGATATAACTGCCTGCAGAAAATCCCAAGGAATCTGCAAAAGCTCCTAGAACTAATATGGAAGTTTAGAAAGTTTACAGTTTAAGCTGCATAAAGAGCAAGCTGGAGAAAGCAGAGAGAGGGTATATAGGTTGAGAAAAAAGCAGTCCAGAAGAGTTCAAAGAAAGTTCACGCTGGGAATCACTGGTGGGGGGCAATTAGACTGGTTTTATTCTGCTGCTACTGCAGTTTCTATGTGCCATCGAAAAAACTCAGTGAACAGGGCTTCCCTGGTGGCGCAGCAGTTGAGCACTGCGCTGTGCAGCTGTAGGCAGCAGGCGATGCGAGTTCGACGCCCAGCTGGGGAGAATCCCACATGGTGCGGCAGACCTCTCCTGCCTCGCCCACTGCTCCCCTCAGCAGTGTATTTCTGATCTGCCTATTCTGCTCCGCACTCTGTCTCCGGTGAACCCTCTTGCCGCCCCACGCCTCTAGCCTGTACCCCAGCTTGTATGTATAAATAAATAAATCTTTAAAAAAAAATTCAGTGAATAGCAAAGAAGGAAGTAGGTGGTTTGTGTTTTGACAGTTATAGAAAAATTTTACTGGTCTTTCAAAGTTACTGTAAAGTGACCAAAATTATTTGGGTTAGAACTTCTTAAATTTTTAATACATGTCTTTAGATTATCCCACATTGACTCTAACAATTTATGTAGTATTACTGCATAGATACAGTAAAAAGCTGAAATTATAAGCCTGTAATAAATTTTAGTTAAGGCTTCCTTACCATTTTGCTATTTTAAAACAGATGTCTACAAGAACAGATTTCATCCTCAACCCTACCCCTTTACCACAAAAATATATATATACATGCATACATATATAACATATATACTGACACACAAGAAAGTGAGGAAATTTGGGGGTGATATTAATACCTAAACATTTAGAATAACATGCTGTTTGTGGTGTAAGCAATGCCACAGGATTTTAATATTATTGCTGATTAAATTATATTTTTTCATGATCACTGAATCTCAGTGTATACATATACACACTGCTAAGCAAGGCCTTCAACATTAGATATCATCCTTCTCTCAAGGTCCTTCTCTCAAGGTCAACATAAGGTTCTGTTTCAGAGTTACAGTACAGTCTATGAAGCACAAACCTATTTTTTTTACCACCATTATCCCCTTGCCCAGAACTTTGTATCCTAGTGCCAACAATTTTTAAACTGGGAAACAACACAAATTACACAAAAACACACACTCAGAAGTAACAGCATATGTTTAGAATGGACTGGGAGCTCGCTCTGCCCGTGCTCACGGTCGACCCCACTCAGCACTGTAGCACAACTACAAGCCAGAGTTTTGGTCCCAGCTCTCCCAATGATGCACTTTCAAAAGCATATATAAAAGTATATGCTAAAGTAGGGAGGCACTTTACAGAAATTATGAAATGGTTCAAATTAAATATAAATTATAGTTATAGGAAAATGCATTACAAGAGAATATGAAATCTGATTGGGTGGTAGCAGCTGAATTCAAGTAAAAATTATTCACTTTTTCTTTTATTATTATGTTTTTACAAACATGGGAAAGAAATATGAAAAGAATAAGGAAGATTACTGATGGCATTCTAGAACACATCAAGCATTTTATAAGAAACATGCTCACTAAAACCAAATTCCTTACTGATAATGGTAGGTATACAGCAGTGTGTGTGCCCAAAGACTTGGATTTTGTCCCTGCTTTGCCCTTATGTATTGAATCACTTTAGGGGAAATCACTCAAATATTTTTACTCAAAATGTTCCAATTTCAAAAGGTATGCTATTATCTAAGATCCCTAGTAATTCTAAAATAGTTATTATAAAGTGAGGTATCCAGAATTAGAATTTCCTTGGCAACTATTTGATGACTTGATTCATAGAGTATACGCTCTTTTTTTTCCCCCTTCTAGAGTCCCAGAACTACCCATTTGTTCTCAAATAGCATGACAAAATAAAATCAAAGGAAGAGACATGGCAAGACAGTAAGTCACAATTCAAGTGGCAATTATAACTTGGCTTATTTAACAATATTTACTGTATTCCCACTACATGCCAGGCACTCTCTGAGGCACTTGAAATAAAGGAATAAAAGAAAGTTCTTGCCCTCACGAATAAACAAAAAAAAAAAAAATTGTAGTGATATGTGTTAAGAAGAGAAATCAAGCCAGGTGAAGGCACAGAAAGTGAACTCTCTTAAAACACAGGATGAGTTCTGGATGGCCTTTGTAGTCCAGTGATACTGCAGTCAAAATCTGGATGGAATGAGGAAGAGGGACATAATGACACCTGGGGACAGATATTTTAAGCAAAAAGAATCATAAGCACAAATATTCTAAAGCAGGAGAAGCTAAGAATGTCCAAAATTAGCAAGAAGACCAATGAGAATAGAGCCCAGAGAACTTCTGGAAAGAACAATCTGAGATGACATCAGAATGGTGGTCAAGCGAGAGATGCCACAGGACCTGGTGAACCACAGGATTGCATGGATCTCAGTGTGGTAGGAAACCACTGCTGGATTCTGAACAGGGGATTAACTTCATTTGAGTTATATTGAAAGGATCATTCTCATCGCTCTGTGAAAAGGAGACTTTAGGTATCTGGGAGATAGGAAAAGGCAAGGAAACTGGTTTGGAGGACACCATGACAGCACAGGTACAATACCGAGATGACTTGCACTTGGAAGAAGGCAGCAGTGACAGCGAGAATGACCAGGATTCTAGGTGTATTTTTAAAAGTGAAGTCAACAGGATCAGCTAATGGATTCAATGTAAGTTATGAAAGAAAGTCAATGATGACTCCATATTTTCTGGCATGGGTAAGTGGGTAAATGGAGATTAAGGGTGAAGACCTAGACACCCTTCACAAAAAATAGCATATTCATCAGTTCAGAAAGTACACAGGCATTACTGACACAAAACTGAAAAGGTAAAAACAGAGAGATTACTTTTTCTCTACTCACCATTTGCAGATTGTATCATGCTTCCAGATTTTTGTACTTCATCAAATTTTGTAAATATTACATTCAACCTGTATTAAAAATACGTATAAATTATTTTCCATCACTGTTTACAGTCACATATTAAAACACTAATGTCAACTTGTGTCTCAATGCCCCCACCAAAATAAATTTAGTGATATAAGTCCACCTAAAGATAAAAATAGTAATTACATTAATAATACCAGCCATAGCCAACTGAACTTTTACTATGAACCAAGCACTCATCTAAAGGCTCGATCTCAAAGATCTCATTTCATCTTAAGAGCCTTATAAGGGATTCTCATCCCCATTTTACAGATGAGAAAAGCAAGACTTCATAACTTCATTAAGATTGACTAACACAGTTAAATCATTAGTTAGGGTGACCATACGAGCTCTACGAGTGAGAATCCAGAATCCATGTTCTCTAACACTATATTAAACTCTCCATATAAAATGCATACACTATGAAAAGTACATTATTTCCCCTATTTCTAAGCACAGACTACTTAGGATATTTTCAAAATGTACTGATAATAGAATACAAAGGCTTTTCTGTGACCTATGCGTAATTCAAAAGTGCTACAATTTCTCTGGAAACAAATTTTGTGACTGGATAATATTCAGCTTGAACAAATCTACATGACATTTATTTTCTATTAATGGGTCGTTTTCTCTTGACATTTAAATTGAAGCAAAACTCCTGAACCAGTCAAAATATTCCATCCTAGTGACACGAAAAGTGAGAGGAAAATTGGGAGTGAGGCAGTAGGAAAAAAAAAAAAAGGCTTTCCTGAGCAAAAAAAAAAAAAAAAAAAATACAGATATATTGGAATGGGTTGTAAAAGGTGAGATTCCAAAGCTATATACTTCTGCAATCAAACCTATGCCATCCATCTCAGAGATCAGGTGAGGTATTGCAGCACCAGTTCCTATAAAGCAACCTGCCATATAAGTTCTAATGATTTCAAATGTTTTCTCAACCAGAATGAAAGCTTCCTGAGATAGGAATTCTATTCCTTTGACACTCTGGACACCAAGCACTAAGTCATGTGGACAGTTATCACTGCATGAGAGAGCTAGTGCCTAATCCTAGCCTGCGAAAGTAAAACTTTAACTATTTCATACATTCTGGTCTTAGCTTATTCACCAGGTTGAACTCTGAGCTAGCTAAATGCCGAATGTATCAAGTTCCTACCCTCTACAGCGATTTGTTTCTATGCCATTCTATCCTACAGAGAATGTTATATTAGAAGTAACAGGGAAGTCAAATACACACACCAGCAAACAGAGGTAAAAAAAAGGGAATGAATCAGTCTGATACACTGTGTCTCCCCCATTCTCTTCCACAGCAGATACCATAAGCCTTTGCAACCCATCTTTCCAGCTAAGCCCAGATATACTCAGAATCCTTCTAAACACTGCTATGGGCAGCAACTACCACTTAATCAAATTTGGCATTCTATTAAAAATCTACTTGCCATCTCAGGACCAGATATCAATAAAACTATCACTCACGTTCAAATTCAGTGGTTAATAAAAATCTGGAAAGATGCCTTAGAGTCAATTTCTTATGTTGTTTCCATCACCTTCCCTTCTATAAGTAACAAAGATCTTCAATGGCTTGACAGGCCCATAAATAATATCACTGTACAGGTTGCCAAGGCATGCCCTGACCAAGTTACCACTTTATTGTGTCACAACCACACCCTCTGACATGAGCATGCCTGTACCCTCCCAAGTTAGGACCAACTTCTCTCTCTAGTCTGGCTGTTCCTGAAATTACTGGTAGGGGGCAAGTATTCCTTCTATTCCTGGGAGAGTATTTACCATTAGCAATGACAACAGTGGAAGAATCCTGCACATCATCTATACGAGGGAATGTCTCCTCACTGTGGCCACACTGCCACAACTGACAGTCCCAAACAACGAGGCATGAGAACATTAAAAAAATTTCTCATTGGCACCTGCACCTTAATTCAGAATTCTCTCAGGAGGTGTGCCTTTCCCACTGCTTTTATACTCCTGTCTCATATTTCTCTCATTCTCTGCTCAATACCTGGAACAATGGATCCTTTTAAGGTAGCCACCGTCAGAGATCAGTAACTTGGCTGTAGGAGAGTCTAACATCAACAACGTATTCCTCATGAACAGCTTTTGTCTACTGATCCTAAGCACAGCAGTATAAAATGCCTCTCTGAAGCTATCGACTTGCACAAGTCTAAAAGGGTGAGGCTTACACGTTCAAAGACAGTGAGTACAAAGCTAGTGATCGCCCTCTGAAGTCACCGACATTTATTCATTTTTTTATCTTAACTTTTTGGATCTTAAATTTGAAAGTTCTTTCATAGTTTAAGAACTTAACTAATATTTTTCCCTAGTTAACTCTGTTAGCCAACTGATGTTTATTTTACTGTAAGATTAAGATCTAATTATCCTTTCCTAAATGTTTTATAGTATATATTGAAATAATTTCCTAGAAGCAAATACTAGTAACCTCAACAAGCTTCACATATACACTCAAAACTTCTAATTAGCATCTCAGTCCACTCCTCTTTCTTGTTAAACCTGGTTGTTTTATTTTGTATGTTAATATTCACAAATAACTTCACAGTATCTGCCTCCCCCCTGTTGATCATTAGGGTAAGAGAATGAACATTTTATCATACTAATTGAAGGCAGTCAAAAACAAAGGATAATTACAAATTACTTCTATCAAGAACACTTTGTGAAATACATAGTCTGATACACATCTGAATTAATCTCTCCTAAAAATTAAACTTTAAGCAATTTTTAAAAAACTCTTTTAAAACTGATAAGCCTACCAGAAAAATGCTGATGGCAAGCTACAAACAGGTTTAAATGTTGAATATAATGTGGGAAAAGAGAGAAGAATTTCCCTGTTGAACCAACATTCAAATACACCTATGAGTAAAACTTCTCTTATACAATGAATTTTGATAAACAACTAGTCTGCCTCATTGGTAGTTTTTCAAGTTTTATTTTTAAACTTGTGATAATGTGCCAGTCCACTAATGAGCAGACAACCAAGGATTACAAGATAAATGAACAAACTTCCTAACATGAAAAAGAGAGACCAAAATAAATACATACTCCAAAATCCCACTTTAGAGGAAAGAAGAGAAGACTACAAAGTTTTAAAAATATCATTACTACATCCAAAGAGCTAAGAAAATTACTGCAACTGTAAAAGAAAATGGGAGACACCCTTCAAATTGGCCAAATAAGGATCTCTGAAAATTTGCTTCTCCAAAAAAACAAAATCTGTCAAAATCAACTTTTTTAAAATCCTGGAAACTAGATTTGCAATAACCTGAGAAACTTTCTCCAGAAAAACTGCTTAATCTTGATTTGATTTGCTCTTCCCTATTTCCATCTCTGACTCACCAGATGAAAACCAACAGCCTCAAAATCACGGTAGTTTGAAAACTACCAGGAGTCTTGCAGTCACTGGACAAAGTTGGACAAATCTTAAATTCCAGAAAATCCTCATTCCCTGAAAACTGTCACTATCAAAGCTGGCTGGCATAACCCTGGAATGCCCATTCACAGGGTTTATCTTTATTTGAGCTGATTCAGAGTATTCCCAGTATATGACTCTCTCTTCTGCGGTCATGATCAAAATGAAAAAGCAACAAATGTTCAACGTGCAGTTGCCTGAGATGGCAATTAACTGCTGGGACAAAGAAATTGACAAAAAAAAAAAAAAAAACTTACTGGAAAACTCAAGAATCAGATGTTCAGAGAACTTTGAAAAGCCCTGACATGTTCCTGGGAATCTAAAAGGCCACACATATGTGGCAAGGCTGTATACAAGCCCAGGAAATATTCAAGAAGACACTAATGTCTCATTCCCGGTTGATCTTCTGGTTCTGCAGAGCAGGCAGTAAGTAGAAGACAATATGTATAAAGCAAAGGACAGAACACCGAACTACGCACAGGCAGTCTTTCAGCAAAGGCTGGGAGACTGACTAAAGACATTTACAGAAATTTCTGTCAATCATGAGCTGAGCAATGAAGTAACCAAACTAAAGCTAGTCACACAAAACAAAGATACCAATTATGAATTAGGTTGGGGAAGTCACTAACCAAGTAAAGAGCAACCAAAAAAAAGGGGGGGACTTTAACAGCAAAAGGCCTGGGAAGGGGAGGAAGAATGTGATTTCCAGAGCTGCCACAATGTACCATTTTAAATCGGGGACTCCACAAAAAAGAAAAAAAAGAGAGAGAGAGACATGTAAAGAAACAAGAAACTATGATGAGGAAATAACCAGTCAACAGACACTATACTTACAGTATAGTGAAGTAAGTCCAGGAAGCTGGACTTACTAGGTGAAGTTGAAGTCAGCTGTTACAAATATATTGTAAGAACTGAAGGAAACTATTTTTAAAGAATTAAAGGAAAGTATAAGAATGCTGTCTCATCAAATAGAGGAATATAAATGAAGACACAAAACATAAAGATGGGCCAACCGACAACACCCTGTCTAATAAACAGAAGGGGAAAATGGTGAACAGAGTCTTTAGATCATCTTCAGTACTAGCAACGCAACGTGTACACAATGGGAATTCCCATGAGAGGAAAAGAAAAAGGGACAGAAAGAATAGATGCAGAAATAATGGCCAAAAATTACCTAAATTTATATAAAACATTAATGTACATATTCAAGAAGCTCAACAAACTCCAAATAAGATACAGTTCCTAACCAAAATATATGATAACCAAAATGTCAAAGACAAGGGGTCCTCAACAAGAATGATACATTTCTCATAAAAAATAATAGAGGCCAATCACCAGTGAGGTGATATGATGAAGTCCTAAAATTTTAAATCGCCAACAAATTTGTTTCTATAACCAACAAAATTATCCTCCAAATATGGAGCGAATCCAATCTTTACCTCAATCCATACAACCAATATAGTAAAGCACAGATGGGATGGGGCGATATTGAAAGTAAAAATGAAGGTGAATTTAAGACATTACTAGATAAACAAAATGTAAGAATCCTTCAGACTAAAATGATGTACAGATACCACACAATAGACCGACTTCATCTGAAGATATAAAGAACACCAGTAAAAGTAACTACAAAGGTAAATATGAAAGATATAGGTAAATACGAGAACATACTATTGTTTCTCACTCATGACCTAAACTGTATCTGCATAAACCAATAATTATAAAACTGTGTATGTTAGCAGGCTTATAATGTACAACGATGCAATCTGCATGACAATAGTAGAAAAAGAGGAGGGGGGAAAACTGCTATCTTGGGATAAAGTTAATACTAAGAGTAGGGTAATAATTTGAATTAGACCATTATAAATTATGATATTAACTGAGATCCTCAGAGCAAACCTAAGTAAATAGTTCCCCAAAAAAGACCAGTTAAAGAAAGAAAAAGAAGGGCCCTCCCTGGTGGCACAAGGGGTTAAGTCTCAGCCCTGTGAAGCTACCCCCTGCCACTGCAGCAAGGGTTTGGTCCCCACCCAGGGAGCTGATCCACATGGCGCAGCAGACCTCTCCTGTCTTGCCCATTGTAGTGTATTTCAGAAGATCTGCCTGTTCTGTTCCCCACTCTGTCTCTGGTGGGTCCTCTCACCTCTCTCCATCTCTGGCCTACACCCCAGCTCTTGTATGCATATATAAACAAATCTTTAAAAGAAATAAAGAAGAAAATTAAAGTGGTACACTAGATAATACCTGCTTAACACAAAATAGTAATGAAGGAAAAGAGGAAAAAGTCACGTCATATATAACACAAACAGCAAAACAAATAAATTTTACCCCATCAGTACATTAAATATTGGTGAATTAAACATTCTAGTGAAAAGGCAAATTTTTCAGAGTAAATAAACAAGACCCAACTATGTGCTATATACAAGTCTTTCTCTAGATACAAAGACACAGAAATTGAAAGTAAAATGATAGAAAAAGATATTCCATGCAAACAGTGCCCAAAAGAGAACTGGATGGGCTATACTATTATCAGACAGCATAAGACTTTAAGATAAAAACTGCCACAATGGACAAAATAAGAGCTATTTTCCAAAGATAATAAGCTCAGTCTATCAAGATGACATGACAATTAGGTATGTGCTAAGAACAGAACCCCACAATACATGAAGCCAAAAGTGAAAAAGTGACAATGCAGAAATAATGAAGTAATAGTAAAATATTAGAAGCTTTCCTCCTGAGAAATAGAAGACCACTCATTGTCCACTCTCACCACTTCTATTTAGAATCATAATGGAAGTTCTAGCTAAGGATTTTAAGAAAAACAAATAAAAGGCATCCAGATTGGAAAGGAAAAATTATCCCTATTGGAAGATGACATATATTGTACATAAAAATCCCAAGAAGTCCATAACCAAAACCATAAGAACTAGGGCATGGGGGCTGCCCTGGTGCCCTGGGGTTAAGTCTCAGCGCTATCACCTTTATGACCTGAGTTCGATCTCAGCCAGGGAGCTAACCCACATATGGAACAGCAGACCTCTCCTGTCTCTCTGCTGCTTCCCTTAGCAGTTTACTTCAGTTGTCCCGTCTATTCTGCTCTCCACTCTGTCTCTGGTGAATCCTCTCATATCCTGCACCTTTCGCCTACACCTAAGTTCTTCTACACACACACACACAAAAAAAAAAAAAAAAAAAAAAAAAAAAAAAAAAAAAAAAAAAAAAAAAAAAAAAAATTTAAAAAAAAAGAACTAGGGCATTCAGCAATGTTGCAAAATCCAAAGTCAACATTGTATTTCTAAACATTAGCAATGAACTATCTGAAATTGAAATCAAAGGGGAAAACTCTGCTTACAATAGCATCAGGAAGAAAAAAAAACATTCAAATAATATTAACAAAGGAAGTGCAAGACCTGTCCACTGAAAACTACCATACTACCAGACTATCATTAAAAAAATTGGAAAAGCACTCCATGTTCATGGATGGGAACAATTAATATTGTTAAGATGGTAATTAGTCCCTAAACTCATCTACAGATTCAATTCCTACCAAAATCCCAGCTGCTGCCTTTTTCTTTTTTAAAGAAGGGAAATCCTTTATTGAGCTACAATTATCTTCTAAGGATATAGCAATAATGTATCATTAAAATATTTAAGTTTAATTATGCAACATGTTTCAATACATAATCATCAGTTGCTTTTTTTTCCTGCAAATATTAACAAGTTCATCCTAAAATCCATATGGGCAAGCAAGGGACCAAGAACAGTCAAACAATTTTGAAAAGAACAAACCTGGATTTCAAAATCGACTATAAAGCTACATGAGATGTGGGGTGGTGAGAGGATTCACCAGAGACAGAGTGGGGAGCAGAACAGGTAGATCAACTAAAATACACTGCTGAGGGGAACAGCAGGCGAGACAGGAAAGGTCTGCTGCGCCATGTGGGAATCACCCTGGCCAAGTTTCGAACTTGTGCTGCTGTGGCTCTAGATAGTTTCATAATGCTGCACTTAACCCGTTGCACCCAGGGAGACCCCCAGTATATTTTTTTATAGAGTCTAAGAATTATTTCTTCTGGGCTTACCAAAATGTGTTCTCTAGTTATTTACATTCCACAAAAGTAAGTGACACCATTGGCTACCGGTTTTTCACTTTCTGACTTACTTCACTTAATATAATCACCTCAAAATCCATCCATTTTGTCCTAAAAAGCATTATATTTCATCTTTTCTTAGCAGATTAGTATTCCACTGAGTATATATTCCACAATTTTGTATAAAATTGTCTGTCCCTGGACAGTTAGGTTGGGGTTCTATGACTTGGTGGTTTTGGTTAATGCTGCTATGAAGACTTTTTTTTTTAAAGATTTATGTATTTATACATACAAGCTGGGGTACAGGCCAGAGGTGTGGGGCGGCGAGAGGGTTCACCAGAGACAGAGTGGGGAGCAGAACAGGCAGATCAGAAATACACTGCTGAGGGGCGCAGCGGGCGAGGCAGGAGAGGTCTGCCGCGCCATGTGGGAATCTCCCCAGCCGGACGTCGAACTCCCATCGCCACTGCCAACAGCGCCACAGCGCAGTGCTTAACTGCTGCGCCACCAGGGAGGCCCAATGTTGCTATGAAGATTTTATATTAGTTTTTATACTCTTTGGTGGTCCACTAATTTTCATAGCAGCATTAATCACAACAGCTAAATGTGGAAGCAACTCAGTGTCCATCAAGAGAGGAATAAAATGTGGTGTGTGTGGGTGTGTGTGCGCACACGTGCACGCGCATATATCAATTTTATTCAGCAATAAAAAGGAATGACTCAGGTTATGGTATGGTTTGACTTTGAAAAGATTATGGTAAGTTAAAGAAATCAAAGATTATTTTTGCCTGAGTTTATTTGTATGAAATGTCCCAAACAAATGAGTCCTTAGAAATAAAAAGACCAGTGGTTGCCAGGGGCTATAGAGGGGAGGAAATGGGGAGTGACAGCTAACAGATACTGGGTTACTTTTGGGGGTGATTAAAATGTTCTAAAACAAGATAGTGCTGAGGGTTGCAGAACTTTGTGAATATACTAAAAATCACTCAACTGTTCATTTTAAAAGGTGAAATTATGAATTCTATTTCAAGAAGATAAAGAGTAAAGGAAATAATGCTATAAAAGGGAATATCCAGTGGGGAAAAAAAGGAAAACTTTATAAATAAAGTACCCAATAGAATGGTTGGAAGATAAATTTGAGAAGTTCTCCCAGAAGGCTGCTAAATTATGAACATATAAATGGGAGAGAAAAAAAATAAGAAAATCAAAGGACTTGGCCAAGCAGTCATAATGTATTTTTAGGAGAACCTTTCCAGATGAAACAAGAGGTTCCAGATTGAAAGGCCCTTCAAAAGAAATGAAAATAATTTCATGTAAGACCAATCACATTCAAGTTTCAGAGAATCAGTTATCTACACAGGATGAAGAATCAGAATGACTTTGGATTTCCCAATAAACACAATGACAGCCCTAACACAATGGATCATTAGCTGTAACATTCTGGATGAAAATGATTTCTAACCCAGATTTCTAAATCCTGACAAAATGTCAGTCTGGAAAGAGAGATATTCTCAAACTTAAGAAAACGGTCCCTACCTGTTCTCAGAAAGCTACTGAAGGATATACAAAGTAAAATGAGAGAGAAGACCAAGAAAGAAAAGACATGGTCTCCGAGAACAGCAGACCCACCTGCAGACAAAGGTAAAGCGCAGAATGATGCTAAAGAGAGGTGGGCAGGAGGGTATTAGCAGGTGGTGAAGGCACCAGTTCAGACTGGAACAGGCTCAAGGAGGCTTATGCAAACTGGCAGTATATAAGCAATACTATACCTAAGTATGTATATATATACAAATCAAAGTAAGACAACTATTAACTTCAAAGATTATGAGAAAAAAAGAAAAGTACTCAGTTCAACTATACTGAGCTGTGAATAGCAATCACAGTAAACTAAAAGTTATCTTAATCAAAATTTTAAAAATGACTATATTTGGTGGACACAGAGATAGTACGTACACATGTGGAAAGTTAGGAAAAAAGGAGTTGAAATTCACCCTTCGTAATGGAAAGTATAATATTTATAGTGACAAAAAAACTGAGAAGTAGCAACACAAGCATGGTATGTAGGGATAGAGCAGTACAGAAGAAAAGAATTAACAAAAATAGTTGACAGCATCTGCCCCTGAGGAACGGGAAATGGCAGAAGGGATAAAGATTGCCTTTTCAATGCATCTTATGATCGAATCAACTATCTCTGTATAAATGACTGACAAAAAAATAAAATTTTTAAATGAGAGAGTACTTTTCTCACATGCTTCTGCTTTGGTCCTCTGTTACAGTAGAACTTTATTAAGCAGATTACATTTAAAAGTTTCAATTTCCCTCTTAACAATATAAGCATTCATACATCCATAGTCAATGTTTAGACATTTTTTAAACAGGTTGATACAGCTAAACAAATTATAATGAGACCTATTGAAAACTGTTAGAGTCACAAGGTAAGCTTGCCAAATGATTACAGTGCATCAATGGCATGCATCAGTGCTATCCATAAATTAACTTTAGATTTAAAGTAGCTGCTGTTACAACAGCTTGGTTCCCAAATGATGATCCTAGAAATTTAACACCAGTGGTCTTTTTTCTAAAATTTTGCAAACCAAAATGTACATAATGAAAAATGTTTCCTGCGATATACAATGAGATGTCAGTGAATGTCACAGCATGCTGAAAGTGTAAGTCCACGAAAAGGAGCCATGAAGGGTTATAGCTGATCCAGTGACATGACATTCAGGTGCCAAGCAGGCCTCACAGATAAGCAATTCTAGCACCTTAAAAACAATGGCTAGAAGTTGTGAACTTACTTTCTAAATGTGCATGAACTGTGAACACAATACATGTGAAATGTTCTAAATGCAAATATGTGTTAAATGATAAATTTAAATTGGCTAAATACTATGTTGACTGAAGCTCACAGCTCAGCTAGGCCAAGAAGCCATGTGGATGGAGAAAGCCTATAACATGAAGATTTTGTAGTATCTCACTTATATCCAGCTCCATGTGATTTTAACCACCAGATTCAAAACTTAAATTACAACACATGACCCAAAAGCATAATTCCAGCTCTTCCGAAATGAAGCTGTTGAATGTACAAGTCTCTTTCCCCAACTGTGAAATGGACAAAGAAAACTATTGTTCAAAGGAGATAGTTATTCCTGTTAAGACATTCTAGCTGATAATACAAGATTCTTTTTCATCATATATTTCCTAGAGATACAATTAATCTTGTCAAAGATAAAATTCACTCAATGAAATCTAGGTTTTAGAAAGCATTAAGCAAATTCTACAATATTTTACTAGTCCTATGGAATCTTGCTAAACTGAAAAAAATCTATACTCACATGGCAATCTACAATCACCAAAAGATCTATAATAATGTAACAGAATCAAGAATTCCACTTTGCCACTTGGGAATCACATATAGCAGATGGTGAATTTCCCCCAACAAAGGTGTGATTCTTTAAAAGTCTCATTCCACTTGGACACATACCTGACAAAATTAAGTGGGCAGTCAGACTCCAACCCCTTACAGAGTCACACTTTAGCTAAATGTCTTGTAATAAATATATAGAAACATGAAGTTCTGGTTCCTTTGAGAAAAGTTAAGGAATGAACAGCCCAGCTCTCCAAGTATCATGTTTGCTAGATCTCCAAAACAATGGTTGTAGAGGATTTGGGTCCATTTCTCTATAGTCACTTGCTCCATTGCTCTAGGATCTTTCAGAAGGAATTTAGGTAACATGAAATGGCAGCAATCCTCATTCCTATTCACAGAGACCCAAAGTCTACAGTAGTTTATTTCCAATATACATTTTTTTAAAGGACGGTGGCACAGAAAGAACTGGGAACACTGCCGCAAGTCTGAAAGAGAAGATTCTAAACCAGCTCTGACATCAACTGCCTCTGGTTCCTTACCCTATTTACCTTCTGTGTTGGAGGTCCCCAAGACCACCCCCAGTTTGGTGATTCACTAGGAGGACTCCCAGGACTCAGGATGTATTCATACTCACACCTGTGATTATTAGAGCAAAAGGAGAAAAAGAAAAATGTGCAAAGGGAACAGGTATATGAACTGAAGTCCAGAGGAAACCAGTTTCCTAGTCTCCCCTGGTGGAGTGGGGAGAGGCTGTGACAATGTGGTCTACCAGGAAAGCTGGGGAAGTCTCAGCGCTTGGGGAATGTGGGGGAGTGGTCACCCTCTGCCTCAACACCAAAATGCCAGACTCCCAGAAAGAAAGCACAACTTCAGCCTAACATCTGCACACTCCCCAAATCCAAGTTCCGAGACACCAGGCCAGGACCAGCCCAGCAAGCAGGCCTCTCTAAGGACAGCAATCTCAAACCTGCTGTATTAGCTCTTTTTTGGTACTCACCTCTCTAGATCTCAGTTTCATCATGTCATTTCCCCCAAATAATTAGCTTAGTTCAAACATCACACAGGAATTCCACTGCCTAGGAGGGTCTATTCATGGCCAAGGGCTGTGAACTACAGAGCATGGCCAGGCAACTGTGCAGCAGGAAAGGGTTTCACTGCTCAGGGTCTACTTTCACAACAGTGACGAGGACCTCATTATTAATCAGCCCTCTCCCTCCGGCCCTGCTCTGCATGCTTACCCAAACCCTCCAATTTTTCCTGAGAGAATATTTAGTACTTTTGTCTTTGTCTTTCTCCTAAGTGTTTTAGACCAGAAGGCTGAGGTTTATAGAACACAGGAACAGGCCTTCCCTGGTGGCACAAGGGGTTAAATCTCAGCACTATGAAGCTATCCGCAGCCACTGCAGCACAAGTTCAATTCCCAGCAAGGGAGCTTCCCACATGGTGCAGCAGACCTCTCCTGCCTCGCCTGCTGCTCCCCTCAGCAGTGTATTTCAGTCAGTCCACTTGTTCTGCTACCCACTCTGTCTCTGGTAAATCCTCTCACCACCACCACCACCACTACCCCCACGCACACCTCTGGCCTACACTGCAGTTCTTGTATGCATAAATAAATCTTTAAACAAAGAAAAAATAAACAAAAAAAAACCCCACAGGAATAAAAATAAATAAAAGCTCAGTTCTCATAGAGCATCTTTTGTAAAACATGAAAAGTAGTTTTATTCCCATCTGTCACATGTACACTTTACAGGGGTCATGGTGACAGCAACACAGGGGTCAATTCTTGACAATAAAGTCACCTCACATGCCTGCTCACCAAACCCCTATTACAGGGAATAGGACCCACTGCCGTGCTATTCTCCTAAGGGAGGTAAAGACCAAAGGCTCCTGTATATTTCAATCCTCCATCGTATATCTATTGTAGAAGCCCAACTCTCTGGAAACTCTCTTGTGAAATGGTAGAGAAAATTACGAGGCGAGTCACAGGAGTGGGGCTTCAGTCTCAGCTCTGACTCTCACTGTGTGAGCTCTCAAGGCACTTGAGAGTGTCTGGGCTGTACTGTTTCCAGGGACACTGTGGAAGCCAAGAGGAGCTGCGCCAGCAGTCCTGGTGAGGTCTAACTTTCCAGAATTTTCACAGCACTTCCTCCCTTAAAGGAATGGGGTGAGGTGAACAGTAATTCAGTATAAGGTTTCTCCATCAGAGCTTAAGTTACAAAAGCTGATCATTATTTTTAAAATTTTGACAAGAAAGACATTTGTGGACTCAAGTTGGCTTAGATCTGATAAAATACTGATTCCCTTACTCTGGCTTCTATATATGGAGACTGGTATCAATGAAGAGAAAATTGGTGTTTAGAGATGTTTTTCAGAATTACTAGTTACATATTTATATCCAGACTCATTCCAGAAATACTGCATTCATTCAAACAAATACACTCTAAGCTACTACATTAGGTACTATGTGTGTACAAGATAAAGAATTGTAAGAACCTAAAGAATGCTGAATTTTTCAACATCCATCACTTTATACATGCTCAGGGGTATTAAAAATATGGCAAAGGACCTGGCTACTGTCAGGGTGAGAGAGGCAGTGTTACCTCTGAGGAAGTAAAATGGGGAGGGAAGAGTCCCTGGATATTTGCTCTGGTCAAGATCTCCAACCACCAATCCTCTAACCACATTGTTGGAATAAAATTACAACAAAATGAGTAGCATAATCAAAGACATTAGCTGAAAAAGAGTCAGGAGGTGGGGGGTAGGGGCATGGGAAGAGCAGAAGAAAAGGAAAAAAGTCTGAACTCACCGAGACTGTGGCAATCCTTTTTTACTGAGATCTGCCCTCACACGTTCTCCTACATGTCTGTAAATTTCCACTAAGCTGTTTATTGCTGCATCTCGAACCTAGATGTAAAAGAAGAGAGCTTATAGCTGCTCTGTGTCAGCCCACAGCACTTCCTGCTGGGACACAATAGGCTACACAGCACCCCAAATTTATCACCAATTTACCAATGCAACTGTGAATACAACCCCTTAGACATTTGACTAGATCAGGCCATGTGTGATAGTTTTGACTCCAGCTACAATTCCAAAGAGTAGAAAAAATTCAGGTTGCATCCCTATATACATGTAAAAATCCATATCCCTTAGTTCTTTCCATTCTTTAAGATGATGTCAGGAAACTAGGATTTTCAGGCCATCTTTCCAAAACAGAAAATGCTACAAATAAATGAATTATACAAAAATGAAACATATATAAAGCATTCTGTATTTAGATCAATAAAATACTAGTGAGCAAAAAAAAAAAAAAAAAAAAGAAATGGGTAGTACAGACTACTCTATATTCAACAAGTTCCCAAAAAGGGAGATTGGGGAGGGAGGTGGAGAGTATATCCATGAATTGTACAGTAAATACAGAGCAGGACATAATAAATGTCTTAAAAAACACAAAAAGTTCACTTTAGAGAAGGGAGTAAGCACACCAGAGGACACCAAGAAACATTTTATGAAAGAGAAAGGAACCACTTATAATGTGCTTAGAATAGCATTTTGCCAGGTAAAGATGGGATGAGACAGCTTTCAAACAAGGTAGGCCTGTATAAAGGCATGAAAGCAGAAAAGCAGGGCATATGCTTCAGGAAGAGCAGGCAAGCGGTCTGGCCAAACACAAATATGAATTAAGAAGCAATAAATGAGGCCTAAGACACAGGGTGGATCAAAAAAAAAAAAAAAAAGTCGGGGAAAATTTATATTAAACTGGATCAAGTGTTATCACTGTATCAAAGTCAAATTTCTTAAGTGTGAAAATGACATGATTAAGAAAATATCTTTGTTAGTAAGAGAAACAGAAGCATCTCGGGGCAAAAATATGACTGTAATATATTTTCAAAGGGCTTATGGGAGAAAAGTACATGTATGTATAAGAAAGACATAAAAAAAATGACAGAATGACAACTGGTAAATATGGGTATTCATTATATTACTCTGAATGTATCCAAAGGTTTAAAAACTTGCAAATAAAAAGGTGGGAAGAAAATCTAAGCATACAACGAAACCAACGCCAGTCTGTGGCAGGTACAAAGGGTCAGGAAGGGACGAGATGTGTACTTAATTTAGTGGGCAAAGTTAGAGGAAAAATATGATTTTAGATTTGTTCTCAAGCAATGAAATCAAAATAAGAGAGTGAAGGAGAGGAAGGAAGCAGAGAGGCAAACAAAAATTTACAATTCTGAATTCAGGAAGTTACTCCTTGATTGAACTGTGTTATATAACAAGTAATTTCGTTTATTATTCCTAATATGGTGGAAAAAAGCAAATCCTAAGCTTATCTTCTCATCCAAAATCTATACTTTGAACTAAATTGTATCCCTCAAAGTGGATATTGAAACCCTAACCCCATCGTGAATGTATTTATAGACAGAGTCTTTCAAGAAGGTAACTGAGGTTAAAAGAGGTCCTAGGAGTGGGGCCCTGACATGATGAGATTTCTGCCTTTCTAAGATGCCAGAGAGCTCACTCCGATCTCCATGTGAGCATAAAGAGGCCAGGTGAGCACACAGCCAGCGGGAGGCCATCTCTTCACCATACCCCATCCATACTGCCGCCCTAACCCCCACACTTTCGAACCATGAGCAATGTATTTCCATGGTTTGGGCATTAGTTTATGGCAGCTCAAGCTGACTCACACAGATTATAAGTTTATTCTAGAAAAGAAATAATTTCTGATGTTAAGAAATATTTTTCTATTGATACTAGCATGTATCATCAAAAAGTAATCGATCCTGTGTCCTGAACAACAGTATTAAGAGCATCACCTCTGCCGAATTCCTAGTGATGACTTTTGCTCACAACCAATCACCTTGGGTGATCATCGCAAAGAGCAATCAATATTCCGATTCAGAAACTGTGGGACATGAAAAGTTGCATAGACTTAGTGGAAAAACTAGTAGCTTTAGAGTCTCAAAGAAGTGAACCTGAGGACCTACTTGGCCATTCAGGAGCTATGTGACCTTGAATAAAGTCTTTAAACTCTTTAGACTCAATTTCCTCCTCCATAAAGTGGAACACTGATTGAGGACTGAAATAAATAATGGATTCATTCAACAAATCCTTGAGCAAGCACCCATAGGTCCAGGTGGTGGAGTAAATGAATGGAGCAAGGTGAGTTTAGGATGACAGATGGCCCTGGCATGGGACCTCGCTGGCAGAGAGAAAAGGGGATGCACAGGGTCAGCAAACATGCCATCACCCAGCCACAGAGAACTGCAGCACGGCTTTGCCATAGTGTCTATCCTTTTTTTTTGTTTTTTTCATAGCTTCTATTCTTTCCAGAAAAGTCAGACATACAAACCTCCCAAATATAAAATATCTCAACTTTAATTGTGAAATTAAAATACCTGTAAACATGCACATACACTAATGTGTAAGTAAGATTAGCCTCCAAGCCAGCAGTTTGTATGTATAAAGCACTTGACATAGTGGCTGGTGGAAACAGTGTCATCTACATCATTTAACCCATATCCTTAGTCTTTAAAATAATCACCCTCAGGTTTAGGAAGCTAGAGGGTCAGAAGAGATTGGAGGGTCTAAACCACCCTTGAGTTAAGAAAAAGGATTTTCCTTGGTACTACAAAGCTCCCACTGAGAAGGGACATTTCAGTAAAAGTAGCTCAGCTCAGGTTGCAGGGTCAATATAGTGTTTACATGGGTCCCACAAGGCCTCTGCTGCCCCCAGACTCACCAGAAAGAGGAAGTCAATGTTTCAGGCCATCAGGACTAAGAAGACAAACACGACACAAACTAAGCACTCCCTGCCAGGTCTGAGCTCAGTGCTTATACGGCCCAAGAGCTTCAGGTCTATGACCTTCCTCACCAGGCCACTGTTTACTGTGACACAGAGGTGGGTGTGGAGGCTGGTGAGGTGGGACCTGCTGGGGCCCACAGCAGATAAGTAGCAGAGGGGAGCCCTGAACTTGCATCTTCCCAAATGCAGGCCCACACTCTTCTCATTGTAGCACCCACAATCCAACGTGGGTGTCAAAATAAGGGTTCACAACAAGAACTCAAGGGAGGGCTTCACTCGGGGCAGGGGTCACCTGTGAACTGGTGGGAAGCTAGCCCTGCCCTGTGCTGTACCTCTAGAGCAGCAGCACCATCTGCAGCCGGCCTGTCTGGGAGAGTGGGGGCAAGACCTGTCTGCTCACCAGGGACTCATTCACCTGCACTGCCACCTCAGCCGAAGTCCACCTCCCTCCTCCAGGAGGCAGGCCCTCAGTAGAGATGCTCCTGCCCCACTTCTGAGCACTATCAGCATAGCCCAGCCCAGGTTCAGCTGCAGAGAACACTAAGTTCGACAACAGTACCCAGACACTTCACGATGGTTCCAGACTTTAAAGATGTGTACCTAACTCCTCAGCTGAGGATGCCATCCTGACTGACTAGCCTATGCTAGCTGACAAAGTACAAAGAAGAAATCCAAGGTTTTCAGGCAGAACTGGAGTTACTATTGTCTAGCAAAAAGACTTTCTGTTGTGTGGGAAGTCTGAGACTGTTGGCTGCCTTGCCTGCAGCCACTGCCCCACCCTCTTTGTCCACAAGCCTTGTTCTGGAATCCAGCTCCAATGTCCTTAGTGCACAGCCACCACACAATCCAAGCCTCTTCCTAGTGACTTGATTGGAAAGGTGCATGGGATGCAAGTCTCCACAATGAAATATGAGAGAGGACCACAAAAAAGCTTCTGGAAAACTACTCTTGGAAAGAGAAAAACGAAAGAACTCTTAAAAACACAGGACACTGAGGGAAAAGTAGACAGGGACTGGGTATATCTCCTAGTGTATTGAAGAATTAAGTGAAATGATGTCTACAATTTGCTTCAAGATGATCTAAATTTTGCTTCAAAATAATGGGCTAGGGGAAGAATTAAACCAGCTTTGTCTTATGAGTTGCCGGAGCTGGATAGTAGGTATGGGGGATACATTATGTCATTCTCACTACTATGTAAGTTTGAAGCTCTCGATAATGAGAAGCTGAAAACAGGAGAGGAACACAGGAAGCACCAGCTCTCACCTCCCAGGCCTGCCTGGTGCTGCACGGTGTTGAGAGCACGGGCCAGGACAGCTAAGAAGAAACAGGCAGATGAGGTTAAGTCTCTGGAGACAGCACTGGCCTGGCTGCCAGCAAACCTGCAGTCTTCCCCTTTTAGGACTGGGCTTTACATGGGACAATACATTTGCTCCATGGCTACCAAAATTCTGAATTGGATTTTCAGTTACTTGTAGCCAAAAGCCTCCTAGTCTACACCTTCAGTGTATGCGGGCACTCTGAGATTCTCAGGGGCTTCCCCTGCTCCAACACCAATACAAAAATACTTCCCATCCTCTAAGGCAGGAGTGTTCTCAGTGTTGACCTTAAATGCAATGGAGTCAACGTCAGGGGTGGCCCTCAGACCTGGGAGAGGACTGTGCACACAGGCCGTGGAGAATGAGAGCTGGAGTTCGAGTGCAGCCTCAGGCAAGAAGCACAACAGCAAAGGCAGGACAGTACCATCCCCTCTGGCCTGAGATGCAAATAGCCACACAGGGAAAATCATTCAAAAGGGTCTGGGTATCTACACGATCCCAAGCAGAAGGCAGTCCTGGGACAATCAAGAGGAACAAGTGGCAGTCCTGAGCCTCAAGGCTCAGAAGTCAGCATTTATGGTCGGGGAAAAATTAAAATAAGCCAAGAGCAAGAATACATGCACCTGAGGACGAGCAATAAATAAATGGATTAATATCAGAGAAGCAGGTGCTGGTTTCCTGACTGCAGAGATTCTGGGAGGTGTGGGTCGTGTGTGCCTGTGCCGACATACACATACATGCATAAAACATTCCTACAGGAGATGTGAACATCTGGATTATTTTCAGAGTGCTCAGTGTGGAATTCTCTAGTTATACATACTCCTTACTGCAGCTCAAGGCATAGGGAAAGCTGCCCACCAGCACCAAGCTTATTTCAAGCCCAACGCTGTCTCCCACAGGCGAGCGTGAATATTCCTACCACCTGCCTAGCCAATGCAGGCATCTGAATGAGGAACAAATAACCAACTAGCCAAGCTGGCCTTTCTGTTCTACTCAAAGATGCCCTGTGGTAGTCTTAAAGTATAACCTCTATAAAGAATTAAAAAAAAAAAAAAACATAAAACAAAAATAGAGACAACACCAAAAGTGTGGGGGAGGGGAGGCAAAATACTCAATTTGGTAATTTAACAGTTATTTTTGAATTAACGTTGAAGACCAAGTATGTTTTACTCCGTGAATAAAAATATCTAAAAATTATATTTCAGATGTACATATACTTTCAAGGCAGGCTTGCTAAGAGACTAAGTGGAAAGGAGGAGGGAGGTGCAAGCCAAGGAGACCAAGAAAACAGAGCAGCAGGAGGGAGCTGGGTCAGGAAAAGGCAGCAGCAGAACAGAACCAGAGAGACAGTGAGAAATGCAACTGAGCTCAAGGGCAAAGACACAGAAGAAGGGTGAGTTGGCAGGGGGGAGGTGGGCTGCCTCTCTGGAAGGCACTCAGCACTTAGATTTAAAATGAGATGCTGTCTATCTGTATTCCCTTTGTAAATTATTGTTTCTACTTTGGGATCCTTTACTAATGAGGTGTTTTTCTTCTCTGTTACATGAGCTAAAATAATGACTGCTGATAATCAGGACTGAGAGAAGTGGCACTTCAAGCCCACCTGGAAACCCTCACAAATGACCGACTCCTCTCCCGCCCTCACACTAAGTGGTACTCTTTTTTTATTTTCGTATTTTTAATTTAGATAATGTTTACATAACAGTTCTTAAGGGTTGAGTTCCAGAAGTTTCCACAGTGCTATATACCTCAGTGTGACCACCACCCAAAGCAAACTATGTAACATGACCATTACCTCAGAAGACTTCCTTCAAGCCACTCCAATCAACCTACCCCCACCCCAAGAGGTAAGAACCACTGTCTGACTTCATTCACCACTGACTAATCTCCCCTTTAGCTGCAAACATGGTGACCAGTGTGGTATCTTGGTGATGGTCTGGAAGAGATCACCTTACAGGCTATGAAGAGAGGAAACAGTGGCCACCACACTTACCCACGGAATCTCAGAAGTGCTAACAGGCAGTAACTTTAATAATCGTCAGTGCTCTGGAAGAATGAATAAGGTCCCACTCACCTACCAGGCCTGCACAAAACATCAAAATGCATCTTAACTGTCTACAGTTGGTGTTATTTGCCCTCACTAAAATGCACTCACCTGGCTGTTTGGATCTCCAAGTAAGTTACATATATGTGGCACGATCTTGTTTAGTGTTAAAGTATGTGCTCCGGAGCTGCAAACAAAAGGAGTGTTTTATTACCAGGGAACAGGAAAAAGATACCTTCCCTGCTCACTCACCCCTTTCTCTCCATCTCAGGACCTCATCCCCACCTCATACCAAGGCTCTCTCCTTCCTTTCTGTTTCCAAAAGAAACACAACCATGGGCCCTTTGCAGAGTTCAAAACCTATAGTAAGTACTTCACCCTTGCATTCGGGGCTCTCTCTAATCTGGTCCAAGCCCTTCACTGCCACACCTAAATCTCAGCTTTTCCCACATGTGGCTGTCTTAGCATCACTGTTCTATCACCTAATGCTTCCTATTTTGCCCAACTCGATCTATCCAAGTAAAGTGCAAGTCCACTGTGGGTTCTCACTGTATTCTGCATCTGTGCACAACCCTGCAACCACAGGCATTAAGTCAATTGCTGAATGAAAGACTGTAATAAAATGGCTGCAGACGATTCAGCAACAAGAAGGAGTGGATTACTGTGCAGGCAACAACATATATGCAACCTCAAGGAAATTATGCTGAGTAAAAGAAGGCAATCTTGAAATTTAACTTAATTGATACAGCATCCTGAAATAACAAAAATCACAGAGATGGAGTACAGATCAGTGGTTGTCAGGGGCTAGGGTCTGGCTCTAAAGGGGCATTGTGGGAGCCAGGGGTGATGTACAGGTCTATAACCTTGACTGGTCACAGTCCTGTTATATGGAGCTACACAAATGACAGAACTGCACAGAGGCACAGCCTCCCCCCCATACCCCTTGTGGAGTGTATCAACACCCATTTCCTGATATCAAGATTCAGCTACAAAGACATAAGATGTTACACAGTGGCACAGTGTGTATGTGGGGGGGTTGGGGGAGGTGGCCACTGAGGGGGTGAGCAACAGCACCTCCCAGCAACTTCCTGTAAATAGCTAAGTATTTCAAAAGTAAAAGTTAAAAATAAGAAAGCTGAGCCAAGGAAACCCTCTGTCCCGGCCTAGACTTACGCATTGAGTGTAGCGACCAGGCAGAGACAGGTGCCTTCCCGAGTCCGGAAATTCTTGTGCTTGAAGCCTCCCAGCATTCGGTCCCAGACGTACTGCAAAGACAAAAAGCAGGTGAAAGGGGGTGGGGAGAGGCTTTGCTGGTCCTTCCTTTCACCCAGGGCCAGTACTGTCTCTGGTGCCAAATGAGTCAGCCCCTACTGAAGCATTTTATCCTCCCAAGAGCACACTAAAAATGTGCTCTTCTATTTATATATCAATTTAAATTTTTCAAAACATAGCGCTTTATGTTATCGCATTTATTTGCTTTCAACGTGAGGTGTCACTGTCCCTATTTTATTATGGGTAAGCAGGGTGACGATAAAGGGTAGGGACTGGCCAAGATCAGATACTCAAACTCCTCCCTCTGCCTACAATGATGTCCCCTTCCTCTACAAGTCCAACACCTGCTCATCCTTAAAGATAAGTCTAAGTTTTACCTTCTCTGGGAAAGTGTTTTCTACTTACACTTCCCATCCACTTCCAGCTGGACCCCAGAAGGGAGTGCTGTGTCCCTCCCAAACAGGGATAAGGGTCCCAACCAGAGCTCCTGAGTTCCCAGACACTAAGGATGCCTCTTTTCAGAGAAATGGAGAGTCAGTGACCTGAATGAACTCGGGAATCTGATGGATGAAACCAAGCACACAGCACTTGGCTAATGTCCACTCATTTAGTCAAAGTAAACCCTTTGCTATTTGTTCCTTATTTAAATATCCTGTATGGGGGGCGGGGAGGAAGAGGGAGAGGGATTTGCAGATTAAATGCAATGAAAATTTCCATCTGTAACACATCAGCTTGAAAGAAATTAAGTCTTTCTCAATGGTGTCTCCACAGGTGGACACTGGCACCAACACGCCAGCCGGCTGCAAAGCGCTTCCCTGACCCTACCTGAGGATTAGCAGCTTGATCCATGATCTTCAGCAGCAGAGTCTGGTCTTGCTCCCTCACTGAGTCTTTAGCATCTCCCAGTCTGTCTATTAAACTTGGCAGCACTGGAAAGCAAAATGCAAACTGATTAAATGAAAATCTATTGGGGAGTCTGCAATTACCAACTGCTGATTATTTCAGCACCTGAAAAGACAAAATCCTGGTCTACGTGCTCTATATCATTCTCAAATTCTACAGTTCTATTCTCCTTGCTAAAATCTACAGGAGTTACTATAAGGATCTGCAAAATCCTTTGCATGGGCATACATACTGTCTGTCTTCTTCCTTACCCCACCTTCTTCCAGCCAGCTCCCAACATATTTTTAAGCAGATGAAATATTATTCAAATATATATCAATAGAAGACCTTGGCAGTAAGGATCAGCACAAAAGGAAATTAGGTAAGAGACAGGGTCTCCAGCATAGTTGCTTGAAGGTTGAAGGGGTGGGCAATGTGGTCTAATCTATTTTTCATCTACCCTGTGTGTTTTTAATTTTACATAACACACATACACACATATCAGACAGAACCCAGCTCTTTACTTTTCCTCCACACTCTGGACTGAAGGCCATCGGCTAGAGCTCCAAGGGCACTTACACAGCAGGGGTCAGCTTACTTTGCTACTTCTATAAACTTTCCTTTTATAAAAAATATCCTGAGCAGTTCAGCTAACTTAAGAGAAAATTGAATACTATTAAAATAACAAATTCCTAAAAACAAAGAAGATTTTTATCTGAAGATGTGCCAGAATGGGAAGAGTTCATGACCTTATCTAAAGGGGTAGAGTGACCAGAAAGTTAACAGAAAAAAAAAAAAAAAGGCACCCATGTACACACTGAAAAGCAGAAATTCTAGAAAGGAAATGCTTGCACATGAGAGCTGCCTGGTGTTTCTACTGTCATTATGAAATCTCAGAATTTTAGAGACAACTAACCAGATCATCGATGAAAATGTATCTATTTCTATTCATTCTGTTGACAGTTTTCCTTCAAAATAAGAGTGAGTATTTACTCTTGTAATCATTTACAATCAAAGTGGCAAAAAAGGCAACAATAATCGGCGGAAATACAGCTTCATAGGATTTGCAGGACTTCTCTCAGAAAATGTCTCTCCAAAGGAAGAGTAAGGGACAAATATGACTTGATTGGCACTAAACTGTGATAGTTAAGCTGTATAAAAAAATAATTAGCAGCAATACTTGATATTAGAAGACAACATTTAGGAGAAAGCAGCAGAAAGGGTGGGTTGTCTGTCTGTTTCTGAGAGGTTGTGATACCAGCAAGTGCAGAGAGGCCAATGTATTCAGGAGAGCCTTGGAGGACTTGGGGAAGTGGGGGAGTAGGCGGAGTGGGCACTCAAAGCCAGGGAAGACTGAAAGAAGGAGCACTGGTTGGGTGGCTGGGAAGGGAAAACAGGAGGGCTGGCTGGGAGGCCCGGATACAATAAAGTGGAGGATTTGGGAAGGCTGAGGGTAGCATGGGGTCAGGAGGGCGGACAGCTGGGGGCAGCTCCACACCTACCCACAGCTCACCTGTGCCGATCTGCGCCTTGAACCGATCCTGCAGCCGGGTAACCAACGCCGACAGGATGTCCATGCCCAGAAGAACCACCTGCAACGGTAAATACCAGGGGGCCGGTGAGAGGCAGGCCTAGGGGCCTGAGCTCTCGACCCCTAGGTCCCAGGGCGCCCCCACATTTCTGGCTCAGATGTTGTTCCAGAGCACAGGGGGGGGGGGGCTGTGAGCTGAGGAAACTGAATCGGTCATCTAAAGGGGGGCTGCTCTCGCACACAAAGGTTTTTTCACATTTTAACGCAGAAAAGTTAACGATCAGAAACAAAATAAAATGCAAACACAGCGTAGCCACCTCCCTGGCGCCAGCCCACTAGTGTGCGAACGCGCGCGGTGGCCCCGCCCCCGCATCGCCCCGCCCCGGCGAACTGTGCGTATGCAAATTATCTCGCGGATGCCGCGAGGTCTTTTGGGTAAAACCGAGAGGCCTCTATGCCACCTTCAGAAGCCTCAGACAACAAGGAGTTCGCGGTGTGCTTCGGGAGCTGTGATCTGCATTGGTACACTAGCTACCGGGCGGCTAGGGCGGGACTTGTGAATTAGTCACCACAACCTAACCTGGTATTGGTGCTTCTCGCTCACCGCGCACGCCCAATCGTTGACAACCATCCTTTTCTTGGGGTTGCGCTACTGTCCAATGAGCGCTTAGCGAGGGCAGTACTGCTAACACCTAACAACACGCTCGCATCAATAGAGCTCTGCTTTATCTTGGTGCAATTTTTGGAAAAAAGAAAAACCACTTTTTCCACGACTTGTTAACTCAAAAACAGCTTACAGAAAGTGTAGTTCTGAACAACAGCCCCCTCCCTTACCAATAGGGGGAGAACTGAGCTCGGTATTAGCTTGTCTTTATTCTACTTGCTTCCGTGGAAGTAATTCTTTTGGTCTTTTTCTCACCTACCCGTTATTTTCAGCTCTATTTTTATGATTATCTATATTCAGCTACCTGTATTCAAAATACATACTCAAAGCTCTAAATTCACAAATATACCCCATTCTACCAAAAGGTGATTTAGAATGCGTCATTTGTGGAATGATCCAATAGTCATCAATAAAATGACTACATACCCTTTCTCAGTAGGTAGCACCTTTGTGTTGTGAAACTTTATTAAACACGGATCAAAAACAGGGCACAGTGCGGTGCTCATACAGAACAAATAGTGATAGTTATCCTACTGTTAGGTTAACATCAGGCAATGATAATTCCTTACATCTGTCCCTGCATTTTGCAGCCAGTAACAGCAAAAACTGCAGACTTTTCTATTCATCCCTAAATCCACTACTTCAAATCCGAAGGAACCAAAATTCGCCCAGCAACCAGCACAATACAGAAACTGTCCTTGCAAGAGATCAGTGACACGAAGATATTACAGGAAATATTTTTTTTAATTTTTGTAGGAAACACTGGTTTGTGGACAGTTAATTTTTCTTAAGATGTATGAGAAAAAGGCACTTTAAAATAATGACTTTATGGAATAAATGGGATTAGACATCATACTTTTACCTTCTTGCAAAGAATACAGCACAGAAGCAGAGTGAAGTAACTATAATGGACAAAGTGACACGTTACTGCAGCCAGACAATCAAGGTCAACATCAATAGTCATAAATCATGTTGACAGATGTACTCTGGATGTGATGTGATTTAAATGGCATTTTACTGTCTCAAAACCCATAAGCCCAATCTAATCATGAGAAAAACACCAAATTCTAATAGAGGACATCTTACAAAATATCTGTTCATACTCCTTGAAACTAAGTTATCAAAAACAAATTCGGAAACTGTGGCCTCCCTGGTGGCTCAGCGATTAAGCCCTGCGCTGTGGAGCTGTTGGCAGCTGCAACGCAAGTTCGATGCTTGGCCAGGGAGATTCCCACAATGGCGTGGCAGACCTCTCCTGCCTCGCCTGCTGCTCCCCTCAGCAGTGTATTTCCATCGATCTGCCTGTGCTACACCCCACTCTGTCTCTGGTGAACCCTCTCGCCACCCCCGTGCTTCTGGCCTGTACCCGTTTGTATGCATAAACAAATCTTAAAAAATAAAAATGTCAGAAACTGTCACAGCCCTGAGGCACCTAGGAAGACATGACAATGAAATGTAGCATGGGATCCTGGAACAAATAAAGGACATTAAAGAACTAAATATTCAAAAAATCTCCCACAGATAGGCCATGGAGACAAGAGATTCCCCAAGACTAGGTTGGCAATGCAGCTAAGCCCCAGAAAAACAGGACAGGGCAGGCCAAGAGTGCCAGCTGGAGAGAACAGGCGCAGCCCCAGGCACCTACAGCGTGCAATAAACAACTGGACTTGGGGAAGAAGCAGAGGGCAACGCTTGGTCACAGCCCCAGTACCAAGGAAGGGAATCACTAGCCATAAACTCTTTGCTGCTCAGGACTTCTATGTTGCCAATTCCCTCCTAAAGAAGGAGATGAACGAACAAGAAGGAGATGAACGAACAAAATTTGTCCAGAAGACCACTCTAATTATTAGTGGTCAAGCCTCTGTTTCCTCACATGGAAATGGCGGAAATGTTAACAAGTATCTCACGGGGGTACTGTGTGTGACGTGAACTGACCCGTGCTGGGTGCCAGCTCTGGTCGCCAGGTCACTGGGGCCGCCATCGGCATGGGCAACAGGTGCTGGTCAGTGGTCCTGGGGAGCCCAGAGATTACCCCATTAAAGATTACACTGCATGAGGCTACATCTGGAAATGTTAGCCTCACACGAAAGAAGAGCAGCACTCCAACCACAGGGAAGAGGGCGTGCAAAGGTGCAAGTGTGACAGCTGCCCCCAAGAAGCGGAAGGCTGAAAAGTCATGGGGAGGTCCCTGAAGACAGAAGGAAAGGTGCAAAAGAACTACAATCAGTGAAAGGGGAGCACAGGGGCCTGGAGTTTTTCAGACAAGACGCTGTGACCACGTGGGGAAGATGGCCTGAAGAGAGGGGCAGATGTAAGCAGGAAGGTGTCAGGCTCACGAACACTTCCAATTATTCCACTTATTTTCCTCCAATCTCCCAATTATTTTCTGATTGTATGCTTCCAAGCTAAACTATTTGAATAGCCCCCAAAACGTCCATAATATAGTAAAATACTGGGTACATGATAGGGGATCAATAAGCCTTGACTTGAATAATTAAGAATGAGTTTGAACAGGTGAGTTCTCAAGGTGTAACACAGTTCCCCTTATCTACAACCCACATGAGGAAACAACTACAAATGCTGACTAAATATCAAATAAATCTGCTTACAAGCATCAGGGGATGAAAAGAGTACAAAGCAATTAGTAGACAACAAAACATAAGACTAAAATCCACGGGGATGAGCCTGCAACAAAGGCTCCACTTTTGCCCTGGGCCTTATACATACTGAGAAGGGGCAACCATAACATTGAATATTGCTCTTGATAACCACTAAGGATGAGGAAAACAAAGGTTAAATTTTAAAATCCTCAAAGATTATAGGGTAATGCCCAACAACTTGGGTCGGCAATCGAAATTGCTACAGGACAGTGAATTAGAAATAAAGCATCCTTCAGATGGACCATAGGCCAGTTTCAGAATTTAGGTGGTCCAGAAAAATATCAATCCTGACATCAGACCTTTGCTAGCTGGTGCCCCAATGCCCCTGGCAGATAAAAACCCAAACCATTTCTGGACAGAGAGCACATCATCCTAATCTAGGCCTCATTTATTTCCGTAAACAATTTTCAAATACAATGTCCACAGCAAGACTAAAGATAACCAGGAACACAGAGCAAAATAAAAACTAGCAGAAACAAGACCCACCGGGACTAAGGGTGTCAGAATAACAAGAAACAGGTGTTAAAACAACAATTCTTACTATGTGTAAACACATAACTTAAACAGAGGGAGGGTGGGAGAAGGACGTGACAACTTTTGAAAATTGCTATATTTTTAAAAGAACCAATATCCAATGAATGGGCCTTGAAAGAACATTGAACATAGATAAAGAGAGAATTAAACAGGAACCTACCCTGCAGGAAAAATACAGCGTGAAGCACAGAGAGCAAACAATGGAAAATCCAGAAGAGTGAAGCTAAGAGAGAAGAACTAGTATTAGTTTAAATGGAGTGCTAAAAAGAAGGTCAGTGACACTAGATAAAAACCAATAGCTGACACCCATTCCAATCACTACTACCAAAAAACAAAAAGAAAATAACAATAATGACAGTGAGAATATGGAGAAATTGAAACTCTCATGCAATGTTGGCAGGAATGTAACAGGGTGCCATTGTAGCAGAAAATGGTGTGGCAGTTCCTCAAAAATTTAAACAGAATTAATTGCCATATGATTGGATAATTGCAATTCTGGGCATATACCCAAAAGAAGTAAAATCAGGGACCCCAACAAACACTTGTACACCCATGTTCCCCGCAGCCTCATTCATAACAGCCAAAAGGCAGAAACAGCCCAGTCTCAAATCCAGCATCCCGCTTCATAATGACACGCAGGAAGCTTTCTCTTCCACATGGGGAACAATATACCTTCTACAATTTCTCTTTAGCACTGAATCTGAGGCCCTAGCTAATGCTTTATGGCATGAAAAAAAAATTAAGTTATGACACAAAGTAAAAGCAAAGTTGTCTCTAATGGAAACTATAAGTTGAAAATCTACAAGTTATTATAAAATTAGCGAGCTTTAGCAAAACTGACTACTACAGTCAATATACAAAAACACCAATTACATGTCTATACCAACAAGTCAAATTGGAAATTTTAAGTTTCCTTTTCTAATTACATAAACACCTAGGAATAAATCTTGCCAAAATATCTACCCAAAAAGCTTTCAGACAATTTTTAAAAATTAAAGATGACTCAAATAAATGGAGAGAGAAACTACAGGTCAGAATACTGCAAGATTAGAAAACGTTCATTTTTTTCCCCAAACCTGATGTACGCATTCAATAAAACTCCACTCAAAATTCCAACTATTTTTTAGGGGCTTCATAAACTGATTCTGAAATGTATGTGGGAATGCAAACAGCAAGGCAGTTTTGGCAAAATAGCACAATGAAACCTGCCCCAGCTGCATATGGAGATCACTGCACAGGGAGCGAGTCTGTGCTGAAATCAAGGAGAGACAGACACATCACAGATGCAATAAGGAAATACGAGTGCACACACAGGCACTTTCTCTGTGACTACCTCCTCAGCACAGGGCAGTGAAAATGGGGTGAATCTTTTAAATGAATGCCCCTGGGTCAGGTGATTACAAGGAATAAAAAGAGCCTGACTCCTCTTCCAAGGGCGGCATCCCGAGGGTACACATTACGAAAGCTGCTTCATCTGATGATCGAGTCATCATGAGAACATCACAGAGTAAAGTGACACAAACTACGTGGCTCAGGCTACCACTCACCCCAGGCTACAGCATTGTATGTGGGCTCCGTCGCAGCGCAGTCTATGCACAAAGATGATCTGTACCCCAACTTGTATGTATAAATAAATAAATCTTTAAAAAAAAAAAAGATGAACTGGTAATGCATATGAGTGCAGAGAGCAAGACAACAAAACTTGTAAAAATGACATAGGAAAATAGTGCAGGGGGGGCCTCCCTGGTGGCACAACGGGTTAAGTTTCAGCACTATGAAGCTATCCAGAGCCACTGCAGCACGAGTTCCATCCCCGGCCAGGGGGATTCCCACACGGAGCAACAGACCTCTCCTGCCTCGCCCGCTGTTCCCCTCAGCAGTGTACTTCAGTAGATCCGCCTGTTCTGCTCCCCACTCTGTCTCTGGTGAATCCTCGTACCATCCCCACACCTCTGGCCTACACCCCAGCTTGGATGCATAAGTAAAATAAATCTTTAAAAAAAAATGTGGGATTGGAGAAAACATCAGGACACAATAAATACAAATCATAAAGGAAAAGATGGATGAATAGAACCAAATTAAAAGTAAGACCTTCGTTTATTTACCTAAACACTATAAAGTACCAGGAAAGTTACCTGGAAGAAGATATTTATAAAAGAAATGAGCAACAGGCTTGATTCTAGAATATATAAATAGCTCATCTACAAATAAACCAATAGATGACTCAGTAGGAAAATGGGCAAAATATTTTAATAGGCACAGGTCATAAGTATATGAAAAGTTGTTAATCTCCATTCATCACCAGAAAAATGGTAATTGAAAGTGTAAGACACCGCCACTACATATTCCTAGAATGGCCAAAACTGAAAACACTTGGGAGACCAAGTGTCAACAGGATATGATAACACAGAACTCTTGTATGTGCCAGTAGGATTAGGTGCCAACTTTGAGGATACATATGTGCAGCGACTGCGTGCTGGGAATATACCCAACGGAAATGCACGACCAGATACAAGTGAGAAGGAAACCAAAGCTAGAGTAGCACTATACCAAGTAGCCCCAAACTACAAATCCAAACCCATCCATCACAGAATGTATTAAGTTGTGATTGTCATAAGAAGGAAAATGATCTAATAATATCCATATTTGTATGGGGTTCAAAAACAAGCAAATGAACTATAATTTTAAGGTATACATTTAGATGATCGAACTAAAAACAAACCAAAAAAAAGTGATCAGCACGAAGTCAGAAGAGGGGGTACACTTCCAGGAGGCCTGCAATGTGCTGTTTGCTGTCCTGAGACACGATTAAACAGTTATTAACCTTATAACAACTCATCAAATGGTGCCTTTGTGTCATATATACTTTTTAATAGATAATTCACAATTTTTCTTTTAAAAAGTTCTAGAGACTACAACAGCTGGAGGACCCTGCACCACTCCACCTGTGGGTCTGCGACCAGTGGTTTAGACCTTGTCTCTTGCTTTTCTTGCTCCCCAAGCCACTAGTAAAACCACCAACGTGGAACCCATCAAAGCTCTCTTTGCAGAGTCTGACATATGCTCGTGGGTCCAAGAAAGAAACACTAAGTCCTTTGCTCACGAAACGTGAGGTAGGGAGAAAGGATTGTTGCTGGACTACCTAGAGTAAACACAACAGATGATCCTTTATTGTTTTTTTGTTGTTGTTGTTTGTTTGTTTTTAAAGATTTATTTATTTATACATACAGCTGGGGTACAGGCCAGAGGTGTGGAGCAGCGAGAGGCTTCACCAGAGACAGAGTGGGGAGCAGAACAGGTAGATCAAAAATAACACCGCTGAGGGGAGCAGCGAGTGAGGCAGGAGGGGTCTGCCGCACCATGTGGGATTCTCCCCTGGCCGGGCGTCGAACTCGCATCAATGCTGCCGACAGCTCCACAGCGCAGCGCCCAACCGCCGCGCCACCGGGGAGGCCCCAGATCCTTTATTGTTTTTAAGGCATTTGGCGATGAATTAAAATTTCATAATAATCTGAAATGTAGACTATATTATCCTTACTTTGCAAATGAGGAAGAAAAAAACCCAAAAAGAGTAAAGAATCTTGCCCAAAGTTATGACGTTTGGATCAGTACACATCCAACGTTAAGGTCATTTTTGGCATAGCAAAAAGCGCGGTGCACCAAACCCACGTGACGGTTGTTTTCATCTCTTTCTAACTAGTTTAAACCCTTGAGCAAATCACAGTACTTTCCAACCAATTCCAGAAAACCCCTAACATCAGTCTCAGCTCCGAACTCCGGTGCTGTTCCTTCGATGCCCAGTATAGGGGAAAGCACAGGAATTTGTAGAGATCTGACTGGCCAGCTGAGCTACAAAATCCCCAAGCTCAAATGCTTCATTAGTTCAACCAAAGCGTTAATACATTTACCTGAAAGAATACACGTGAGGGCAAGAGTTTTAACAAGGAGCCTCAGTGCTCAGTAAGTGCCTGTTCCTTTATAATGAGGAGCAATTTAAACAGAACAAAAAAAAAAACATGACTTATTATGGGGAGAAGAATAATCAAAGTGGGCACCAATCCAAAGAAGAAAATAAGAGTGCCTACCATCCCATCACCCAAAGAGAATCCCGTTAAAATTTTGATTAAGAACCATTAATACACACCTTGGCACACACATGTGCATGCACGTGCCCAGACATGAATTTTACATAAACTGGTTCATTTTTTATCTACAGATTCTGGGCAATGTTCTATTTCTTGTCTTGTGTAGCAATTACACAGCTGTTGATTATATTTAGTTTTTTTCACTCAATGTGCCATGGAAATCTTCTCAATAAATATAATCTATGTCCCCACTTTCAATGGCGGTGTGATATTCTATTTTATCAAAGCATCAAAATTACTGCCAACCCTCCAAATCCCTACTGACATTCAGATTTGGTATTTCTGATAACTTTTAAACAGTGTATGATGGGTAGATACTTCCAGACATGTGTGTTAAAAAATTTCCCTAGAACAAATTCTGAAAAGGACAAAAAGAATACAGACTGTACGCTTCATCAGCACCACTTGTAACCCAACGCACTAGGTGTCCTGTGGAGCTGGTGGCACTTCTATGCAATGTTTAGCTATTTTAAAAAGTCTCTAAATTGCAACCTTATTAAATAAGGAGGAAATTAATTAGCACTCTGCACTGCACTTGCTTTCAATTCCAAGAACAGGACCACAACCACACAAATACCAAAAACAGCATGATAAAGTCAGCAACTTTGCGTTTTCACAAATATTTGGGAGAATTATTCACCGATACTTGTTTTCCTTTAAAGCAGCCACACAGGACACCCATTCCAATAATGATGCCACGGGGCATTCTACTTTTTAGTCCCTCTTCCGGAATGATCTCCAGAGACAATACCTGAGCTGCAGTCTGTTAAAATATAAGTATTTGGTTTTAGATTAATGGAACTAATGAAGTTATAGACTGGTTACCTGTTGCTGTCTATACACAAGGATTTTACTATTAGAAAGGAGCTTGCTCTTCCCTTTTGTGGGCATTGCTGATGCACCACAACCAAAGTGAAGTGCAAGAACCATAAAACCCATTTCAATGCAGCGTCCCACAGTCACGGGAAGATTGCATGTTCCCCTCTTTCCAAAGAGCTGAGAGAGAACAGTAATGTTCATTCCACGCCCCTCTAAAAAGATGATGAAATTTGGATTGTTTGAGAACATTACAAAGGTCAGCAGACTGGCAAAGCAGTCCGGGTTTACAGGACAAATACATCATCGACACTGCACAAGTGCAGCAGACGGCAAAGGGCACACGTGCCCATGTGGCACTCACCCCAACAAGGTGGCGATCACTAGGCAAACCAAAGACTGCAAAAAAGCTCCTTGAACATAAACTAAATCTCACCAAACAGGAGAGGAAAGGGACAAATTTAAGGAAGAAACAATTGTGAAGATGCAGGAATAAACTAAACTTGCATACAACTTTCATTAGGAACTGCTAAAGTGCAAAACAAAATGGAAATGGAATGGAGGAGCACACCATCAAGCCACTTCCATTTTACACATGAGCGCAACAGCAAAGCAAGTTGAGGCAAGGTTGGAATGCAGAGTTAGTAACCTCTGTCCAAAGAGCCAGCCCAATCCAACTTTTAGCAAGACAGAAATGTCCTGCACCTGCACTGCTGAACACAGTAGCCACTAACCATATGTGGCTGCGTAAAAACTGAAATGGGAAAGAGAACTTTTCATTTTACTTAATGCTACTTAATTTGAAATAGCAATGTGAGGCTGGTGGCTATGGTGGCCAGCACAGCTCTACACTGACTGTAAAGGTGAGGGGGGCAGAGACCATGGAAACCTGGACCTCTTAGAGCTCCAGTTAGTGACACCATGTGGGAACGATGGTAAATGTGACCAGATCTCCAGATGTTTTAACACTAGTGGCTTGCTGAGTGATTTCAAAGCACCAGTGAGCTCAAAAAAAAAACCCATTTGTGGGTTGGAAACAACTCAAGACCCCTAAATCTGCAACCTCTCTCATCTAGGTATCTCATAAGTGTAGATCAGGCACCCAAATAGTCACGGTTGCCTAAGGAATTAAACAAAGATCCCACATGGCTTCCAACATTCTTCTTAATATGCTCCCAAGTTGACCAACCCATCCCTCTCTGCCAGCCACCTGCAGTCAGCTAGCTAACCAGACTTCCAGCTCCTTCTCCTGTTCCAGGGTCTCCGTAGTCCCCCTACTCTCCTCTCCAATCCCAGGTCCTAATCCATCCGAGACACCTCACCAGTTAGCCTGGTCCCCAAGATGTCCAGCCTCTCGACTCCACCTCAGCCTGCACATCTAATTCCTTTATGCACATTCCAGGCATCTCTCCAAAAAGACCATGAAATACTCTAAGCAGAGTTTCTAATACTCCTTCATCCTCACCTACTTCCTTTCAGGGGTGGGGGAAGAAGTTGGGTGAGAGGCAGGGGCAATTGACTAGTACCCTGCATCTATTCTCTGTATCATTTTATTAAATCCTCACAGCACCTTGAGCCACATACCACACCTAAAAATCTCCTTCCTGTACAGATAAGGAAACAGGTAACTAAGAACATCTGTCCACTGGCTGCACTTTCAGCAAAAAGTATAATGTATTCACAATAGCCAAAAAGTGGAACTAACCCAAATGGTCAACTAATGAGTAAACAGCCAAACATATACCACTCAACAATATAGAAGAGCTAGTGATACATGCTACAACACAGGCGATCTTCAAAAATATGACCCAAGTAAAAGAAATCAGACACAAAAGCACATACATTATATGCATCCACTGATATGAAATGTCCAGAAAAGGCAAATTCACGGAGACAGGAAATAGAAAATGGTTAACTACAATTGGGGGCGTGAATAAGAACTGACAGCAAATGGGAAGGAGCGAGCTTTTTAATGATAGCATTTCTAAGTTTGGATTGTGGGCATGAATGTGTAACTCCATAAATTTACTAAAAATAATTGACTTGTACACTCAACAGGTAGATTTTGTGGAATATAAAGTGTACCTCACTAAAACTGCTAAAAAAAAATCAGTTACTAGGCTTATAAGAAGTCACTTCTCTGTTATTTTTGGTCATGGAAGAATTCATTATACCCACCGAAGCAGGTTTCTGTCTATCCAGAAATAGTGCCTGTTGTAGAAAGCAGCAAGGTCAAGGGTCAGGAGCTGAGGACTGAGAGGGGGAAATACAGCGTGTGCTGACCAAGGGTCCAAACAGAACTTTCAGGAACTCTCCGAAGAGATCATGGAACACACCTACCTAAACAATTCTGTGGCCCATGAATCACCCATAGTATTCCTGAATGTTCTATCCCCTGCCTGCAACATTTAGCTTACCCCCTTCCACACACTTGTGATCCTCTTTCCAGGCCAACCTCAAACACCACCCAGTGCCCTCACACCGAGATCCACCTCTGACTGCCAGGTAGAAAAAACTGCTTCCACACCGCCCTCCACACGGCCCTGCCAGCAGTCAAATACGAGTGAGACACTGGTTTTAAAATCATCTAGTTCTTGAGGGCAGAGACCTAGATTTTGAGCTTCCTAAGACAAGTCCTGTATTCTACTCATTTCCAACTCATCAGCATCAACCATCATGCTTGCAAACAGGAGGAGGTGAACGGAGAGTGGCTGGATAAGACAGATGGATAAAAATGTAGATAACACAAACTAATCATCCCAATTAACAATCCCAAATACATTGCCTGTATTAGACATTATCATTTTATCCTACTGGTATCTTTGCTTCCACCCTAGCCCCCCCACCACTCCATCTGTTCTCAACAAAACCAGAGTGGCCTTTCGAAGGGAAGTTCTATCACATCACTCCTGGGGCTCCCATCGTAGGCGATGTTGGTCTTTACAATGGTCTACAAGCCCTCACAATGTGACCTCCCTCCCCACTCTCAACTTATCTACTGCACCTTTGCCTTCACTGACCTGGCTGTTTCCCAAGTGCTCCCCCTCTTGGCATGAAGTACACATGTGCAGGCACACACTCTCCCTCTCCCCCGCACCCCCACTTTCCCCCTCACTCTCGCTTTCTTGCTGTCACTCCCTCTGGAATGTTCGTCCTCAACTTGTGCCAGCATCTCATTCATCTTCTCAGCCAGCTTGCTCCCAACCACCCTACTGAATAGTGTAGGCACCCTTCCTATGCCCACCCTGCCTTATTTTCCTCCAAAGCACTTATCACTTTCCAGTATTCTATATGATTAATTTACTCAGTTAACTTGCTTATGGGTTCCCTCTCCCAAGTAGAATATCAGCTTCATGATGACAGGAATTTACATCTAGTGTCCCTTTGCTAAGGTGCAGAATCTTATTTGTTGAATAAATGAACAAATCCCATTGACATGCCTAGGTACAAATCTGTTTTTACCCTACATTCAAAATTACACTGAACAAGAATGATTAACTTCTGATCTAACTCACTCCTTCCATACTTCCTTGTGCTGATAAGTGAGACCAAAATAGAACTAAAGTGGTACCATGTAAGAGGTCCTGCATTAGGCCTGGATTCTGGTTCTGCCACCAAACGACTACAGGCCTACCGCTTCACTCTCTGCATCTACACATCCACACCCAATGGTCTCTAGGTCCTGCAGGCTCTGTGGTCTGAATACTGTTCATTTACCCAGTTGTGCAGCAATGCTCCCAAAGAACACTGCCAACCCCAGCTGCTGGCCCTTGCCCTGGGCATCTTCTGCCTTTCAAGGGCACCTTGCTTGGTTATCAGTTCTGATGATAGACTCTGTTTGTGCCTCTCTCACTCGGGTTGACAGCTTAAAGCAGTGACCTCCATGCTCTGTTGATTGCTCATCACTATTAGAACACCTCATGTGTATATTTATTCATAATCTTAAAAACTACTGTTATGCAAATACACTAGACAATTATAAAATATATGCTAAATTGAACACTTTTAAAGAAAATGACAGAAAATCGCTATTAACAGAAAACATAATATGTTCTTATTGTAGCCCAATGGACTGCCCTGCCCCCACCGTGACACCCACTGATCTAAGGGGTGAAAGCAACATCAACCGGAGAACTTTACCTCGCTCAGACTGAAAAAGAGGAAATAGAATAGAAAGAAACCCTCGGGGCACCCACTTCCTAATAAGAATCTCACTGTCAATCAGGGAAAAAGTGCTAGTTAAAACCACATGTTCCTAAGTCCCTCACACTCTGAATCACTAAGAAATGTAGAGCCAATAAGATTTTGTTACACTCTACTCAGCATGTTCTGTAAGGATGACTTTGTGAGCCAGAGCTTTCAACCTGGCTTGGGTACCTTAAAAATATTATATGAAAAATCAATCTGAAAACCACTGAACTGCATCCATCAGCAATACCAGGTTCACTGCAGAGTGTGCCAGGAGCCATCCTCTGCCTGAACTCAAGGACAGGACATTTGGTCATTATGACAAAGGTAGGAAGGTATAGATCACACCTGGTGAAATATGCTAACTTGCATGGCCCAAGACAAACCCACCAGTCAGTTCAATCTTCAGATGGAGGGAGGTGGGGGAGGAGGGATCATCAGGGAATAAGCTTTGGAATCAGACAAAATGGGGTTCAAAAGTAACTCCACAACTAGCTATGGGAACTCAAGAAAGTCCCACAGAAAGACATCCCAGGACAGACACCTCAAAGTACATGCGTCTATAAAATGAGATATATATTATCTCCTTCTGCAAGTGACTAGGAGCAACAGTGAACCACACATAGTAAACATGTTCTTGTTTCCCCCTTATTACAAGTGTAAATGTCAAGTTCAAGAGTATTTGCAAACATGAGGCCAAGTGGCCAGATTCCCTGCCCCCTAGCTTGTGCGAGACTATGATACAACCTCAATCCACATCCCCACCAGGTACCTTCCTCCCTACTGCCCACCCTCCTGGAATCTAAGCCCTCTAATAAAGGTATGAAACTGGGCCAGTAAGGTCGCCCTTTCTCCAGAGATGTGAGCCCTGAGGCTGCATCTTCAGAGGGGTGGTGCCTCTAGGTGACCCTCTCTCATTCTCTCACAACTTGGACTCTTGAATAGTTTCTTTCTTCCTCCCATGCCACTTCCAACGTAGCCACCCTGCAAGGCGACAATGTTAAGCTTTGAGAACTGTGGGATATCAAAACATAAATACCCTGTAGGCTGGTGTGTGCGATCTGGAGCACAGGTGAGAAGTCTGAGAACCATAAAGACAAATAATCCCCCAGTGAGATGTGTAGAATCCAAAGAGGGAAGACCAAGGATGAAATCCTGATGAGTCCCAATATTTTCAAGGGCTGGAGGAGGTGGTAGCCATGAAGCAGATTAAAAAAAAAAAAAAAAATCCACAAAAGCCCCAATGTTCATAGCAGCATTATTTACAATAGTCAGAAACTAAAAATAACCCAAATATCCAACAAAGGACAGATAAATACGATATACCTATATAATGAAATATTGACTGTCAATAAAATGAACTAATCCATGCCATGACATAGATAAACCTTGAAAGCATTATGCTTCAGTGAAACTGGCCAGATACAAAAGGTCATGCATGATTCTATTCTATGCAATGTCCAGAATAAGAGACAGAAAAAGATCCGTAGCAATATAAAGTTGATTAGTGACTGGCAGAGATCTGAGGTGGGGAAAGTAGGGAGTAACTGCTAATGGGTGTGGCGTTCTTAGATGTGGTAATAGCTGTACACAACTCTGTGAATATACTAAAAGCAAAACAAAACATTTAATAGTACACTACAAGAGTTAATTTAATAATTATAGCATATGAATTATATCTCAATAAAGCAATGTTTTATCATCATCATCATCCTCATTATTGTCATGGCTAAGTGAAATGTATCTCCTTCATTGGATCCAGGGAAAGAAAGAAGTCACTGTTGGAAATATCGATGAAATCCAAATAAAACTATTTATACTTTGATTAATAGTGTTGTAGCAAGTTCCTGGCATTTCTTAGTTGTGACAAATGTACCACACATAAGGTAAGATGCTAATAACACTGAGGGACGCTGAGGGAAAGGTATATGGAAACCGTATTATCTATACTACCATTCTAGAAATCTAAAACTATTTCACAGTATTTTTTTTAAGATTTATTTATTTATGCATACAAGCTGGGTACAGGCCAGAAGCATGGGGCGGCGAGAGGGTTCACCAGAGACAGAGTGGGGAGTAGAACAGACAGATCGAAGGAAATACACTGCTGAGGGGAGCAGCAGGCGAGGCAGAAGAGGTCTGCCGCGCCATGTGGGAATCTCCCTGGCATCGAACTGGCATCGTCGCTGCCAACAGCTCCAGAGTGCAGCACTTGAACCACTGCGCCACCAGGGAGGCCCCATTTCACAGTATTTTTTAAAAGTGAAAAATATATAATACTTTGATACTACAGAATACAATGAAGTTACTGGAAAAAACAATTTAAAATCTACATATATTTAACATGGTAAGATGTCCACACTATGAAGTTTAAAAAAAAAAAAAAGCACGCAACAGAACAATAGGTAGTGTGACTTTTTTTTTTAAACCCTACATGCAATGTAAGTGTGTGTTTATGTTAAGGCTAGGCCTTTGACCCTGTGCTTCATACTGTCTATATTGTGAAGCTTTCACAACAAGCACATATAGATTTGTAACTAAGAAAGTCACACGGTTTTTTTCAGTATTTTAAATTTTAAATGAATGAATTTAAATCCCCCAAGAGGCTGCCTGCCAAAAAGGAAGGGAAGCGCATCTTCTGTCCAGGTTTTGTCTGCTAAATGGAGAAGGAATGAGCAAGAACACCCCGTGCGAGGAGGTCAGTGCCACCTCTGGCCACAGAGCACAGGGGAGTAAGTTACTGATCCCCCTGAAGCCAAGTGAAGGGTCCATGTAACATTCTCCCTACTTTTGTGTAGACTTAAGATTTTTTCAGGGTGGGAGGAGATGGGGAAGGAAAGGGAGGGGCCCTGGCACTGGAGCTTCCTTGGAGGCTGAGTAAAGCACATATGGACGGGGGAAGGCATACTCCCCAAATTACACAGTCATGTAAACAATTGGCAAAGTGATAAAATTGAGAAAAAATAAAGTTTTAATTTAAAAATTTAAAAAACAAAGTAAAAGAAATAGGTGGCTATATCTTTGATCTTTAGGACTCATCTCTCCTTAGTTACCTAGAAACCGGGATTAAGACTCATGACAACTGCTCTGGGAAGAAGAATATCTCACCATCCCCCCTAAGCACCCTAACGACACTTAGGGGTATCCGGTGCTCACTGATCTGTAACTGCTGCTGTTGTGGAAAACTCAAGAGAACACTGTAAGTATTTGGAGTTGAGACTAGGGAAGGCCCATCTTTCTGAAATATTAGGCTTCCTACATAAAGGATAGTATTTAAAAGGTAAAAAAAAAAAAAATGTTGTAACTAGTATGTTCACTCTTCTCACATGGAAAATGATCAGTTTCCACCCGCAGTTACCATATTCTACAGGTGTCACGACATGTCTGTAGGCATAAGTTAGGCTAATACCAAAGTCAAGTGGTTTTCATTAGAGAATCAGCAACTCACAGGAAGGGACTCAAGGTTTCATTCTTGTTAGTGCTTAGCATTAAACGAGATGTTCTTGTTTACTGTGGCTTTCTCAAGATGAAACATTCTACCTCTGACCAATGGACATAAAATGCATCTCTTACTATGGGCCCCAGCAGAAGAGCCACTGACTGGCACCTCCATACAAAGCCAGCACTGAACACAACACAGGCCGCCAGGCCCACCTTCTGCCTTCCGGCTTCCAGGTCTGCCCTTGGCCACCTGCTCTCCTGCACTGAATAAACATCTGCTGAAGGAGATAAGCGCTTCACAGACTCGGGAAAGTATGTACTCAATACATCTGGTTCTCGCCTACGTCTCTCATCCCTTCTATATTCTGCCTTCACTGATTTATCTAGTCACCAGCATAAAACTAAGAACTTCAAAGCACATTAGACTAGAACACAACAGAAATACTCTGACATAGAAGGAGTCCTTTGACTCCCTCCATGGGGAAAAAAAAAATTCAACTGTTCAGAACAGCTCCTTTAAACGTGTTCAGATAAGTATCATCTAGAAACTTTTCAGTTCAGGAGCTATCCCAAATTCCTCAATTATTTACTAGCGGATCAAACACAAGCAAAGAAAACACAACAAGCAGTATCACCTCACCCGGGGTTTTGTGGCTGTTCAGGCTTTTGCTTTTAGGTTCCACCTTTCAGTGATAATGTCAACAGATACAGGGAATCCTCTCCTGCCTGAGTTTGATTTTGGTGTTTTACGATCTACAAAGGGAGTCACCAGCACCTGCTAAGTATCTGTACCTTCACTGTTAAATGAAGATGATTTGGTGGAAGTGCTCCATCACACTGAAAACAGAGGTAGGGAAAGCAATGTGATCTCGCCCAAAAGAGGGTAAGTAACAGTTTAAGGAGGAGGCAGAAAGAATCAGCAGAAAATCCACTTGTGGGCTGAGCCCTCCTCCTCCATTCCAGAAGTTCATTCATGCTTTCAAACACAATGAATGGTAGCCTTGCCAAAAAGTAAAAAACTGTACATGCCTACACACTTAATGAATTCACTTAAGAAAAATATGCCAACTTGTTCTAGCAGAGAAAGCTTAACAGCAGGATAGAGAAATGAAAATAAATTCATCACTTTAATTTCTCCTAACTTCTATGCTCTTGAAAAAAAAACAAAAAGGCCCTGGGAACTGGGAATAAATTCTCAACTCTGAAAAGTGAGTGTCTTCTCTACTCCCTCCCACTCATTTCCAATTCTGATTTCAAAATTTAAAAAGTAGGCGGTCCACGTTTGGAGAAAATAAGCAAAACAGCATGGGTAAGGGATGAACATGAAAGTTCCTGATGGAATTATTTCAAATGAGGAATTCACTGCCCAAAGGCAATGATGAAGCCCCAACATCTATCCATTCCCCTATAAGAGCTCTGTCATAATCCATGTTCTATTCTGAGACTATCACTTAATCTCCCCAGTCTAGAAGCTTAGAACCATACTAAGAGTTACACCACACAAAAAGACGAGGAAGATCCCAAAACTTGTCCAAAGTCCTTTCCCTCTTCAGCTCAGTGGGTCATAAGTCTTCCAGAGGGAAGATATTAAACAAGAGTTCTGGGATCTGCTTCTTTTTTGAGGAGAAAGTACCCAGAAAGCACAAGTGCAGATTTCTGGCAGAGGGGCTGCAGGGCAGACCAGAAACAAATTTGCAAGCAGAGTGAGCTGGGCTCCCGGCCTTCACTCTCTTTGAGATTGACAGCTGCAAGTCTTATTATTGGATCTCTAGCACTCTTCTTGGGTTTCACTAGTTTTAAATCCAAGCTACCAAATAATCCTAACAAGACCAACCCATAAATTATTCAGGTACCTCTGAAGCAACTGTTTCAAGGTACTCCCATAATGAAGATGGGGGTGGAGAGTGAAAGAGAAATAGGGAAGAAACCAGTGGAACCTTTGGCCAGACAGCAGAGTCTAGCATTTCTTGGGTCCCATTATCAGATCACATGCTAGGGATATAATATGAATTTTCACTTTAATAAACCCTGGAATTATTTAATGACAATACAAAATACATTGTATTGTAACATGTTCTGTGTTAATTCTACTTTGTGTAAAAAGTACTAGTTTTTTTAATGAAAACATGTGAAAGAAATGATGGCTGGTTTCTTTTACTGAAACAGGCTCTCTCTGCCAGTGGACCTATGACAGAGAGCTAAAGATGTATCATTTATAGATATAATCCCTCAGATGTCTGCAGATAAAACTTCCTTAGGCCAGGGAGATTCAAAGTTTCAAAACAGTTAACACTGTAGAGAAAACAAAATCAGTTTATTTTTTGAGAATTTACTGCATGCACAAACTCAAGTCTTAAATTACCCTCAGATGTCATTACTAATTTGGATAAAAGCTACATTCCAATGCCAATGCCAAATGCTCAAATTATTACCCAACTCCCCCCCCCCCCCCCGCATTCCAATAATCCACTTCTAATCTGACTGCCTCTCATTTCATTGAACTATGTTCTGGAAACCTCTTGCTCATCACCAAATCAGTTTAGGCATAATTTTTTAACTTTGCAAGTACAATCAGGGACACCTCAGCGAGCGGCTCAAAAATCCTCAGTGCTTACTCTCTGTCAGTTTAAAGAAAGGCTTAACTGCCTTGGGGTGTCGTTCACACCCTCCAAGGTGCAGCAACTATCTATCCATAAAGGTTCTGAACCCAGAGAGCCCAATTTCAGATGCCACTTCTACCACTTATCTTCACCCATCACAGAGGAAGTACAGCAGTAATAAGATGGTGTGAAGATTAAATTAAACAATGCACCTAAGAGCTCAGTAGGGGTCTGGTAAGTAGAACAAACATTAGGTATTATCATTGTCTCCAACTTCAATCATCAAACAAATATTCCAGAACTACTGCAGGCCAAGCCCCTTTCAAGCACTTCACTTACAGAGCGAACCCAAATATTGCTGTTCTTAGCTCCTACGTGCACAGGGGAGGGCTTCGCCACCTGGCTTCCCCACACCACCCAAAGTGGATTCTTCCTCAGACTCCTGCAATAACCACACTTTGCTCAGGCACCGTTTTCACCTCCAATGTTCACTCTCCCTGCTGCAATCTTTTAAGATCCAGCTCCCAGGCCAGCACTTCCAGGAAACACATCCCAGTTATTATTAGCCTCCCACTGAAGGCTACTCACACTCTCCATCTCTCTGAAAGCTGTAACACAGACTGCACAGCTCCTCTCATGCAAACCATCTCTACTCTGCTACACCTCTTGTTTGAAAGCATGAATGTCACTTTTCTCTCAACAACTGTACATCTCATTCCCTCAAAAAGAAAAAAAAAGGTGAAATGAGCAAATAAATCTTTAACCTAGTTACCTTCTCATCATCCTATGATTAAGGAAAGGAACCCAAAGCAAACTCTGGACTATAAAGAGGTGTTAGGAAAGAAAAAAAAAAAGAAAAAAACCTTTAGAGTCCCACATATTACCAAGAGTTCAAAGTTTCATCTTGTCTAAGATCTCTAGGGTCTTTCTTTCTGTGACTACCTTTGTCTTCAAAGATGGGGCTGGTAGAGCTTCGGTGCTCTAGTAAAGTCAGCCTTTCTTGATGTCTCATTGCAAACAGACACTGTGCTAAGATTTTGTGCAAAGAGTTTCTTTCCCAATTCTTTCCTGGTTCCTACAAGGCCTAGCAGCAAGTCAGAAGCCTCCTGTACCCTTCAGGCCCAAATTGTCCTCTCCAACCTCCACTTACTGCTAAGACATTGGAGGAGATGAACTTTCTCCACAAGTTTTAGTTTGGAAGGTGCAGAGTTTGAAGGGATAGAAGTGTTATTGTAGCCTCCAGCTGTCCTGAGCTAGAGTTATAGATCCATTAAGCCTGAGGTTTCTAAATACCTGGCTTCAGGAAAGCCATGAGCCTTCCAGAGTCATAACTGTTCAACCCCTCATTATCTCCATCCACCCAATTAATATTAATATTTATTACGCAACCACCATGCCCAAGCACTGTTTTAGGCAACGGAGATTCTATAGATAACAAGACAAGTAAGGGCTCTGTCAGCAGAAAACACATCAAGTGGGAGAATTTCCAACAGGGATAAAGTAGTTAACTGACTAAGGGTAGAGACCACTAAGCTAGATGCTTCAAGTCAAGGAAGCCTTCATAAAAGGTAAGATTACAGTCCAAGTTATCATTTTAGAAGATTATTCTGTGTACTATATGTTTTAAAGGTTCCCTAGAGCCAATCTGTGTTGATATGACAATATTCCACTGTGGTTAAAAGTACAGACGTGGGGCCTACACTCTGTCACTTACTAGTTGTGTAATTCTGGGCAGATTATTTCCTCTGAATGTCTCAGTTTCTTTATCTGTAAAATGGAGCTAAATATATCATAATTGTTTTAGTTTCAGTTTTAAGGGCAAAAGCAAAAAAAAAAAAAGTTTAAGGTACCTAAGTTTCTAAAAACATCACAAATAATGCAAGCACTTAAACCAAAGAAGCTTCTAGCATATTAGTCAGCTTCTCTCTGTTTCTCTAAGAAAGGAAATGAACAGTTGATACGATTTTATTAACAAAGTAGAACATGTCCTTCCTTTTGATTGTTGGGGGTTACTACCATGGTGGGAGGATGGAGTAGGCTCAAAATGGGAGCCAGAATTTAGTGTATCCTCCAGCAAACACTATTTCTTAAAGATGAAGACGATCTTCCCTTGGCTAGCAAAGGATTTCCTTCTCTAAATGAAAAATAGCTCTGCGGCTACGGTTATTCACGCCGAGCATCAGCAGCATGGGAGAGTCCCACATGCCTAATTGTTCATTTTCTAACAGCTGCAGACAGAATCTAATGAACCCTTAATGATTCTCAGGCTTCCAGCCGGCCAGGCATCCTGCGTTACAGCATGCACAGTTTTCAGCATAATCAGGAAGCCTAGCTTCCCCCTTCAAAGCGGGATGGGATGTGACTATACCAATATTTCTTTCACAAGGTCAAAACTACACTTTATATTCCTAAATTTCCTTCACTGGGACCTTATATAACACTCATGATTTTTCTATTTAGAATTTTCTGGAAACAAACCACAATATAAAGTAAAGTTAAAATTACTAACAAAGGGTAGGATGGATGCCAAGGCATTCATTCAACCAAAACTCATTTTCCGGATTTATTGGATAGGAAGAAAACATAGAATATTCCTGGCTGATACCCAGGTGTTCCTCCCACTGCCTACCCGCCTCACTTCATCCTCCTGAGAGAGGAAAGTCACCTATAGGATTTGGAGGCGCATCAGAATCTATGAATGCTTTACAGGGACCATTTCTACAAATGCATTTCCTGGTCAGTTTCTCTGTATTAGGACACAGCGTAAGAGAGGAAATTATCAGTGATTTTATTTTTTTAAACAACAAGGTAAATTAAACAAACAAAAAAAATACAAAGAAAAACTTGTTTCAAATACAAGCAGACAGTAAAGTTAACACACTGTTGAATATAGTCAATAATTAAATTTATTAAGTAGAGACACCGAGGTAATAAAATGTGGTTCTCATCTGCAAAAATATAACATAGTTGAAACAAATACAACAACTTCCACCATATAAGATCAAAAATGGGCAAAAGTGAAGCGTGGTCTGAACACCCTGGAAGCACCGCCATTGAACCAGGTAGCTCAAGTGGGAAAAATCAGAATGGGCTTTAAAGAAACCACTGCCTTCAAGCTAAGCCTTCAACCATATAAAGGAGCTTGACATGGCCCAGAAAAAAAGATGACATACAGAGAGGAAAAAGAATGAGGGCAGGAGAAAAGAGTCGCCAAGTTCGATGAAGCTATGCTATAGGAAGACAGAAGAAAAGCAGAGACCAGTATGTTTGGGAGGAAAGTATTAGAGGGCTTTAAAACAACATGCTCAGGGCTCAGGTTTTCTTCTGCAGGCAGCAGAGACACAAATTTCTGGGCAGGGATGAACATACGAGATCCTCAACTGAGAGCTTACTGAGCTTAGAAAGGGAGACCGGTGTATGAGCTACTTCAACAGGCGAGGGAAGTGAAAAGCAATGCCAAACTCCTACAGCAGAGGAAGGAAAAGAAAGAGAAAAGTTTGAACAACACCTCAGATAAAACTGGTGAAATTTTATTATGTTTTTCTGTTATTTTCAATAAGCATGCATTCCTAAATATGGGGGTGGGGAACATACGAAATGAATTATTCTAGGGAAAAAGTCTACTAAAATTTACTGACAATTTGGCTTGTGTATGATGGGGAAGAAGGCACTGTGACACAAAAAGTTGAAAATTAACTCCAAATTTCTACTGATGGTGCCTGGCTATGCCACAAACCAAAACAGGAACAAAAGAGGAATGAAGCAACCTTGCAAAGTTAATCCACCATCTTGCAAACAATTTAAAAAGGAAAGGTGAAACCCAACAATATTAAATCTAATTCAGGTTCCCCTAACCCAAAGCTAGACTACAATTACTCAGCAGGGCTCACAAAAACATGTTTGTTTGCTTTTTAAGCAAAGGACCAAGGTAGAAGAAGGAATATGTAAACAAAGTGACAATGGGATATAATAATCAAATCATTTTTAAGAATATGCAGTCATCTTTAAAGTGTCTTTGACACACCAAGAAAGCATATTCTAATGTAAATTCTCTATTCTTTAAAACATTTGCTAAATAATGTTATCATGGTCTGTATTACTTACATTCACTAGAATTGAAAGTAAGGATATCACATTTCCTCTTCACCTATTAACTAATTAATTCTGACACCAAGTAAGATATTATCCCTATTATCCAGTCACTTCAAGTATGTAATGTTGGATTAGGGATAAATGTTTCAGTTCCAAAGCCAATGGAACACATAAAATGAGTACAAATAAAACTGAATAATGCTGAGTGAGACTGCTGGGGTGTATCAACATCAATATTCTGGTTATAAGGTTGTACCATAGCCTAGAAAAATTTAATTATTTTTGGAAAACTGGGCATTTGTACAAGAAGCCTCTATTATTTCTGACAACTTCATGAATCTGTAATTATGCAATAATCTTAATTTTTTTAAAATAGGAATCCTTAGCAATAAAAACAAAACAAAAAAACAATAGGTACCTCTGTCCTATGAACCCTATTTACTTTGACCACACAACAGAATAACAACGAAAGTGGGAAGCTTGGAGCTAAGTGTTTATATAGGTAAAAGTATAGAAATATGTCAGATTCTAAATCTCAGTGACAGGAAGTAAAAAGGGGAAAATAAGAGAAAGAGTTAATTCCTCTGTCTATGGCTTCCCACAGAATCTTGTAAATAGATAAAGCCATTACTGCTTTCCACTTCACAAACTGGGAAGCAAAGGTCCGGAGGTAAAGTGATCCTGCCCACATCTACACACCTGAGTGAAGCTGAGCAAAGTCAAGGTTGACAGCTCAGCATAAAAATGCCAAAAGGAAAAGTTTAATTTCCTATTGCAAGGGGAGAGAGGGAGGAGGATGAGAAAGGTAGAAGTTAAATGAACCCGAATTGATAATATTCAACGATGCCATCACAGTGGCATAAATAAATAAACCAAGGTTCACGACCCAATGAGTGACTCATGTTACACACTACAGAGAGTGAGACAGTTAAAACCCTGCCCAGCACCAGAGGGTGCAAACGCCCACCACAGGCCCAGGCAAACCCCACCAGCCCTGATAGACAGCTCTCTATCTTGGAAAGGTATGATGAGACCTGGCTTTCATTTATCTTTCCTCATTTGTCAGTCAAAACATCTCATGGAATATACCATGGGCAGGGCAGGTTAGGGGCTTTTCATTTATTAGACAAATTTCACAAAGCAGCAACTGTGCCAAGGTGTTACAGGTTAAATTATTAAAAAAAAAAAAGAAAGAAAAGAAAGGGCCTCCCCGGTGGCGCAGCGGTTGGGCACTGCGCTGTGGAGCTGTCCGCAGGGCGGGCGATGCGAGTTGAGCAGCTGCGACTCGAGTTCCATGCCCCGGCTGGGGAAGAGTCCCACATGGCGCTGCAGACCTCTCCTGCCTCGCCCGCTGCTCCCCTCAGCAGGGTGTTTCTGTCGATCTGCCTGTGCTGCTTCCCACTCTGTCTCTGGTGATCTCTCTCACCGCCCCACGCCTCTGGCTTATACCCCAGCTTGTATGCATAAATAAATAAATCTTTAAAAAAAAAAAGATTAAAAAAAAAAGTCTGAGACAGACAGATATATCACCATAACACAAATTAAGCTGCAGTAAATTCTACAAGTAAAACTCTAAAGGCACATAAATGAGGGTCTGTTCTAGTCTGAGTGTCAAGAAATAATATTCTGTGAAAAATCAAAATGTGTGGAACATAATGTAAGTAATGAGAAACCTAGTTCTAAAAGGAAGAACAATACTGTTAAAAATGGAATAAAACTTCTAAAACATGAAACTGACTACCCCATACAAGAGAAAAGGAGAGTTGACAGAAAAGAACAGAGCAACAATACTGAGTCACAGACTATTCCACTTTTTTAATCAAACTGCATGACCAACGGCATGGTTGGAGCCTACAGCTTGCCTGATCTACAAAATCTATAGTCCAGGCAGGGTGGCAATCACACTCCTACTTTTACATGTACTTGTTAAAGGATACAGGAAGGAAGGTCATAAGATTGGATTCCGGGATGTACCAAAAAGTCAACCCAGAAATTCACTAACTCTTGGAAAACCACTGGGGAAACTATGACTGTCATTAAGACAGAGAAGACAGGGCCTTCCTACAGTCCCCAAGAACACACATCTCAAATGAGTTTTATTGTAGTATGCTGGGGAGAAGGGGAGGGGTACAGAACCTCTAGCAGGGATAGATTCCAAAAACAAAACACAGTCCCTGCCCTCCAAAGCTAATAATCTGGCAGGGAGGCTATACACAAACAGGTCATGTCCATACAGTGTGACACCAGTTGAAAGTGCTCCCTTGCTTTCAAGTATGACAAGATGTTCAGGCTCATGTCAAACAATTCCTGCCAAGACTCAGAGTCAGCCATTTCTCTAAGGTACCCCAATTCCTTTTCTGGGCAACAGCCTTTCACATTGGCTCTGTGCCCCTTTGACTTAAAAGGTCTCTTACTGGCCAACTACAGGACATCAAGAAGATGTTCAAATGTAATGGACTGAACATAATACGTATGTTTAAATTCATTAGTTACATTAATACTAAAAAAAAACCTCTTTGGTCATCTTTGGTTGGTAGGTGCCAACTCTAACTCTGAAAGTTGATAAATTGAAGGAAAAAAAAATAAATTGCCTTTCCTAGTTGATGACTGAGAGTTCTTTAGAGAAGAATCATAGCAAATGACTAACAGAATTATAGGAAATAACA